>OY284469.1:28882118-29482118 GCA_958336335.1 Dilophus febrilis | reverse complement strand
AAATCTAACACCATTTTATTCATAAAATTCAATTTTCAATAATAATAATAACATACCTTGATTTTATCTGAATATATAAATGTGTGATATTTAAACATATATAATTATAATATATAGTTTACATCGTCATATATAAATAAATGTATATTGTGTGTTTTGTATATATATATATATATATATATGCGATATATTTTTGTTAATTAAATAGTATTTTTAACGCATAACCAGACATAATTAACAACTTTATATATATATGGGGTTTTTATTTTGTTTGAAAATGTGTTGGTGTGTTAATTTTTTTTTATTTATATTTGAATTTTTGTAATGAATGAATTTTTTTTTTTTTAAATAAATGAATGAATATATTATATTGATATATTATGTAAATTTATATTTTTTTACAAAATATATATTATTTGTTTTAAAATTGGGTAAAAAAATATTCAGATATTTGAAAATTAGTATTGATTCCTTCTTCCGTTTTTTTTTCTTCAAATTTTATAAATATAAAAAAAAACTTTATTTCGTAATAATCGCATGATATAATATGTTTTGTTATATTGATTATTTATTGATAAATATGTTTATTTGTATAGATATAAATATTTTATTTTATCAATACAACAATAATTTATTATATTATTATAGAATAGAGCAATGTTTTTGTATATGAGTATTATTATAATGATGATATTATATTGTTTGAAGGTAAATCATTGAACCTATATATTATTATTATTAGATATACAATATTATATATGTATATGTATGGCTTTATAATAATAATAATAATAATAATATACACATTCAAATGTATGTATGGAAAAATATTTGTATATATTTAAGTATATTATTTTGTAATATTTATATTATGAATATTTAATTTAAAAATTTATATATATATATATAAATATATATATATATACAGGTAATAATATACCATTTGTAAAAAATAAACCTATGATATTCTTAATTTAAATAATTTTTTTTTCTACTTTGTTTTTTTGTGTTTAATTAATTTCATTGCAATAATTCGACAATTTGATATTTGAATATATACGACTTATATGCACACATGTCGCGTTGAATGATGTTATAAATTCTAAATTTTTTCAACAACAAATATTATGTTGATTGACCTACATATATTTTATTTATTTTTTGTTTAATTACATAATTTATGGAATTTCCAACTAGTTTTTTTTGTTAATTTTCCATTCGATTTTTATAAAAACAAACATTTATTAGGGTCTATATATTATATAAATTGCGTTATATTGAAGTTCATAAATGGCTTTTGGTTAAATTTGAGCAGTGTGAAATTTTTCAAAATAAAAAATTCAAATTTTCTATGTATTCGATACTTAGAACTACTATATGGAAATGCTTTTTACAATCAAATTCAGCTAAGAATACTATACATAATTCAATGGCCCAAGTAAATATTTACTAATTTGTATAAATAAATTATAACTACTAATCAAATGTCGTGTAATCATTTGACAATAATTTCTGTGGAAAAAATTAATTTACCTTTATAAAGTTTAAACTGATTCTAAATATAAGATCGTTGAATATTGTAGAAAATGTGCTATAGAAAATATAATTTGAAAAACCAAACCATATATAAAATTGGTGTTAAACCACAAAACTTAAGCGTTTGTATAATAAGAAAATCTTCATTCATTTTAATAAAAGAAAAAAAATGTATTTACCAATATCCAAATATCAATTAAAAAATATTTTAACAAATATAAAATAAATGTTTTTATCTTATAAAAAAAATAATAAATACATAAATAAAAACAAACCAATTTTTATATTCAATTATAAATTATAATACGCGTAACATTCAATTTTGAAGAACACAACAAATCAAAAAGCAAAACAAAAAAATTGTGGTGCTATTTCTTAAGAAAAAATAAATAAATTTTTCATACATGCGGAAAAATTAGTTCGAGGACATTTAAACTGCGGTTGCATCAATTATTATGAAATAAAATCATTTATAAATATATAAATAATATATTGCTGTGTTTTTATTCTTATATTTAATTATATATACATATATAATTTTATTTGATTATATATCTTCAAAGTGATGGTCGTCATTTATTTGTTTACTACAGAAACACACATTTTATATTATTTTACTGCATTTTTTCTTATAACTTAAAGTTAAAAAATGATTTAGTTTTTTGTTTTATAACTTTTTTATACTACCGGTGTTATTAAAAACAATTTAAGAAATTTAGCGAACAGCTGATAAGATAAAATCTTTGTTAAATAAATATTATTTAAATTCAAATTTCTTTTTTAAACTTTAAAAATGGTCCAAATCGAAAAAAAGTCATAAAGTTTTACTTCGCTAAAAAAATGCACAATTTTATTATTTTTTGTGTGTTTATAAATAAAACATAAATATAGATAAAATATTTGTGTTAAATATTTTTTTATAGTTTCTTCTGGTTGTTGTGTGCGCGTTTTTTCTTTTAATAAATTTATTTATTTATTTGTTTCGGAATTGATTGTTTTTTTTTTATATATGTTAAACTATATTCGCATATATTATAATAACTATATAACATACAAAAAAAGTTATATTTTTAATAAAAAATTTTGCATATTGAGAAGAAGAAAAAAAATTAATAAAATAATGTCATTTATCTCGCACGTATATATGAAATCTATATGATAAATACGAATTAAATAATATATAATATAAAAAAATGATTGTGTGGGCAGTAAACATTTTAAATATTTCTATATAATTTTGAAGAAAAAAATAATTAAATATATATGTTAAGGACAGAAAAGGTTTCTGCGGTTTTATTTTTATCACTTTTATTTTTTATTTTTTTTTATATCTGCACATTTTTATTTTTTATATTTCTTATATATTTTTATCATGTTTTGCTCTTTATTTTTATTATTTATTTATTGAATTTTTTGTGTAGGTATAATAATTATGTTAAATTATAATTGTTTAATTTTGTATTCGAATTAAAAAACAAAAATGGAAAGTTACAATTTTTTTAGATTTAGTTAATTATTGACATTTTTTTTATATGATATCAAATTAAAACTGAATTGTACAAAAAATTAAATTTTATTTAGAAAAGAAAGGATATAAAATTGGTATAATGCGCATATAAAAATAAAATTTAAATTATGCACCTATTTATGATAAAAACGTGATTGTTATTCATCTAAAGACATGACTGTTGGATGTAACACCGCACATATTAACATTAATCATTATTAGTTGAGAAATTAAAAAAAAAACACTTCCTTTTCCTTAAAACCATATTTATACGTATATATTTACTCTTGGTGTATATAAATATTTTGATTACAAACTCAACGCGTTTAAATATATAGATAGGTAGATATGAGATATATATATAAACAAAAGATCGATGTTATATGAGCGCTTAATTAATGCATAATTCTATATGTATATAAAGATTCGTATATCTAAAAAGGATGTGATATGCATATTAATTACCTAATTCATTTTATTTCTCTGGTAAATTGTTGTGTCATGAAAAGGAAATCCATTCCTAGACATTCAGTATATATAAGCATTCATATATATTATCATTTATATATTTATTTTTATTATATTTCATTCTATTAATGAGTTATTTATTCCTTTTTACATACACTTCTTATTATATTAAACACTCAAACAGAAAAAAATGGCATCAAAAAAGACAAGTCACTTTTTTTCTATCACGTTTAAGAATTATTAAATCCGACTATATAAAAATAAATTTATATATACATACATATAGAGAGAGGATAACTAAAAATAAACTAATCATTCAATACTGTTTTTATGGACATTTATTTATATATTCCCTTTTTTTGTAATTTGACAGACAATTTGAATGAGGAAAAAAAATATTATTCAATATTTTTTATATTACTCTTTTTTTTCCTATTAAATTATTTATATTATATACATATAAATATGAATAAAAAATAAAATAAAATCTGTATTTGTTTTGAATATTTAATTTGAGATTAATTTAATTTTTTTATTATTATTATTTTTCATTTCAGGTAAGAGGAATTTCATAATTACTGTTTGTTTTTCGTTTAATTTTATACATATACACATCAATACATCAATTTTTGTTAAATTTGTTTATTTATAATTTATAAATGGTAAAAAAATATACCATATAAACAATTTTATGCATATGTACAACACATATCGAATATATTGCGTGTGTATAAATTATATACTTATCCATACACGTCTATTATTTCTATTTAAAGGTAAGCGATTGATATTTATTATTAAAATTTATTCATTCAATTTTTATACCCATTTTATTAAGTATTGATTTATAAATATATATATCTAATAATATACAGAGTGTTAATTATACATGTCTTTTAGCATTATCGAAACACTAATAAAATATTGAATATTGTAATATAAATTAACTTCATCAACTCAACATATTACATATTGTTTTTTAAATCCATTTTGTGACAAATAATTATTAAATTAAGGAAAAAATGCTTATATTATAATATTACTTCAAAAGATTTTTGTCCTATGCGGAAAGAATGAAAGTTATTATAATGGCAAAACAAATGTCCTTTACAAGTCATATTCGGCTCACGGCCTATTAATAGACAATTTTATTATCCAATGTTTCCCTATATAACAAATATTTCAATTAAATTCAATATAATTTTACTTATATATGTCATGCGATAACTATTCTATTTTAAAGATCCCTTTTAATACACAAATTGGAAAAAATTAATTATATTCATTATACAATAAACAATGGAAAAAATTAATTTAATTAATTATTACGCTGTATATATACAATATATAAAGATCCATTAATATTGTATTTTTTTGTATTCTCTTGTTAGATATTCCCTATTTATATATTATTTACTTTATTTTCTTATATTTTTTAACAAATTCATTTGCTTGCTGTATAATATACCTTCTTAAATGATATTGGTACAAATAATATTTCATGAACAAGCAATACAGAATTATTTCTACATATGTATATAAATATATATATCTATAAGATGTAGACAAAATGTCTGGTTCATTTCAAATATACAATTTATCTTAATTAAATATAACAATGTGATTCGTTATAAAGCATCACACAGAATATAAATATATAACAACTATATCTATAAATCGTATAACCTTTTATAAAAATATATAAAACACGAGTATGAAAACACAAAATGTAATGTTAAGATTTAAGCTCTGTGAAATCCATATCATCATCATCACATCACACAGAATATAAGATAATTTATATTTGTAAAATAAGTCTTTTTATTTGAATCTCACACAAATATATATATATGTATATAACAGCTTTTAACACTTCAATATTTCGTATAGTCATTTCTTTTTATATTTGGAAAAATTAAAATTACTTTTTTAGAAATTACCAAAAATATAAAGTTTTATGTATGTACTGTACATATATACTAAAATAAATGATTGTTTGTTTGTTTTCTGTTTTCTGTCCATTAAATAAAATGCGATGTTATAAACTGTCAGCATAAGCTGTAGATTATTATAGATATAAGATGCAGACTTAATGTATAAAATGTCCTTTTATTTTCTTAATTATATATACTCACGATGAATAATTTCCTGTAATAAATATACATAAATTTAGTTCTTTTAAATGTATATATATATATGATTTTCTTATTGTTAGAGTTTTGAATTGTTCATTTTTAGAATAAATGTAAATAGAACAAACATAATTATTGCATATAAAATTTTTTTTGAATTCTGCGATGTCCTACCTAAAAGTATATATGGGAGTTTAATAAACTCATTACATTACGTATTTTCTATAAATTATCATAAATTTAACAATTAAATCGTAATTACAAATGATTAAATTCAATGCTATACCTTTATAATTTGCAAGATTTTCTATAATTATTTATTCTAAATAATATTTATCATTATATAAATATTCTATATGGCACGTCATCACACGTATTGTGGTATAAAAATTTCAGATATTATATTATGAAATATAATTAAAAAATTAAATCAGTTTTCAATACAATTTTTATCAAATACCTTTTTCTATCAATAAATTCTATATATATATCTCATAAATATTTTTCCCAAAAAATTGTTTAACATATCGAAATAAATTCACATATTTTTTGTCCACTTTTAAATTCATTTTTTTGTTTTACATTGTATTATCATCATTTATAATTTAAAATAATTCTTATTAATGAATAATTAATTTATTTACAATGTCAAGGTGATAAAATAAAGTTTTGATTGCATAAAATTTAACATTATTTTATATTAAATTAAAATAAAATAAAATAAAAGGTTAAATTATATAAAATTCACAATAAATTAGATGAAAATTAATGATCTTCATTTCTTTTTATACTTATACTCTCCTGATACATACCGAAAGCAGCAGAAAAAATGCTTCATCAATCAAAAAACAACATAAACTATATATATATATCATGTTGTATATATAAAATCTAAAAAAGAAACCCCGAAAAACCAACAACAAAAGAGTCTACTAGTCTAGACCTATTGTTATAACTAAATAAATACATTTTGGATAACATTGAACTTTCTCCATATACTAAAATGCGTTGATGTTTTTTTTTGATGTACATATATCTATCTATATATTATTCAGTTTTAATACACTCTATGTCCAATCCAATATACTAAATAAAATCTTTCACTACATTTTCATCAAATCATCATTTTTCTTTTGTATAGTAAAACAACTGATAGAAAAATAAATATATATATTACAAGATTTCTATAAATCACCAAACATACATAACCAAAAATACACATTTTACATTACATTTTATCATGTTTTATATAGACATAGAAGAGCTTTTATAAATATATATAAAACATCTATACAAGAAATCTATCAACTTCTTCTATACTTTATACTAACAGAAAAGTTAATGTTTATTTAACAAGCGTTTTTTTTTGCTTATTGTATAATAACTAAAACAAAACTAATTGTATATTATATATATATATATTTGATTGTATATATATTTTATGTACATTTGTATAACATATATATATACATGACAAGGATAATGATTGGCATTTTTGTTAAAAAATAAATTATAACTTTTGATATATAACATGAAAATAAATATAAGGGATGGAAAGTTTTATTTTATTGAATATTTCAAGGGTAATGTTTTGTATATAAATATAATCATATAATTCATCTCTATATGTCTATATTCTATAGGAATATGTATCTAGGATTGTATAATAATGTATAATAAAATGTTATTTGTATAGGACTTTCCTTTTTCAATATTATTTCTATATCTATATAATACTGTATATACGAAGATACGATGTATAGTGAATAAAGGATGATTTATATATTTGTATATTTATATATAAGTATAAACATGCAGAACCTTAGTTTTTTTTATATATGTAAAACTTTTTAATAATACATATATCTAAAACAAAATATTTACTCTTTTTTAAATCCATGGCAGGGATAAAATAATAATATATTACATGAATATAGCAACACAGACGTATTTTGGTTAGTAAATTATAGTAAATGTCATTTTATGGCATTATTTTTTTATTTGTTTGTTAATGTTATACGTAATTTAAAATTCAATTAACTTTAAATGCAAAATGAACATAAAAATAAATATATAAAAAGTATATTGAAATTAAGAATTTCACTTTTAATATCATTAAAAATAAATAAACTTAACTATATATAAAAGCATTCATTATCAGATCGCAAACTTGATTTCCTTTCTACTATATATTTGCTAATTTTCATTGTCAATTTTCATCTTAAATCAATATTTTATAAAAAAAACCAACCCATTTGTTTATGATTCTAATATTTATTTTCTTTATTTTTCCATGTTATATACAAACCTTTGATTTCCTTCTAATTGAAATTTTTTATATTATATATAGAATTAATGTGTATAGAAAAAATTGTGAAATTTCAATATCGGATAAAATTTAATTTATCTAAATGTTTAACATTTTTCAAGAAAATTTCGTTCCCTATATTTAATGTCGTAACGATTTCTATTTTCTATATACATATAATATATTCCAACGTTTTTGTTCCATATCATATTATAAATGGATGAATATATAATTTCAATCAAATTCTCATCATCTCATTTTGTTTTATTTAATGCGAAAAAAAAAAACAAAAATAGAAATGATAAACAGATTTATATATAAAAAATTATATTTTAATTAAATAAAAAATAATCAATTCCATAAGGGATAATATGATAAATATTTTTTTATATAAAATTGTACTAAAACATATAAACTTGTACCATTAATTTCATCGTGATTTTGTTTTTAAGTATAACAAACAAATAATAATGTTGATTTTATAAACCAATTATATTTTTGGATTTATTTTTATCTTACACATATGTATCTATATAGTTATATTTTATATAAATACATTAAAGTAAATGATTATAAATATAATTTTCTTCAAACAAAATGGACATTAATTTTCGATACAGAAAATTCTTAAATAATTTCTACGAATGAATTTTATATACATAAAATATATTATATTTTCTTTTATATATAGTTTGAAACAATAATTTATCATAATATTTATATGTATTTATAATATACAAAGGAGGATTATTTGCTTGTCATAATTTTTTAAATCAGGAAAATTATTTCATGAAAATCTCCTTTCTACACTTATTACATAAACACACGATTTTAACAAAAGAAACAAAAATCATTCTTTATGTATCAAAAATGTATTAAATAATTAATTAATTATATATAAGTATATATTGAATTTAATAGTATTACTTAAATATCAAAATACATTAATATACCATATATAATTCAAAATGATACCTATCTTCCTTATATCAACTATAAATTAAATATTCGATAATATTTAAAAAGGAAAATATTGATAAAAATCAAAAAAGAAAACTTAAATAGAAAAATGACTAAAAAAAATTATCCAAATAAATAAAGTCCATTCCATCTGTCCTGTCGTCTACAAAACATAAAATATATTTATTTTTCCTTGTAAATATTATTTATATATGGTATGATATAAATTTTTTTCCCATTCTCATATACATATACCAAATATATACTATAACATTGCGATACATTTTCACATTTTCCATATTATTTTTCTTTGTGTATTTTTATTTTTTTAATGATATGTATTTTTATCTTTTATTATTTATATAAAAAACATATGTTTTGATACATATATAACCAACCAACCAACCTGTATCAAAAAAGAAAAAGAATTGAAAGGAAACCCCATACAAAGAAACAAAAAAAAAGACTGTTGTTGCGCTGTTTACCACAAATATAACCATTCATCTATATAAAAAAAAACCATTTCATTTCTATATACCATCATCGTTTATATATAAATAATCATTTTCGTATTTCATGAAAATCTTTATACATATATAATATGCATTTTCGACTATATATATATTTACTAGAATATTTTATCTATATACCATATAAATATAAATATCATATATATATTTTATATGTCTATATAGAAAGTATATCTATAATATTTATATATGGAAATGAACTCTAAATTCGTATATATCAACTTTTTCTATAAAATATTTGTATAATATACAAAAAAAAAAAAAAAAGCTAAAAAAATCCATACCGCATTCCTAAAATTTTCAACAATATTTCGTTATACACAAAACAATACATCAACATTTTCCATGTGATTGTAAAATATTATATGTCTTTTTTTGTATCGTCGTATAACATTATAGGTACGACAAACCTATAACAAAAAAAAAATATACGAAGTAAACAGAGCCGCCCAAAAAATTATATGAATTTTCATTTATCCAAAAACATAAATTAAAAAAATTATATTTACATGATAAATATATTCGTATATATAATATTATTACCAAACCTATATATTAAAATACAAAATACAGAGAGCTTTTTCCATTATTCAATGAAAAAATATTTATAATAATAAAAAAAAATTCAATCTGAACATAAATATGATTTTTATTTTTTTTACTTATTCATATACAAATTCACATGATGATAATTTTTTTATTATTTCTTCTTTTCTTTTTTTTTTTTATTTATATATACGATTATACAGACAATTTCTTAAATTATTATATAATTTATTTTAACTGTTAAAATGTTACAAGTCTGCACCATACAAATATATTGTGTAATGTATATTTTACATGTACTATACTATATAAATATATATATATATTATATATGTTGTATATAATATATTAAAAACCATCTGTTTATCTCCGTATGTCTGTCTGAAATAATTTTGAACCATACTATATATATATATATATATTTATTTATTGTATATATCTCTATATATGTAAATATGTATAGTATATACTATATAGATATAATATTACAAAACATGCCATATAAATTATATGGAAAATGTATATACAAATCATGAAAACGATAACGACTATATTTTTATTATATGGTATATATTGTAAAGGAATAGAGATGATCATCATGCGATGATATTATTGATGATGATGGAAATGGTGTTGTGGTATTGAAATGTATATTTATATAATATATATGGAAAAGACCTTGATATGACCTTTAAAAATGTTTCTCTATATACATACAACATTTGTTATATTGTACCATAAAATAGATATATATATATATAATATAAATATATAACATAAAACATATATATATATATATATATATATAAACTAATATGTATATAATGTATATATATACAGAACGAGTGAAAGAGAAAATTTGTATATATTTTATACTGAGAATTTTCCTTTTGTAATTTTCATGTCGACATTTTTAACAATGTGCATACTCAGAATTTTCTATATAAAAATATGTATATACATATAATATATGAATGGAATGGATGGATAAAAAAATCAAGTAAATTATGGTTTGAGTAAAATTTTCTTCACATTATTTATATATATGTATACATATAAATGTACGATAAGTATATAAGAGGCGAACAAATATTGCAAACATACATTTCTGTGTATACATTACATACATAATATTATATAAAATTCTATATACAACATATATATAGAATATGTATATACAACATGTTATATATTGATGTATCTATTTATGTATATATATTTATTCTCTGCATATACTATATTTATTTTTTATAAATCTACAATCTACATGTTATATATATAAAAAGAAAATTATATGTTAAAAAAAAAGTTTTTTGATTAAAATTTTCCCTTTTCAAATTTTTTTTTTTTTGTATATTTTTGTTATACTTATTTTTTTTTATTCATCATTTTGTTTGTGATTTACTTCTTTTCTGAATGATACTCGTATATAAAACACTGCTTTAAAGCTCTTCTTATATAGCGAACACCAAAAAAAAGGTTTATTTTTGAATATAAAACTCAGTAATATTATTTTAAGATATTTTATAATTATTATAATTATGTTATTATTGCATATATACAATTTATATTTAACATAATGTTTATTCATTGCATATTTATTGATATAATATGCCTCAATATTTAAATAATAAATTTAAAATTATTTATAAATAAAAATGGATGTTAAGAAGAGGAAATGGGAAATGTAGAAAGGAAAAACAAATAAATTAATTATGTATATAAAGAAAAGCGAAAAAATCAGAACCGGTACTAATATAAAATCAATAACATTAATCTATAGGGAATTTTTAATTTTTGTTCCTCAATATATATTGATATATATCATCATAAATATTGGAAAATATATGTTGATTTTATATATTTATATATTTTTGTCATGTTTTGATAAATTTCAATTGAAATCATTAGAATGTGTAAGATATTTTCACAAATAAATAATTTTCTGTTAAATCGCTAAGATTTCTTATGATATTTTTATATGTAAGTCAGCGTGCTGTCATTTCACACATCATGAATCAAAGTATAATATAATTGTGATAAATTTAGAATACAATATTTGTTAATTCAAAAAAGATTTTTTTGTTTATATAAATTTGTGAAACTTAATTCTTTTGTACCAAATTATTTATTTATTTATTTAAAAAAAAAATTAAATGTATAAATATTAAAGCTAAAATAAACTAGTTTAGTATATGTATGTTATGTTTCTATATTAAGAAAATCTGCAGTATTATTTATAATATTTAAACAATCAACGCATATAATGATGTATTCATATTTCCTAAACCACCAGAGATAACTACACTGAACCAGTCTATACTTTAATTTTTATTGATATATATGTACACTAAGTGAATTTAAATATTCATACAATAATATACCAAATTTATAAAGAGATTATAAGGGTTTATAAAAATTGCTTGTATATTATATATTTAAATCATATATAATATTGACAATATAAAAACTGTAATAATAATAATAATAATAAAAAAAATACATGATTTATATCTTATCTTATCTATAAAAAATTTAAAAAAAAATGGTATTTGTTACTTTATATATATATATATATATATATATATTATTTTAAATATATGTATATTATCCTTATACAGAGAAAATATTTGTTTATTTTTTTTTTTGTATATTCATATAGTATATAGAATCTATATTGATTTTATCATACTAAATTTCATTTTAAACAAATATGTACATATTTGTCCATAAAATATATGCTTAAAAACAAACACAAAAAAATAATGTTTTTTTTTTGTTGTTTTACAAAAGATTTTGGGTTTCGGATTTTGTAGAAAAATATCTATTAATATCTATATACACTTAAATTTGCATGTATATTTAATATATTTTCATATGTGAAATAAATAACGATGTAGAACAAAAAATGTAAAAGTATAATGTATATGGTATGGTTATATCACATGCCAACCTTATTTCATCATTCCATTTCTATAAAATAACTATATAATAATAATCTTTTTTTTTTTTTTTTGGAAAATTTTTTAATAAATGTTTAAGCTCAATTGAATATATTATATATATTTGGTATATGTATGGAATGGGGAAATGCAGTAAAAGAAAAAATTCAAGTATTATACATTTTTAAAATATTCATTATGTATCGTTGATCCATTTATTTTGCATCAACTTTTGCGGTAATTTTGATTTGTTCATGTAATGGTATTCCATTACCTTAGATTTATTTGTTTATCACAATTTTTAAACAATTTATAAATATATTATAACAACATTTTATATCCTTTTGGATCTCCATTTGTTATATAAAGTTAACAATTTAGGAAAAAATATTTAACAACCAAATTTTCATATGATTATATACATAATATAATATTATATAAATTATAATTATACATTTAAATCTTTTTATATAGACCTTCGAGGTAAAATGTTAATACTAACAATTTTATCTCACCCACCTTTATTATGTCCATCTTATTATATTTGATAAAAATGAAATATAAACTCTTATAACTTATTATATTTTTTTGAATATAAATAATAATGGTATTTGCTATTTGAATTATTTTATTTCTTTTTTTTTTTATAATCTCGGTTAAACAAAAAAAAAAGAAAAGAAAGACGGATTTTTGTTTTTATTCACCCTAAAGGTAAATAGTTCTGTATTTTTTTTCGTTTTGTTAGTTTTCTCGGTATATATTCACATTTCATTTAGAATGTAACAAAAGAATTCAATTTGAAAGGATGAAAAAAAGGAAAAAGGAAAAGGAAAAAGTTGATTTTGTTTAAAAATGAAAATGAAATTATGTGTCGCGTCGTAACGTCGCCAATAATTATTTGAAAAAAAAATTATATATATATATATATTTTATTAACATATATATATAAAAGTTTAATATTGTCCAAAGTATATATATATAACGTATATATGCAATAAAAGGATGTATGTCATAAAAAACATAAATCACATAAAATAATACTTTCTCCGTTTCATATTCTGTACATCATTTTTTTTTTGATATTAGTATCCTTTTTATATACTTTGTAATATCCTTTTTGTCATATTGTATATATATATATCAGATATTTATTATATACATTATTTATACTTTTATATAAATTTACTGTATATATATAATATATAATACAGATTTTGTATGGGAGAATAAATTTTGATTTTTTCTTCTTTTTATTTATATATAGAAATTTTTATATATCATATAAATAAAGTATGTATGTATGTATATATATATATGGTTTACAAAGGATAAATTCTAAATTTTTTATCATTTGTTTTATATAACCATATTGAAAAATGAAAGTATATATATGTATGTACGTAGTACGTACATATAGTTTTCACTTTTTCTGTTTTTCCATATCACACTTTTCAATTTATTATTTTGTGAAATTGATGATGACATTTTATTATATTTGTATAATATTTTGTTATTTATCAAGAATTTTATCCATATATGTTATATAATTTATTTCGAGTAAACAGATTTGTCTGTGAATTTATTTGTAAATCTTTTACGTTGACTTTTTGAGATAATTAAATATATATAAACTTTTATTTATATATGGCATATTTATATCTTTATATTATATAATCTTATTTTTATAATATGTTACTTTTAAATAATTGTAAGATATTTGATAATGTGTATATTTGCGTATTATATAAGCCATTAAATACAGTATATTATGAAGATATTTATAAGCCATTAAATATTATGAAAATTTATATATAACCACAACAAAGGTCTGCGAAAAATTATCTTTATGTATATTATAATAATTACAAAAGAAATTTACAAAAAAAAATTTATTAATTTTAAGATATTCAAAATTTGTTAAATTAATTGTTTTTTGATCTTTTGGATGTCCTTTTTTGTACATACATATATATTGACCGCAGGTTCGCAGACAAAGACAAATAGACAAATAAAAAATTCTATTTAATAATTTAATATTATTTTTATTTAATTAATTAAGATCGTATAAAAATTCTAAACAATATTTTATTTTGCATTTATTTTAAATAGTTTTATCTTAAAAATTAGTATACAAATATAAAGAGATATGATTAAAAATTAAATAATAATAATAATTTATTAAACGTATAGTATGACATCACACACATTTTGTATATGTGCGAGTTTAATGTATATTCATTTATAAAATATACATAGATTATATATAAATTATTCGTGTTATTATATAGTACTTTTTTCGCAAAAAAAAAAAAATTACTAATAATATTAATTTATTATAAATTGTATACATATTTGTATACATATTTAAATTGTATATATAGTATATGATTTTCATATACGTGTGACATTAATAATTATTAAAAGCATTATATAGTATATACAAAACAAATTATCATATATAAAAATAAATTACATACACGCATAATACAAAAAATACCTATATAATCACCATATTATTATTATTTTATTCTTATTTGAAAAAAAAAATAATTGATATTTTTTTCTAATTTTTTTATACATATATATATATATATATGGTGAGTTGTGTACCTTGACATCGATAAAGTACAAAATTTGACGTCGCGTATACGCATAATATTGGCGCTTATACATATAATATCGCTATATAAACCTATATAGAAATTTATAAGCTATTATATGTTTATAAAATATGTTTTTTTATACTCGTATTGTATATACAATTTTTTATTTATTCCATTTATCTAAAAAAATAAAAATAAATGTATAATCATTTTTAATTATATTAAAATAATTGCAAAGATTTATACATCTATATAATGTCAACGTACTCGCACAATTATTCATTAATATTGTTTGTTTTTTTTTTTAACTATATATATATTATAATAATTTTCAATTGTTTTATAGATCTGAAATTCATTAATTTTTCCTTATGTGTTTATGCTTAATAACATGTCAAATAATAATGAAAATTCGTTGTTCAAAAAATTAATTGTATATAAGAATATATTTTCAGTTCATTACATTTATTCTACCATATATATATCATATATCAAGTGTGTTTTTTTTTTTTGAAATATAGAAAAATAAAACTGATGGCAATCAAGCTATCTATATATATAAATATGTTAACACATTGTTTATTATGCCATTTTTATTTAAAAGAAATAAAATGATTAATTTTATCTTTTTTTTAAATTATCCAAATTACATGGCGATACGAAGAATTTAAAAATTATTTAAATCGCATTTTAGCGACATTAATGACTGGGCATGAAAAAATGTGTCCTTTTGAACCAAATGATATGTTATTCTAAAATGTATACACGCTTAAAAACACATTAATTGTTTAACAAACAAAATTTTTGTCAAAGAAAATTTTCCGGAAAATTCTTTTTTCACTAATTTTGATTTTTCCGAAAATACAGCCATAGTTTTTCACCAATTGCAATTTTCTAGGCATCATTTGAGAACTCAATTACATTCTGATTTTTTGTAGAAGAAAATTTAGAAATCGTATTTATTTTTTCAAAAGATATAGCTGAAAGTGTGATAAAATTTTGTCCAATTTTTTGTACATTTTGTCGCATTTTTTTTGTTGAAAAATGGGACCAGTTTTCTCGGACACTTTTTGGAAAATCGGTTATATATTTTGCACAATCATGCGATTTCAAAATTTTATTCTATGAAATGATGCATAGAAGATGAAAATTGTAGATTGTGGCTATAATTCGCAAAATTCAAAATTTGGCAAATTGAATTTTAAGGAAAATTTTGTTTGAAAATAAGAAATGATTTTGTTGTATAATTAATTTTTATTTTAAACATGTACCTTTCGGTATTTTTAAACATCTAACTCATGTATTAATAATAATTATTTGTATATAAATCGATTTAGATCATTTGATTTGATGTACGGACTTGAAAGGAATGTTATAACATTTATTTTGGAAGACATGTGACAGCCGGTAAAAATTACATAAACTTGTTCGTTTTTTTTTTAATATTCTATATATGAATGAAAACCCATAAAGATCTTTTACTTTTTTTTTTAACATTTAACAAAAATTGTCTTATATTTATAATAATATTGCTGTATATGCAACTACGATATATCGGAGAGTATATATTATATATTTTAAAGGAATATAATATATACAAATATAATGTGTTAACACTATAATTTACATAAAGTGAATGTCAATGAATATAAATTTATACACATAAGGTGTACACACTGTGTATATATCATACATGTAGAATTTTTATACTATCAAATGTATATTTGAAGTAAATAAATTGTATATATTTAATGTAATGTTTCGCATTTGTCATGAAACGACATTTTTATCTTTATATAATATAAAATTTATGTTGTCACAAATCAAATATATAAATTATACAAATAATATATATATATAAATATTTCTGAAAGAATATAAATATTATGTGTATAATTTAAAAAAAATATATATTTTATACTTTTAAGTTTAACTTTATATAAGAGATACAAAATATAGTTATATATATATGGTGATTGTTTCCATTATGCGATTGTTCGATACTTAATTATATATATAGATAATTCTTGTAATAATCATGCGATTTTATACATATTAAAATTATCAATTGATACAAATATAGTTAGTGGATTATATTATAATAAAGGTATAACTTAATATCTATATATCGCATTTAAAATTAAAATTGCTTTTAATGTTAAGATTGTGAAGCTCATAATTTGTCTAATGATCGATTTGATCCGAATATTTTTGGTTTAATTTAAAAATTTTTGAAAATGTTACCATTTAAAACAAAATGTATTCATCGGAATCATAATGTTTCCATATAAGCTATTGTATAACTTTTATTATCCTGTGCATATATACAACGTTATATATAACCGCATACTCAAATAACTAAATGTAGATATATATAAATTAAATTCAATCGATATGTATTCAAAATGGTTTAATATATTGGAGAATTTATTATATAATATCATATAATATTAACTATATATATTAAATCTATTATATATTATGTGCTTTAAAAAAACTGCCTATAAGTCGTAATTATACTTTCTTATAAATATGCACGCAGCTAGCCCAACCTCACTCAATTTATATATATATATAGTATATTATAGATTTATGTACTTAATATACTTATATATTGTAGTATTTTATTAATAAGCATACAATTTACATATATATACGATCAAAAATATAAATTATATGCATATCTATAAATGAATATCAAAATATAGCAAATTTTAACATACGTGTAGAATTAGTGAATATATTATACAATAAATAAATTATATATACCTAAATTATATATGCACATATGACATATTTAAATAATAAAATATTTGTAATTTTATTTCGATTTGTAAAAAATATCAATTCTTCAATTTTAAGTCTTAAAAGTTAAAACATATTTTTCGTATCTGTAGGATTTAAGGCAAACAATTCCAGTTTTTTTTCTGAACAAGTAATGCAATCAACTAAATTAATTAGTTAACGTAATAAATTAAAGTTCTTAAATGTATGTTCAAATTTCTATAGTGTTACACAATAGAATTCCATAAAATTCTTATAGCATTCAAACTTGTATTATTTACTTATTTTCTAATTTTCATTATTCGATTTTCAATAATTTATTAATAACTCATAAAAAAAGAAAATATTTTTAATTAAATAAATCTTTTCCAAGAATATTGTTTCAATTTTTTCGTTAGCAACGATCCCTCTTAATCAATGAAGTAAGAAAAAAAATTATCAGCATAAAGATTTGAAACAAAATTTCTCCAGAAAAATTATATATAGGATAAAAAGAAAAAAAATATATTAAGAAAATCAATTCAAGTTTTCATTTGATATTTTTTTTACTTTTTATCTTATGTAAATAGAAATTTACAGTTATTTTCGGATGTAGTGCGGGTACCCCCGTACGGGGTACCCGGGAATATATATACACTAACCACAGCTGGCAGAAACGCCAGCGCGGTCCGTATATATATAAACCTACGGGGAACATCATTGCTGGAATATGGTGTGTCTCATCGTCGACTGTCCAAATTCAAACAACCATGTCCCCCTTAATAAAAAGCAAATCTCACATGTTATTTTACATATGAGATTATGTATGAAAATCGGCTGCTTCGCTACCAACTCGACCATATTTTCATCTTAAAACGCGTACACTTGATTTTTGTTCACATATAATTCAAAATAGCAAACAATATGTATGTGGAAAATTGTTATGTGGTTGAATGAAAATTAATTTAATATTTGATCATATACACATCTATTTATAATTGCATTGAAATATTTAATTTTATCATTGCATAGACAAATTAGTAATTACTTTTGTATCAACACTCATATAATATATATATTCAATAAATTCACAATTTTCACGCAGTATATGTAATTATTCTGTATATTTGATACCCTTTCATATATATTAATACGCATGTCATCAAATAGAATAATACAATCAAATAATATAATAGAATAAAACAAATAGAATATTACCGTTATCTATTATATATTTTATTTTATAATAATTTTGGTCTACAGACATTAATACGGTAAATTACAATAATTTTTTTTATTCATCATCATTTAATGAAATATCATGCTTCTGATCAGTATACTGATAATTTTTTTTTATCAATTCAGTTGCTTTATTTAAAAATGTTGTTTTTTTTTTAATTTGTGTTTTTGTTCATTAATTTTTTTTTCTTTGTGAGTTGGTTCATATTATTTTTGTCTGTTGGTATAGAAGTTCCAAAAGAATTTAAAAGTTCCAATTATTGCCTAGTGGATTCATCAGACATATCCTGATCTTTGATTGTAGTCTTAAAAAGGTATGTGTATTCAATATAAAATGTTTTGTAAATTTTATGGAATTTTCCATTGCATTTTGTATTGCGAATTATATTCACAATTACATATATTTTGTGGTTGTTGTTGTTGTATTAAAAGAATGTACTTTAAGAATTGAAATCGAATCATCTTGACGTCAATGTATTTAAAAAATTTAATAATATATATTAATTGATGTTAAATCTTTTACAAATAGACCCGTATTATTTTTAATGTGTACTTTTCATTAACTGTTTCGAATAATTTTGTAAATATTACATATAGATATAAATAAAATAATTTTAGCGTTTGATGGTTAATCTAAAATACATTTCTGCTTATATTTACCGATCATCCCTATAATTAGAAATATGTTATTGCACAATCAATGCATTTTTATTGTTTCTAATTTGTTTAGAATATTTTTTTGCAATTCCTTAAATCACTTATAAATCTACAATTACATATATTTTGTTAACGGAATTAAATTTTTTGTACCTGTTGAGATCGGCATATTTTGTATATCATTTTAAAAATGATTTACATTATTATAATTAAATCACATACATTTTGACTATTTGCAGAGCAATTGATAACCTTAATTTATTAGAATACCTTATTTGTGAATTATATATACATTAATAATATATATACCATAAATAAAAAGTAACATTAAAAAAGCATTTATATAAATGCTGCATATACAATATACAATATACATAACAATTATCATAACATTTTGTATATGTGTTACTGTTTGTTTTAAAATATTTATATACACACATAATTTTACATATAAAAGAAATAAATTACTTATAAGATTTATGTGGGAAAAATGATATTATTATTATTACTATAGAAAATAAATCTAATATACATACATACATTAGATATTACCTTTATAAAATAAATATTATATGGTGAATATATCAGTCGTCAGTTCAATATATACTTTTTATACGTTGTTGTAACAATATATATATATATATATGAAGTCTTGTGTGGCTGTCTAATTAAAAAATAATAATAAAATATCTGTATATAAATAAAGGTACACATTATATAAAATAATAAACACATTTGTTTATACATATATATTTATTATATAAATAAATACAATAAACTAAATGCGATATCATAAATGTCTAATTATTTAATTTAATGTGAACAAGACAAAATATTTTATTAAATTATTTATTTATTTGAACTGCCATAGGTGTATTGTTAAATTATTATTATTATTAATAATATACATATTGTTATTGTATGTTTATAATATGTCTTGAAATTGAGGCGGTTGTTTATATATTTTATAAATTTTATATAATATATCCATATATAATAGCGCAAATTCGCGTTGTTAGATCAGTATACATTATACAATACATATTTTATTATATTTTTATTACCTTATGTTTATTGTATGCGAATTGTTAGAAATACACATACAAAAATAACAAATGTAGATATAAAAGATCAAACAATTATGATATAGAAAATATTATTTATATATGTTATATATATATATTAATTAAAATATCCAATTTAATTAATATATATATTTATAATATTTTGTCTGTTATGGTATAATGAATAAATGCATATTAAAATACTAGAATTATCCAAAAAATGATTGCCAATCATTTGTCGTATAATTAAATTCAGAATTTTATAGATTATAATTTGAATTAAATTTTTTTATGTTTGTTTAATTATAATTTATACATTATATGTTCAATCACCTGTTTGATTGAATTTATTATATATATATACATATATTGAATTTATGATAAATTTCATATACTATATATTATTATTTTCATAACATTTTCAAAATATATCTATAAAATTATATAATATCTTATAAACATAATTATATATCGAAAATAAAATATGAATAAAATAATATTGATTTTGGTTTAGAAAACAAAATGAAACAATAATATATATGGTATATATATATACCAATTTTGTTCAATATATTTTATTTGAATTATGTAAATTATTTACATATAAAGAGAATAAATGATTAAAAGAAACCGTAGATATAACAATATATTAATAATAAAATAGTATATACATTTTATACGAATTTAGAGTCTATCCTAAAATTGTATTAATATTATTTGAAAGAGAAATTATAATTAATCTTTTATTTCTTGATATATAAAATATACATATATACAACGTTGAAATGTTCACAATATTATATTTATTAAATGTATGTATAGTCACTAGTATTTTAACAAAATTATATATTACAAGTAAAACATCAATTGCTTATATATTCAAATTTTATTTTTTGCAAATAAATACATAATTTATGAGTTTCAAGTTCTATAACCAAATTATAAATTCATAGCATCGCAGATGAATTTAAATATTTTATATATTTTCCCTTTATATATATATTAATTATCACAATTATTACGCTTTGCCTTTATATACTAGTATATATATAAGATAATTGGGAATTTTTTTATGCTAAACACAAAAAACATCATTTTCATGTTGTGCTTTAGCTAAATATAATATATGGTTTTTCACAATTTATAATATGTAAATGTTATGTAAAATACATGCAAAATATAGAGAATAGTGGAAAAATATAAAAAATTATTAACCGATAATATTAAAATAAAATTCGATTGTCAGAGAAAAAGTGTACAGAGAATCCTACCGTTTCATATCTATATATTTGTATTCTTGTTTATATTTTTTTTTATTTAAACCGCTCAAAGTAATAATAAAATATCAAAAATGAACTTCTATTTTATAAATTATCAAATAGAATAATTTTTTTTCTATTTTTCTATTTTTTCTTTTTCTATTTTTCAATAATCATGTAATTAGAAAAAATGCGACTTAAAATACATGGACTTGTAAATTTGTTTTCAAACTTTAAACGGTATATATATATATATATATATATATATATATATTTAAAATGATATGTCGTTGACTTGACGGACGCGGTCTTTTTTTACACAAAATTTTATATAACACAGACCTATGCGGTATCTATATATACATATATTTATAAATATACTATTTTTAATGAATATCCAGGGTTTTATCTCTAGAGAAATTTAATATACATTAATTTTTATGAAATATATACGGATATATAACTATGAATATAATAACATTTTTAAATATATATTTTCCTTTTTGCAAAATTTTGTATAAATATAATCTTGTTATATAACTTGAAAACAAGAATAAAGACATTCTTAATGAAACATAATCTAAAAATATAAAATCCTATTTTAATATCAGGTATATATATTTTGAATCATTAATCTTCAATATATACTCGTATCCACTTAAATATATTTTGATATATCGTAAATAAACAAAATCAATTAAGGTTATTCCAACAAAAAAAAGAAGGTATTTATATATATTTTTACTTTGACATAAAACCAGAATAAGAAAAACTTACATTATTAACATTTTTTTCTAAATATAGGGTAATCGGGAGTCTATTCTGATATTATAGAAGATACTTTTTTTTACATATCTTTAAAATTCAAAAATATATAAATTTTGGTAAGAATTTATTGAATTTTGTTTTTTCTTTTTTTTTTCGTTAAAGAATTATATAACGTAAAACACTACTACCCTCTCAACATATTAAATTCTAATTCAATATAAATCGTTTTTTTTATCTTACATTCTTTTAAATATTTAAACACATATTATATATAAATATATATATGTTGTATTTATTTAATATCATAAAAGACATTCAAGGTTGATAATATTATACATATAAATTATGTATTGCGAGTGTGTTTTTGAATTGTGCATATCAAATGTTTAACAAAAAGGGTGAATGGTTCTGCAAACAAAAAAAAAGAAAGAAAAATGTTAATTACAAAAAAAAAAATAGACATACTAATTAAAAATAAAAAAAAAAATATTTACCTTTAATATTTAAAACGTTTATCTCAAATTTTTCTTTGTATATAATGATATATAAAAATATATATAACAATTTCTTCTTTCACCATTATAATGAAAATACACTAAATATAATACACTATTACTCTGACTGAATATACACAGACAACTTAAAGTTTTAAAAAAGATTACTTCAAAAGGTGTTTTTAAATTGAATCGTCGTATAAAAATACTTGATGGAATTTTACACCTAATCTGCCACAAGTTTATACTATTATTTTAAGAAAGTGGTTCTTTCAAAAGAATTTCGCATATATTCCTTACAATATCATAAAATTAAATTCAAATTTTAATTGAACATTTAATCAATCAAAAATTGGGTTTAATTATAATTTTATCATAACACAATTTTATCTATCTAATAGATTGTATACTAACATTTCTAAATAGATATGGATAGATAAATGTATTTCATAATAACACCCCATTATAATTCCGTATTAATCTTCATTACATAATGTAATGTGTATCGTTATATTTTTGGCAAAAAAATAAAAATGTTATTATATCGCATTACAACGAATTTTTTATATACATTTTTAGATATTCATCGTTTACATAAATCTTCTTGTATATAAATAATTTCTATTGAATTCACTTATATCCTAATGTAAATATATGTTCGAAATCAATATGTATATCTATATATAAATCAAATTATATAAATAATTCAATAATAATTATTTCAATAGATTACATCAACCATAATATATATATAAATATATATATTATATGGTATTTCGATTGATCAATTTTATTTCATTCATTTATGAAAATATTCAAAGACCTTAGGCAAAAAAAAAGTTATCTATTATATATATTTTCGTTTTGTTATCAAAAGATTTTCTTTCCAAACATATACAAAATAATATGTATGGAATAATACCAATAGCTTTTATATATACCCACGTCAATAAAAAAAATACACAATTTTCACAATCTGTAGCTTTTCATTCTTTTTTCTTATATACATACTTATATATATATGTATATATACTCATATATATATTTACATAGCAATTTTGAAATGTTTAGCAGACACAAAACAATTTGGATAGGAGCGAACGTTGGCTTCATGTTTTTTTTATATATATTATTCATATATGTATATAAAGATTTTTTTATTTCTCTTATATAATGTTTTCCATTTACATTTTCCTTTTCATTATTCCTTGTATATATGAAATTTCGCATATACATTTTTGTTCCCCTATATACTTATATATATAGTTATTATTTTGTTTATTTCCTTTGACTTTGAATTTTTATTACTTTATCTATATACATGATTCTCTAGCTATATAGACCTATTATATGGTATATGGAATATTTATAATGAACTTGTGTAAATCTAAATATTATTGTCTATGGATATATGAGATAATGCATTGAAAAGCTCAACAAATTATTTATTTATTTTATTCAAATTCCAAAAATTTT
Source organism: Dilophus febrilis (assembly GCA_958336335.1). NCBI lineage: Eukaryota > Metazoa > Arthropoda > Insecta > Diptera > Bibionidae > Dilophus > Dilophus febrilis. The sequence goes on along the minus strand of OY284469.1, from coordinate 29,456,866 downwards.
TTTTTGTGCGGTTATCGCATTATATAATATATATATATATATATATATATATATATATATATATATATATATAGAATGTAGTGGTTGATAGGTCAGTAATTATCCTTGACATAAAATAAATATATATTTCATTTAGGATTTGATTGGAAAAAATTGTCATTGAATTTTCCTTTAAGATTTTTCAATTTCTTGATTTTTTTATATTGCCATTATATTATATATATACTTTTTCCTTATATAAACTTTTCATTATATGATATTTAAAAAAAAATTTTCTTTATTCAAAAATCACATGTATATTTTTAAGATCTTATTACCGACGTTATTTGCCATTCGAATATTTAAAAGAAATTACTTATGTATGTATGGTATATACATTATGCGATATATACGACTATTTATAAATGTATAAAATTTCGAATATGTCACATGGGGATTTATTATATTTTGTATAGATTGATTACAAATTTATAAGGCATTAAAATTTATTGAACATAAAATAAAATACATTTAATATTTATATATTACATTTACCTTTTTAGCTTTATTATTATTGTTGTTGATTTTCAAATAAATTTTCTGAAATAATTATATAAAATGTACATGTAGTATAAAAATAAAAAAGTGTATATATTCGGGTTAGAAAAAACTTTCGTTAACATTTATAAATATCTTTTTCTATATACATTTATAAATCATATATGTCTATATGCCATCACTTTCTATTGGCTTGTCTTAATTGTATTCATGATACATATATTATAATGATAATATACTTTTAAAATGTATTTATATATATATATACAATATACATATATATTAAGGTATATATTAAAGATCACAAGTATTATATACATTTGTTGTTTAAAATAATTTTGTTTTAAAAAAATCAACTAAATCATTATATTGTATATAATTTTATAGATATGAACACCCTTTATATTTTTTATAAAGATAACATTTTGTTGAGAGCTGAAAAATGAAAATTTTTATTTAATCTTCGAAATTAAATAAAAAGAATATTTTATTTTTAAAAAGTTCAGAAAATCACACCATCAAACTTTAAGTTCAATTATTAACATGTGTACTATATCCAATTTCCTATATATAATATTTATTTATTTTATATACAAATTTCAAACATTTTTAATTGATTGTTTATATAATTTAAAGTAAAAAATTTTAAAATCTCAATGTACATATTTTGTGTAGATATATTAAATGAAGCTAAAAATTATATAAATAGGAAAATTTAAAAAAAAATAAAATATTTTTCCATGAAATTTTCTTTCATTATAAGATAATTTCGATACATTAAAGTAAAAATCCATTCATTATAATATTTTTCAGCTTTTGAAAAGTCTTTCTTTATATGTACATTGTATAATTACATATAAAATGATAAAATATTTTATAACATTTTATGTAAAGAAAAATGTGATGGTGGTCCATATTCTCGTTTTTTTTTATATTGTAGATGATTAATTCCTTATTATGTATATATTTATATCAATACAAAAGATTTTCACTTTCTATAAAAATTTCTAAAAGAATTTTCCAGTTTATTTATTCCAAGTATTTTATTAAATTATTTTATCGCATAAATCGTATACATCGTGCTAAAAGTTATATATTAATATATATTATATTGGTATAGCGGGGGCGATTAAAATAAATAAAAGGGTTACCATATAATACCATACTCACTACGAAAATCTGACATTGATTCTTAATTCTTAATACCAGAACTAATTGTAAATTAAATAAAAATGATACATCCATACATAGTTTTTATTTTGCTTCTACTACCTTTTCAAACGTTAAATTTTTCCGACGATTACTTATTGTATAACAGTCTTAAATATTATAGTTGCAAATGATATGTTCCAGTATAGCATTTTCAATTCTTCCGGTAACCCTTTAAAAATTATTATGAAATATGTAAATAAAGAAAACATGATTATATTTATATGATAATATATTTTAACCTTTTTCGTTGTTGAAATTTAATGAATATTCTATTTTTAGCATTCATATTTTATTTTTTTTTTTGATAAACATGATATATATATAATAAGCATAAAATATTGGCAAATAATTTTATGTTATTATAATATGTATATTGAATTACAGAGTTTTAAATTGTAATTTCTAATATATAGGTTTGTGATAAGATGATTCGATATATATTTTTTTAGAGATTTTTTATATGATATGTATACAAAACAATTTTCGTATATTTAAAAGTCGTCTTGTACTTCAAAGACTTATATCTTTATGTACAGATATACGGATTTTTAGGTTTTTGATATAGATTTTTATTGAAAACATTCATACAATATATTGATGATTAAACACAAATTTAGCAAATCACTGATAATTGATTCATATAAGTAGGTATAGGTAATTGATTGAATCTATCAATAAATTTATAAATATCTTTCCACAAGTTACAATTCCTGAAAGCTTATCAAAAACTGTATATTATTGAAAATATGCAAATAATTTGAATGAAAACTCAAATGATTCAATGATAAATTAATTTTAATATTCGAACAACTTAAATCGTACAATTGAAATTAAAAATGAATTTTTAGCAATCAAAAAAAGTGTGTAAATTTTAAGTCATAATTACACAATTTATAAAACGATCAACCGTATTTAAAAAAGTATATGCATACTCTAATTAATATTTTACAATTCATCAAAGAAATTTGTTCAGGTGTAAGCCAAGCAGACGTAAATATAAATATAATATTAATAATTTAAGGTACAAAACAAACCATTTACCATTTACGAAACTCTTTTAATACTAATGAAATATTTTCATATTCTAATATTTTACCTGCAGCTTATATTTATTTAACTTTCAAACCATAAATAAAAAAAAACAACAAAATAAAAATTGCATTACTAAAATAACAACTTTTTTGTTTTGTTTAGCTATATATAAATATATTTATATATTATATAATATAAGTTTATCTCTTTAATATAAAAAAATAAATTACATCAATTATTTAATATTATTCGTAAATATAAAATATATGCGTGCATTGAACCTTTGAATATCTATATATATATATTTCTATATATACCTTTAATTCAATTTTCCTACACATGTAATATAGATTTTCTTATAATTCTCGACTTCTTTATTTCGTATATATTTCATGTAATACAAATCCATTCGTATAACTGACATCATATCTAAAAATATATATGTAAAGAAATGTTCATATAATAACACCCACATGCGAAAATATTATATACAAAGAAAGGAAAATAAGGAAAATTTCAACATTTTCCTGTTCCGTTATACATTCATTCCTTATATCCTTATTTTATATATATACTTTTCATCCAGTCATAATTACAAAAGTTTTCTAATAAAAAATATGAATGCGTATATGCGAGCGACAATTTAACAATAATAATAATAATAATAAAACGATTTCAAACATATGACTGACAAATAAAAATTGTATATTATATATATATATATATATAAATAATTTTCTAGGTGAATGAATTTTTCCAGACAAATGAATTTTCACAAAAGCATATATTTAACATAATAAAACATTTTTTTCCTATAACATATTCATACATATATTTATATATTATAATACTAAATAAAAAATATGTATATGACTAAAAATATGTTATATTTTATTTATTTTGTATATATATTTTCATATTACTTGTATCCGACTCATGAAATAAAATAAAAAAAAAAAGCTCTATTCATATTTACACCGCATATACAATATAAAAATCCATTAATTTATATACGAGTACGTTCGAGATATATATATATATATATATATATGTATAGATATTTCTCTTTGCACGGATATATATCCCTTTTTTTGTGGTGTTATTATATTTTCATTTTTGTGTATTATAAAGGATTTTATATGTAGGGTTTTTTTTTAAATTTTGACAAAATATATATTGACAAACAATTTCATTATTAGTCTTATACGTTAACAAAATGGAATTGTACATTTTTCCTGTTACATGACCACTTCGTTAGTTAGATATCTTTTTTATCTACATATATATATTTTATGTTTGTCGTAAATTGATTTATTTATATGTTTATTATCAAAAATGTGTATCAGGTACAAACCCTATATATGTAAATTTTCTATATTAGTCGAGACGATTATTTATTGCGTGATATGATATTTTATTGTATATAATTAAAATTTTACATTTTTATAATGTTATAAAAATGAATGTCAACAATAATTTTGAATCGTTGTTAAGGAATTTTCTTTTATTTCAACATGTATATATAATTTCAGTATATACCTACATATAATATGAATTAATAAATTAGATGAATTTGGTTATTTGTTTTTTGTTTTGTTTGTTTATTTTGTATACATATTTTTCAAGTTGTTGTTGATTATGTAGAGAATTATTATTACAATGTCGCGCAGACTTTATAATATTTTGTTTTTTTTTTCTTATGCCATCTTATAATACATTAGAAAAGTTTGGAAATATATAGAAATATAGGTTTTGCATGCCATTATAATATTAAATATTTGAATATATTATTGTAATTTGTATCACGTTATATATTGGAATATAGACATTTTGAATGCATTAGTAAGTAAATAATGGTTTCAGAGATAACAAATATTATATTATATATATCATGGTTTTATTTATCTATATAATTATTTAATATGTACAATTGTTATACGCATACAGATGTTATATTGTTATACGTAGATGTTCAAGTATCTCACCACCCTAAAAAAAAGGATTTCGCATTATATACATACATATATATATATAATATAATCGATAATATTGTCTGCGTTCTGTATATGCTCTTATAGTCTTATGTCTTATAGGTATACATTTATAGGTTTACTATATATTATATCATATGAATAATAGCTTTTAGCGAGGGATAAAATAATTATAGTAAAGATAGTAAAGGATTTTGAATAACTTTTTCATCCCTTTAGGGGATTTCTTATTGAGTTCATATTCAATCAAAAATGTTTAAAATATTTAAAAATTTTAATTTATTAAAAAATTCCCAAAATCCTTGTGGGTATAAGACTTTATATATGTATATAATTCATTTGTTTGAAGAAACATTAATTTGTTTTTTGTTTATATTTCCTATATGTATACCTCTGACTTATTATGTAATCACTTAAGCATACACATGGTATATAAGAATATATTCAAAGTTCTGTATAGACGTAATACAAGTTATACCATAATAAATACATCTAAATTAATAACATTGTTGTTATACGAATATATTTTGTCTGAAGTCTGACATTGAATTGGTATTGTATATATACTCGAAATCGAAAGCTATAGTTGGGTTAATATATATGTGTATACTAACTATACCTATCTGATGTATATACGAAAAGGTGGCAATAACCGCCGACATTGTTAATGTATTTTGTGATATAAATAGAATCGTACATTTTATAAATACAATGTTAAGTATTTTATGAAGTATCCAATATTTTTGATTTATTATATTTTTAATATATACCTGTCACTCCTATATTATAATTTTATTTGACACATTTAAAAATAAAAAGAGTTTGCGATGACCATAACTTAAATTATTTTTTTGTTCTTTAATCAAATAAATGGATAATTTTCTTTTATTTTATAAAAGGTTTCGTATGGTTATTTTGCATATTTTTTGTATTTTAATCCTTATCCTTCATATATAGTTAATATATGTGTATAGCGTATATATATATATATATATATAGATTAATAGAACTTTGAACAAACATAAATATATAGTTGTAGACATATACACCATGATCCAACGAAATTTAAGTATTTTATTATTTTCCCGAGTTTTTTATTGAAACAACACTTGATTTGTAAGCACTTCTGTTAAATTTGGCAAAACTTCAGTGTATATAATATTTTTATATTCTTTTACATTCATTATACATTTCCGGGTTTCATCAGGCCCAATACATTTATCAGAAATAAACCTTGCTTTTTGCGACCAATTTTGTAATCCATTTGAGTATATTTTTTATCATATTTTAATTAAAAATAGGAAGTATAGGGATTTGTGTTATTTATTTTTTGTCTAGGAGCAAATTAATACATCTCAAATCTAATTTCCAGTCATATCTACTTTGGTGTAGGTTCAAATATGTTGGATACATAAATTTCTGAACACCAGGGTGTATATACAAGATAATATATTATTAAATTTCATTTTACAAAATTTTACCAAAATGTAAATAAATCATTATATGTTACCTTTCTAAATGAATTTTTCTAAATATACATTTAAACACACACACACAGACACACAGACATTATATCGTAATTATGTAAAGTATCTTTATAAATATCTATCTATAAATAATGATATAATAGATTGTGTACTTATTATATATTATACATTTAAGTATTTATTTTGAATGGTCAATTATATATGGATATATATATTTCTAAATAAACCTTTTTGTTTACTTAATTATTTTATATATATTTTAGTATTTTACCAATTTAAATATATGTTTTGTATATATAGATTTATAAAATACCTCTGCTTACTTGCTGTCCATATATAATTAGACTCAATAAATTTCACATTAAAAGAAATAAACTATGCTTAAAAATTATATTTGTAGAAGTTATATTGTTGGTTAAATTGTTAGAATAAAAATAATTAAAGATATTTACCACGAAATTGCGAAGATGTTGATTATTTTAACCAGAATTCATTATAAAATTAAATTATATGTATGTTTCTGGTAATTTATAGAAATAATTAAAATATAGAGGAAAAAACTTGCTGATAAAGAAAAAATTCTTTAATAATAAATAAAACAAATAGAATTTTTCTATAATATCTAGCTGCTTGCTGATGTTTTGAAACATACTTTAATTATCTATATAAATATTATATTATACAAAACATTTCAATTCCAAAAATATTGACCATTACCAATTATAACAAATATAACTCTGTTATAAATGGTTATACATATATATAAAAAACATACATATAGAATATAAAAGTTAAGAAGAATATATATTTTGTGCAAAATATAACAATTAAATAATTAATAAATGAAAATTATTTCAACCGTATTTTATATATACGTATGACCTTTTTTATACAAAGGATTCTTTTAAGGTTCAATCGATATTTTTGCAATTTAATAATAACATTATTTTAAATATATATATATATAGATATGCGTTTATGTATATACAATGGATGGGAACCAATTAAAATGTTGTTATATTCAAAACTGTATGTTGACATATATTATTTAGACAATTTATAATGAAATAAATAAATAAATGATATTTTCAATTCAATGTCCTTTTTAATATTATTTACAAATATTAAACATAAATATTTTGTCCTTTAAGAGACGCACACTAATTATTTATTTTTTTTTGTATCACGATTTATCACATAAATGGTATTATCAAAAATAAAGATCATATCTAAATCTTTCTCACAAAAATAAAATAAAATGCAAAATTTAATAAATAAATATTCAACAATATAAATCAATTTAATAAAGAAGTTAATTATACGAGGTTTTTTTATTCCCTTTATGTCAAAGTTTTATCAACAAATGAATAATTATCTCTACCTACTATCTAATTTCAATAAAATGGTCTGTATAGAAAACGAAAACATTTTTTTGTTGATTATATAATAAAAATTCTTTTAATATTTCAAACGTTTTTGTTTTTGATCATATCAAAAGTATATCAACAAAGAATTTTCATTTATTATATTTGATATACAGCCATTATATTGTTTCATTAAGTTAATAATAAATGCAATAATATATTGATAAACATCCTTTTATTTTGAGTTTTCTTTCAAATATGACTTAAAATTTTATTTATTGTAAACCAAATCTATATATAGGATATTTCTTGACGTGCGTTATATAACATATATAGATATATATATATAAGATAAATTTTATTCCATTATAAACAAATGTCATTTTTATCATCATCATTATAATTTCTAAATCATTCATCATATCATATAAAAATGTTTTCTATTCAACTATACATTATTCTGTATATCTATTGAATTTCAAGATAAAATATATTATATATAAAAAAATGTTCGTAATACATACCAAAGTTTATAAAATATTTAAAATAATTTATATATTATATAATAGAAAATTTATTCATCGTCGCCGGTCGTTTGTCAGGTAAATTTTATAACCACCCACTCTGTGTCTAACATTTAAACAAACCATAAGCTAAGGAAAGACAGATATTCATTCATATACATTTATATGCGGTAGAATCAAACCGTTGGATAATAATAATAGTATAATATATGAATATATTTTAATACATAGTCAACAAAACGCATATATGAATAACGAAACAGAAAAGTAGCAACATATATCACCCACCATTAAAAAATGTTTTTCAATTTTATGCTATAATAGATATTATTATTATTATTATGTGGAACTTTACCATAAGCTTTTTGGCATTTCATACATATATATACTTTATGTACTGAAGTCGCATGTATAACCATTTGATGTTATACATATAATATATTTATAAATATAGTGCTTATACATTTTTTGAATTTCCAGTATTGTGATATGTACAAAATGCCATGCTTTATATGTTTAGTATATATACACAACTAAAGGATTATATGGAATAATTTTCAACAACCTTGAGTTAACTTTCAACAGATGTTGATGTATTACTTATATATAGATATACGATTTTTTGTTTTCATATACAAAAAAAAAAAAAACAAAACGAGACAATTTTCCTATACCTGTTATTTATAATACTTTATCATCAATATAATTATACAGAAATGTATCCCTTTCATTGTATTAGTCTGTAAAACAAATGATTATAAAATGTGTTATAAACAAAATTATCGGCCGAATATGAATAGTATTTTATATTTAATTTTTACTTTAAAATTATTTTATATTATTCATAACAAATTGCAATACATCTGAAAATTGTATAGATTTCCATAATATTAATATTAAACATTTTTTTTTTATTTATATATATAATTGATTTAAATTCTTAAAAGTATTCGCTGTATGTGTATATAGCAAATAAAATTTGTTATAAACAGAATTGATAATATATAAAAATTGATTTTTGATATTCCAGTATGTTCATATTCACATAGAATTATGTATGTATATATTATGTGTAATTTAAATACTCGTTTAAAGCATATAATTTAAAGTATAAAATTTCCTTGAAAAATATACAATTAAATGTACTTACACATTTGTTGCCAAATACGAAATGTGTTTTTAAGCTTTTTCGCAATATAGAATTGTATTTTAATACATGTATCACATTTACAGAATACGTGAACTTATAGAATTAAATTTGATCAATCGATTTGTGGTTATGACAACTTAACCGTATTCAGATATAACTCGTCCTTTTTTTAATTTGTATTTTTACTAATAAATATTTTAATGTGTCATATTTGTAAAATAAAAAAATTGTTTTATTTGTTGATTTAAAACTAAATTTTTCAATTTTACTTTAAAATGTAAGATGTCAATATTTTTGAAATCGTTAAAAATAAATTATTTTATCCTGATGCTTTTTAAGCGAATACTACTTTAAATTTAAACTTTTTTTTATGCTAAAAATTGCAACAATATATATATAAATTTTATATGTACAATATATATACAAAAATTTTCTTGACACACCCTGAAAATATAAATATAAATACATTTATATATAACAATAATATTATTAAATATATATATATATATATTTATGTATAATTTTGTATGTGGGTTTTTATTTTGTTGTTAAATATTTTCTTTTTTTTTGTTCTCTTTAACAAAAATTTAATTCTGTTTTTGAATATGTTAAATTTGATTTAGGCTACCATCGCACCGCAATGAAATTTATGATTGTGTATCATTTAAAAAAATACTATTCAAATTCCTTTTGTTCCATTGATTGGTTGGAAAATGTTTTGTTAACGTCTCTTGTTGATCAAAAATGAGTTAAACAGTTTTTAAATTTTTTTAGATGTGTGATAGTACCGTAAAGAAAAAATACACGAAAATAAATATATTCATTTATATATACACACATAGTCACGTATATTATTAAAATATAATTTCAAAATATTCCTATATAATATATTTATTTTTATAAAAGGATATAATGCATATTCATTAATATTTTTGATTTTTTTTTGTATACTGAATTTATTCAGAAATTCATATTATAATATCCCAGTTTTAATAAATAAAATCATATTATATACTGATGAACTGTCGGCATTTATTAAAATGATTTTATTTTAAAACAAATTTTATTTTATTAAACAATTAATGTATTATATTATGCAATAATAACAATTTTTGTTTTTATGTGCCAATGAAATTTTTTTTTATGAAAAGTCTTTATAATTGGAACACAGTTTTTTTTTATTGAACTCATCAAATAATTTGTACAAAAAAATGTAAAATCCTGAATAATTATAGAAAAGAGAAGAAGTAATATGAAATAATATTCCTAATTACATATTATATGATGTTTGGAAAATTATATTATAACTAAATTGTAAATTGTATACAATTCAATTTACTTATTTTATTTTATTCTTTTATATATAGGTATTACATTATTCTTTGAAAAGGTATTTACTTTCATTTTATATCTATATTCATTAAGTAAATTTAATTTGTAATAACGCTAATTCTATATCCCCCTTTTATTCGTTGTTGATGGTTAACTTACTTTTATAAACTGAAATATATGATATATAAACATGCATTCATATGTATATACATAGATTTAATTAAATTTAAAAACAACAGTCTGTAATTAGTTTGTCTGACAAAATCAGCATATTTTCTTTATATTATTATTTATATATATAAAAAAATATAAATAATATATAAGTATAAATAAACGCGGTTTGTTAATTTTCCTTTAAAGAAACCCCAAACCGCATGTAATTTAACTAAAATAAATTTCCAGAGAAAGTAATATAGAAAATACTGCTCGAAGTTGAAATACAGATCGCATCAATGAAGATTAAATAAAATTATTTAAATTAAAATTAAAAATATATGAAACCAAATTTATTAAATTTTTTAACTTCTTTCATATTTACGATATGTTACTATTTTTAATGTATTTTTAATTATTCTATAGATAATTCTAGCGGAAAAACGTTAATAATAAATAATATTTAGCATAATTTTACATTCTGTTCATGTTAATTCTGATTGTTCATGTAATATATTTAAAAATTTTTTTTCGAATTGAGTTGCTCATTAAATGTTTTATTTTGTTTTATAAGAAACCAAATAAAAGCGGAACATATAGAATGGTTAATTGCATTTGATTTCATATTGTTTAAAAACATTATTTTTTTCTTTCAATTGAATATATTTTCCTTTTATACTTCATCCTTGTTTTCCGAGAAGAAAATCCTTTGATTATATATTTATAGTTTTACCTGTGTTGTATTTTTTTGCTCATTCCAATGTATATATAGCAATTTATATAAAAGGTCAAAGATAGGACGAAAATATTATATATATATATATATATATATATATAGTTAGGTATATGGTATATAAATACATATGTTTTTCAATATACATATACACTTCTATATATATGGTAGATATAGTAATATACAAGTCATATACAAATACATAAGGTGTATACAATTTTCTTGGAAATAAAATTTTAACATAAGAAAAACTTAAGAAAGAATGGTTTTGTATTAAAATATAAAAAAATAAATATTTTTTCTTTAATTTTATGTTTTCTAAACATAAATTCATGTTACTTTTGGGAAAATGTTTTTCATTTGTATTTTGTGATATTGTGCATATATAATACTATAATAATTTTTGTTCATTGAATTGTTTTGTATATATTGAGTTGCATATACTAGAGTTGATTACTGTTATTATTATTATTAGTATTTGTTGCACTTTATTAAGTAAGTACAATAAATATGTATATAAATTCTAATTTTATATAAGTATTATTATTGTTGGTAGAACAACATAAATAGACAGATATACAATAATATAAATAATTGACTTTGTAAATTATCAATTTGTAAGCGCTAATTCCTATAATTATACAAATATTATAAAAATGTAATTAGATTAATTAACTTTAACCATTTATTTTTTTTCCTTTTTCAATAATGAATAAAATCGATATTAGTAATTATTTACGATAACTGGTCCTTTATGCTTTAAGGTTTTTTGAACCAATAAATGCACATATAAGAAGTATAGTGCGGTTTATACTTAAAACCTTAAAGCATTCATTTTAACTAAAAAAAAAATAAAATAAAATACATTATACCACGTACTTATAATAATTTAACATTTTATTATTGTGTTTCATGAATCATATGTGCAGATTACCAATTTTAATCGTGCATTTTTGATAAATAAAAAATATAATTGTTAAGAACCAAAAATATAAAATTTACACTTGAATTTATTACTTTTGAGAACAAAAACATAAAAAATAATTAAACAATGAAGTATTGCAAAAATAATTAATTAATTAAATATTTTGAATTATTCAATCAACATTTTTGCCAAAACAATTCGATATATTAACATTTTTAATGTTTGTTTTTAAAACATTTTTGATTTTTTTTTTCTGTTTAACATCATTTTTAAATGCGCTATACCTTTTTTAATAATAATCATAATAATAATACAAAGAATTTTGAAAGTTCATGTAATACCAATTATTCATATTCATCTATACATTTTATGAATATTTAAAATGTTTTTTTTTTGTCCGATTTCGTATTTTCTTTTTATTTGTATAATTTATTCTGTTCCTTATTCAATTTTTCGACTATAAAATTAAATCATTTATGGTTTGCGTTACCAAAAATAACGATATAATATACATAAATTATAGTATACATACGTATAATAATTTATTTGGTTGCAAATATATGCATTATTATTATTATTATGCATCATCCATCATAACTACAAATGGATATATAATCAAGATAATATAATTGCATTTATTTGTTTTGCAAAAAATATGGTAAACCAATTTGAATTGACCGGTGGTCGATCGGTCGGTCGGTCGATCGGTCAATGAACAATTTTTTATAAATGGCTAATTGAATTAAAAAACAATTTTTTATATGCATTCTTTATGTGATGTACGACACTTGCTAACAATTTTTTTAATAGGTTTTGTCGACATCATGTTATTATCCATTGTTCAAAAAAAATGTACATATACATATATAAAATATATTTGTAATGCATTAATTATTGTTGTTTTATTTTTTCAAAAAGAACAATATATAAAATTCCATTTATAGGAAAATCCATATATGATATTAGTTTATTATCGTTATTTATTTATCTACATAAATATCATATAGTTAAGGATAATTCAAAAATATTCTAAAATTTATTTATGCATCATTCATTTATTTATGAATAAATGGTTTTATCCATTGTCCATTGTTATATTTAGTTTCTGAATGGTTTTTCTAAATTTTCCGATAACAAATTATATATAGTATATAGAAAATTATTCAATTGTTAAAAATATTTTTTTTAATCTAATTCTAATTGTGAAATTTTCATAACATTAAAAAACTTGCAAATTTTTTTTTTTACAATATATCGTTTTTAAAGCAATTAAAATACAATTTTTTGTACACTTTTATTTTTAATTCAACATTTATACAAATAAATTATAAATAGGTATTACAAAATCTTCATTTTATTTATTATTTGTTGTTTTTTTATTTTTTTATTAAATTCGGTATTAAAAATTGTATTGATTATATGTGCAATTTGCAGCATTGAATGAATGGGAGAGATGAATGAAATAAATAAACCATGATGAAATGGTATTAAAATCGTCAGTTGAATTTGTTTTTTAAATTATATATACAATTCATTTAATGTTTTATTCAATGTATGATTTATTATTATATGTATAATTTTGAATATGGAAAAAATTGAGTTCTTTTTTTGTATATTTTATCAAATTTGACCATTATATATTTTTTTTATTTGTTTTTTTTGTTAATAAAAATGTATTTCATGCAATTATAATGCTATTATAATAATAATAATTTATTCTATATAAAAATGTTAAATGTATTAACCAATTTTTCTTTTTATTTTTAGGTAAGCTTGTTTATGATTTATTATGATGATTTTGCGATACATAGCATGTAAGTTATATTTTAATCTAAATATCTATATATAAGTGAAAATGGATTATTAAATATATGTAATATTATATTGAATTGATAAAAGTAGAAACTTCAATAGTTAAAATCGTAAAACAATTTTATTATTTCTGAATTCCATAAACATATCTCGAATACTATATAATGGAGTTTTCCAAAATTATATCTACATGGATAACAACCTTAAACCCAACCTTAAAATCAACATGTTTTTCAGTTTATACTTTTTGCTATATATTTCGAATGTCATTACGGTATCTACATAATAAATTGAATAAAGGGAGGGTAAATTATTATTAAAAATTTATTTGCAAAAAAATGTAATATAATTAACTATATAATATACATTTTTTTTTTGCATAATTATGATAAATGCAAGTAACATTTATTTAAAGAATTTATATTCATTTTGTTCTTAATTGTAATATGGTAATGATCAATTAAAAACTAAAACCCCATATCATATACCTAAATACATTAGAAAAAATAAAAATATTATACGCAATGATCTAAGAAAGAAAAAAAAACAGCGAAGAAATAATTCATATATATATTTTACTATTATATAGAAAATGGTCAACTAAATTTAGGTCATTCTATTTATTCATTTATTGTATATACATTTTTATTATAAATGATATATTAATATACTTCATATGATATGTGTATAAATGCACTTATGACTTGTTTTAGTTGTAAATATATAAGATTTATTTATAATAAATAATATAAAATTTAAATTCTTTTAATTTTATACGCATTTTATATGGTAATTTAATATCAATATATTTACGCGTTCTTGAATATAATTATTTTAAACAAAAAAAAAATAATAAATAAATCGCATCAAATATAAGGTATATTACAAGAAAAAAAAAAATTTCTAAATGTTGATAATTAAGATTTTTTTTTATTACTATTGATGTTATATAAATAAATATATTGTCTAATTGAAATGTTTGCGCTAATAATAATAATATATATAATTTTTTTTGTAATATCTATATATAAGTAATAAATACATTCACCTTATTTTTTATAAATTTTTATTAAAACAACATTTATAAGACCTATACGACGGGTAATATATAATATAAAATAATGTTCTTATATGCCTATGTATGATTGTATATATATTTATAAAATAAACCAACCGCAACACGATTTTAACGATTCGACAACATTAAAATATGATTGATTAGAATGAATTAATTATTGTTTAACATTTTAATATTATATTCAACTATTATATGTATATATATACAATTACAAATAAATTGTTTTTTGTATTTGTTTGTTTTCAAATTATTTAAATTTTCATATATAATTAAAACTATTAATTTTTTTTTAACATTTCATTAATGTGCTAAATGTGAGCACATTATTATATTAATATATACATCATACATATATTTATTTACCTATTTACGGTTTTTTTTATATTATATTTGTTTTAATATGGGGATAAACTGTATTATATATATACTAAAAAAATATTGATGTTTATTATTATTATTATATGCGATGATAATTAATTATTCATTAATGAATTTCAAAAGATTTAATTAAAATTATATTGGAAAATTCATCTATGTATAAAAATAAATATAATATTATAATTATAAATATGGGAATATTACTTATATATACATTTATATATAGTATAATAATAGAACTCATTACATAATTTTATGTTAATTTAAGTATATATACGTTTGGTTGTTTTGATGAATGATGATCATCGTTAAATATATATATTACATGCTTTTTTTGTTAAAGATATTATGGTGATTATATGCGGGATTTTATTCAATATTACAAAATTTAATTAGTATATACCCTATCGTGAAAAAAAACAGTGCGGTATGAATTGGGAAACATATAGGAATTAAAATTATATTACCTTAAAGTAATTAACGCAATTTACTTCAAATAGATTTTGAAATATTGAATATATGGTTTTAAAATTTGATTAAAAGTTGAATTCTTATTGGTTTTTTTAGAATTAAAAGATGCTGTAATGATTCGTAGCTCAATTTTTTACATGTCTTTTAATGAATTATTTTGTTATAGAACAGATTAAGTTTTTTATTTACCAACAAATATTCAAGAATCAAACAAATGTAATAGATATTATCACTTATATGGTTGATTCAAATTCAACCCACCACCATAAAATTATTACCATATCAAAATTCCACAATCAATTTTCATTTACTTGGAATTCTGATATTTTTTGTATTTATGGGGGAATTGTAATATTATATATAAAATTATATAATTCTACAATATTATAAGGAAAAATAAAAACTAATTGAAATAGCATAAATCAATGTTTATATTTATTTAAAAGTTATTTATCATAAATATAAATACGCATATAAATAATAATTTTACAAAAATTCACTTTCGCATATAACTATGATATATATGTATCGAATGGCATAGCACCGGGTGCGCGTATATATACGCATATATAATATACTGAAATAAATGTGTGCGAAATGAGTTTAGAAAACTATAAATATATACATTTTTTCAATTTTTTCTTGATTTTTTTATTATTATAAATGCATATGCATTATTATTATTTATATTTACAACTTTGAACAAGAATGTAGGCCAAATGAATGCATTCATATTATTATTATTATGATTATTATTTTACTATAATAGAATATATAATATACATAGTTGCATATTTTTATTTAAATGTGTTAAAAAAGTATCTTATATATATAATACGTACATTTCGTATATACACACATCAAAAGATAAAATACATTGCTAATATTTTTAAAATAAAAAAACTATCTATAGTTAGTTAGTATATATAATAAAAAATTCAACCACAATAATGTTAACAATAAACGTTTGCAATTTACGTCTTTGTACGCACAAATAATATTACATTATATACATACAGTTGTATTAAAAAATAAAAGTATATATATATATATATATATATATTAATATAATTTGCAAGTATTTATCAATAAATATATGGAATTTATTAAATCAAATGCACACAAGAAAATAATAAAATATAAATGAATTTATTTTTATATATAATATTAATTAAAATTGCCGTAAATGCAATATTATTTTTTTGTTATATTTTATATTATATATGAATTATTTATTTATACTTTTCATTTTGTTGAACTATGTGATTTAAATAATTGGTGCGAAAATATTTAATTGATAATTTTTATTGATTTTATTTGAAGGTTTTATTATACACATTCATTTATATATATATAGAGGCTTAAAGCTAAATATATTTAATTTTCATTAATTTACCTATACATTTTTATTTATGCGGATAGATCATTTATAATCGGGTGGTTTTTTTTGACAATTAAATATCGTTTTGATTGGGCAAATACAATTTTTTTTAAGTCAATATGTCATTCATCTTTCGTCCAAAAATTCTAAAATATGCATTCCAATATATATGGTTAATGCAAAAACTATATACATCGGATTTCCACATTTAAATATTGCGTAAATCGTGTTAAAAACGAAACAAAAAAACAATCATTAACAATTCCAATATTAAATGTTTCAATTGCAAAAACCCTATGGGCATTTTTTAACATGAATTTATAAAATAAAATCAATATTAGATTGTATGAAAATATAATGCAAAATCAAAATATATACAGTGTGATCTAACTAAAATGTATACCATATGGATGAATGTATTCTATAAATTGAAATTATTTTATATAATGTTGTTTTATTATTTTATGATTTAACGTTTATGCGTTATGACTTCTTGAATTGTTTTATTCAAATTATAGTTTATTTTATTTTAAAATTTAGTTAATTTATTATCATTTAAAGAGTTTCCACAAAATATTTGCCTGTACAGTAATTTTAAGTCTATATTACTTTATTTCAAAAATACGGAACAATTTTATAAAACGACAGCATATAGGAATTAGGGTTCTAAATCAAAAAAAAAACATTATAATATAATTTTAACTTAGAATCATCGCCGGTTCTATTCAATATTTTACAAAGCACCCTGAATACTAGTCAAATAAATAAACAAACAAAAAAAAAGTGTTGCAATACTTTATGAACAACAATTGCATATAAGCAATTCAAAAAAACAAAATCAACAAATGTATGTAAATCACATTAATGATATTTTAATATATATATATTTAAAAATATACATTTTATATACAATTCATTGTAATATAAAAGCGATATATACGTTAATACGTACATTTAACATAAAAATATTCTATTGCACGCAATGAACCGTTCGTAAATAAATTTAACCGATTTTTTTTCATTTTTCATTATTTTGTATTGTTTGCATATATTGTATATAGTATATAAATAAACAACTATAACTATAATAATAAATAAAATGTACACATACAATTTGCAATCGCAATCGGCAAAAAAACTTCCGATCTATTTTCACTTGAAATAAAAAAAAATTTAGTTTGTGTGTTATTTAAAATGTATAAGTTATATACAGCGATTTTTAATTTCGTTTTCTTTTATAACATTTTCAATTGATTTTTCTATAAGATATACAACACATCTATTTTTTTTTAATAATATATATAAATGCAATAAGCAATTTGTTTTATATAGATACTTACTTATACTTTATATATAATATAATATATATTATATAGTTTAAATGTTAATTATTTTATTTACATTTTATATGTAAATGTGCAAATATATAATATACATTTATATACCATATATATATATATATATATATGACAAACAAAATGAGAAAGATAAAATTAAAACATTTTAAACGTCAACAAAACCTTGACTCTGATAATATTTATTTTTTTGCATTTATATATATGTGATGTAAATATAAAGTGTGAAAAACCATACAAAAAAAAATATATGCATAATTTTTTTGTATGTGTACACACAGTACATAAATAAATAAATAAATAAAAAATATAATGCATTTGAAAATGACAATAAAATGAAAATTTTGAGCTATAGATTTATATACAAAATTTAAATATTTTTTATTTTTAACAATTAGCGACACTGTGGTGTTTTTGAATGGTGATGATGGCGATGTCTATATAATCATGATCATTATCATGATAATATTTAAGGTGAATATAGAAAATTTGCACTTTTCACTATTCAAACAACAAACAAAAAATTATATATACTCTGCGATGCTTGTGCAACAACATCATATACAACACATTATTATGTGTGATATATGGCGTCAATTTGATTTTTAAAAGTTATTTTAGTAGACCCATAGAAATTGTGTGTATATATTATTAAGATATATGTATTGTATGATTGTATCTACACAATGTGATACAGTGAAAATCTACAGAAATAAATCTCTATATAACTATATATTTCTATATGTAATTAATTATACAAAAATAGCAAAAGTAAAATTATGTATATATAAATAAATTTAATGCAAATTATATGAGACATTTTATTGTCGCGTTATCTTATCTATTTCGGAATTTGCATTAAATGCTCAATGCTCTTCTTATACAAATATAAATATAAATTTATTTATTTTTTTTTATTTTTCTGGTTAGTTTGCGGGGTATGTATAATAAATTTAAATAATTTTTAATTGCATTTTGTCTCTGCACTGTATAAATATACCGTGCGTTTATATTTATCATTTATAAGAAATATGTTCGAGCACGTATAAGAATATATATAGTTAGTAGAAATTCAGATTCTATAAATATATATACTTTCATGTCAATTAACATGTAAAATATAACGCATATAGAAAGAAAATAAGGAAGGAAAAGTTTGTATATATATATATCACTTAAAATATTTTTGTCACCACATAGGATTTTACTTTTTCAATTTCAAATATTTTAATTAAATTAAAATATTTTTCGTTTGATTTTATTTTAACTATATATATATTATTTATTTAGAAAAACATAATAAAGTTGATATATACCATTAAAAAAAACGATATCACATATAATAAATACATCGTTGTCTCTACGAATATATGTATATATCATGCATATTTTATATCCTAAAATTATTATTAAATAGCTATCCGGTAAATTTATAAATCTTTTCATTAGAATAACAAAAAAGCAAACAAATTCTTTTAATCACTCGAAATGAATAATAATCTATATAATATAATATATGGGGTTTATATGTATTTAATATAAACATTGTAATTCATTTAAATTTTTATATTAAATAATCATCTTATTTTATACATGCATTTTGATAAAATTGCAATGTTATAATTTTCTATATATCAACGGTTTTTTTTCTTCATTAAATATATGTAGTTTCTATATTTATTTATTTTTTAAGAAATTTATATGGCACTTATTTTATTTATATTTATTAGATACTTAAAATTGTATAACAATATGAAATATCGTTATTAATCGCCCCTATTAGTTTCCTTATTATACACACAATATGTTTATTCATTAATAATATTGTAATAATAATAATAATCATAATAGTAATAACATATATATATAAATATTTAATCCCTTAATATTTATGTATTTATATTGTATATACTTACATTAAATTTCATTCATTTATTTATTAAAAATATTTATATACTCCACATGCAGTGATGCAATTGTTATATGCGCTCTATAATATAATACAGTATATGAAGTATTTTTTTTTTGTGTAAGGATATACATAAATATATATATAAATAACATTATAAAGACTTTATGCATTAAATACTTTTATATATATAAGAAACTCATAATCTTTATATTTAAAAAAAAACTCATTTCATTTACTATATAGATTTTGTTATTGTAATGAATTTAAAAAAAAATCTTGCATATTGTGTAAATAAAAAAATAATTGATTTGGAATATTTTAATATATATTATAAAAATATGAAAAAAAAAACGAAAGTAATATATATACGTGTATAAATGAAAAACATTAGCTATTGTATATAGTATATACAAATTTATTATACGTATGATATAATTTCTGTAATATACACTCGTATAAATTATTTCTTATTTAAGATAGATTACCAACTGTATAACAATTCTTTCACATGAATAACTATTGTTAGTCAATACACAGATCTCCTTATTTAGTTTAAGAAATTGATTTTATTGATGCACGCAGCTTCAGGACCAGAAAATGCTAAATTACATCAGAAAGATATAGAATTTTTCAAACCATCATATATTTTAACTTATGTTCATTTATATATGATTCTCTGTGGACAAAATGTCGATTATACCATTATATATTTTCACTGCAGTTTCACCATCTATCGTATATAATCAATTTCCGTTTAAAAAATTTAATATTACAGCATTTCAATTAATTATTCTTTTAATATAACCGCGGATGATATACATTCAGAATTTATATAATAATAATAATAAAAAAACATTAAAAATGTGTACGGAAATGTATGTATTGTATATATATAATAAAATATAAATAAAATTTATCACAATTTTACAAAATACAAAATAAAAAATAGTTCAAGGAAAAGTTTTGAACATTTGCTGTGCTGCTTTTAATTTGCATATAAATTTATTAAAATAAAAATATTAAATATTACATAAGTACATCATCATCTGCTAAATATATCACATATGCAAGTATTTTATATATATATAGAAATTTGTTTTTTTTTAAATTTATTATCTATTATATATTGTATATATTTCATTTAGTTTTTGTTTAATGTTTTAATGAGCTTTTTCTTTTGTACACAAACACACATTTACCGATCACATTACAAAGTGCAAATAGATTTATACGTATAGTGTATATGGCTGTCTATATTAAGGAAGGATATTTCAATTTTGTGCGTACTTTTTTTTTTTTACCAATATTATGATATTCATTTACGAATAAATTATAAATTAATGTAAATTTTCAAATCGTCATCATCACGGAATGTATATTACAATAACAATCATTATGCTCATTATATGCATATACATATATGAAAATTAATTTAAATATTCCAATATATTTTAATTTTTATATTATAAATATATATATATGGATGGAGATATCTGAACATTTATCGTGTATATTATCATAATACGGTTTACTAATAATTTTCAAGCTTATCAAAAAATTATCTAAAAGTATAAATTATCTATAGAGAAGAAAATTTTCTGTTCTATATAACAAAAAAATAAAAAAAAACCCATGGATAAAAAAGATTATATGTGAATTTATAAATAAATATGCGGTATGCAGCCTTGAATTAGTTCGGTGCACTTTTATTTAATATACAATATATAGATATATATATATAATTCCCTGTGCACCGCAAATACATCTAAAAATATGCATATATATAAATATTTTATACAGCTCTCAAACAATCTATGATGATTCTGTATACTATATTTACTACATTGGCATTGTATAATGTATATATTATATATATATATATATATATATATATATATATATATATATATATATATATGGATGGATATATACGACGACGATACGATATAAAGCTGTTGCAAATTTGCAATCATCAATAAAAATATATAAATATATATTCTCTACTACATAATCACAAAATATTTATTTCTGTATAGTTAAATACACTCAATCACAGTTTTTTTTGGTCAATATTTAGAAATTGCATTTTGATTTTTTATTTTTGGTTTTATTTTAACATCTTTAAAAACTTAATAGATTTATTACAATTAAATACTTGAATCGATTCATTTCTTATATCTTAATTCAAATACTTCCATTTTCCCAGGCGGAAATAATAACGCATGGATGATTGTTTTTTTTCATAAATATCACCAACGATCTGTTATTGTGATTTTAAATAATTCCATGATTTAACTTAATCTTCAAATCCATAGAATATGAGACTAATAACATAAAAAATTAATAAATACTAATATCCTTTCTAACCAAAATTGACTGCAAAAAAAATGTCTATACATTTTTGTAGTTGACTAAACATAATGCAAAAAAAATATACAATTTTCGTTCTTTATTTTTTATATTTATATTTATATATTTATAGATGTATCAGTAAATAAGTACGTTGTTGTATTTTAAAAATGTATATATGCAAATTTTTTTTTAATTTTATTGTGAATAAGCTATAAGTTTGTTTTTTTTTTTTGTTTTTTCTAAATATATACAAGAACTTGTAAATTAACATACAGCTAAACAAAAAATAAAAAAAAGCATCAAGCAGGAATTCACGACTTCACTTCATCATCATACCACCACTAGTATTTTCTATAAAACTGTTCTGAAATGAGTTGATTATTTTATATAAACGTTATAAATAAATACATCTAATAAATTCATCTATATGAGAAATCTTACACACAATAGTATTAGAGTAGATGCATCATTTGCAAAAAAAAAAAAATTAATTTTTTTATATCGAATCTCGTATAAATGCACACTATATGGCAGTATGTATTTAAAATAAAGATTATATTAATGTATGCAGTAATAATATACATGTGTATTCTTGCTCAATTGAAAAAGTTTTTATTTTTCTGATCGAAAACAAAAATAATAAGTTAATTTTTGTGAAAAAGGAAGAAATGCTAAATACATATAATAGAATTTACTAATATATGTACATATTCAATCTATTTCGGTTATTTTATTCCACCACCATGGGATATCGGAAACATATGTGATGTGATATTTCAAAAAAAAAATGTTTTCCATAATTTATAAAGTGACAAAAAATCATATGATAAAATGAATGAGAATGGTAAACATTGATAAAACTCAAAATCCAATTTAAGTACTATATATGAATTTTTTTTATTTATGTAATATGGATTTACTTAAAAATCAAATTCGAATTCTTTCTAATTATTATAATAAAAAGTTTATTATAAAAAAAATTATAAAAAAATTTTCAGAATAAAATAGAGGTGAAAAGATGCAAAGGAATATAATTTCAAACATTTTCTTTTTATTTTTATTTATAGTTTTTATCATTACAATATATTTATTTTGATTTTTACATTTTACTAAGCGATAAAAAATGTATTTATGTTAAATTCGCAGAATAATTGTTATATATTAATTTCTTGAAAAATATAAGATTTGCTCTATATTTCTATATTTACATATTTTGATAAATCATTTATTACACTATATAGTTTGTTTTTTATAAATATAGTTTTATGCGTTGGTACCATCGCATTTTTATTAATACATATTATATTTATAAAAACAAATTCAAACCAACAATATGCGGTTGAAATTTCAATGTTTTTTTTTGTAGTTTAAATATGTAGGATATAAAATATAATACACGCATATAGTTGTACATAATAAATAATATTAAACTCAAAATATATAATAAAAGTTACAAATAGTTTTGTATCATAATAATTTTTTAAAGATAAAAACACAAGTTTGTTATAAGCAAAATTTCTGTACAAAATTTGTGTAGATCTTTGACGTTTAATTGATAAAACATCTACAAATTCTGATAAAATTTTGAAATTGTGCGTTCGAATCCTATTTGGAAGATATGAAATATTTTAGCTGGTTTTTCTGTACTATTTTCGGATCTGAATATAATGCTGATGATGAGTTAAATTTTTCCTTATACTGTTGTTTACGCTATGAACTAATTACCGATACCGTAAAAATTATGAAACTATCAGCCGAAGGTTGTTGATGAACGCTGTATACAACTAATCGTCATCGGTTGTATAACACACGATTTTTATTCTTTAATATGTGCGTGTTACAGAACGTATAAATATTTCAACAAGTATACATATATATATAACCATAATATAAAAACATATTAATATTTTTGCAATGAACACCATTTAATTTTAGAATAGTTATAAAAAAATTTAAATCATAATGCATTTAAATATTTTATTATAATTTTACCGAATTACTCTCTGAAATGCAATGCATCGCATCATACATATGCAAAATAATTTGGTTTTTTTTTTTATTTTCTATTTTTATTCAAATCAAATATCTCTAAACTGTGTATTATATTATTTTTGTTAAGTTGTATGGTTATATTAAACTGTTTTTGTATCGAAATACACATTAAATAATAAATTGTATTTGTTTTTTTTATTTATATATATTTTATATATATATATACGTATGAGAAGCACTTATCTTCCACTTTTTATATATACACATATATTGTGCACCAGATAAAATTTATTCATATATAAATAAGTTAGTTTGTTAGTTTAGTAGTTTATAAATAAAGCGTGTCATTTGTAGCCTAGACCTAGAAAGGGAATTTTATAATATATATTTATTTTTATATATGAATACATAGAATTTTACAAACACACAAGCATATTCATAATTTTTATATTTAGATTTTTTGTTTTATACTTTGTAGTTATATTTATTTGCTAGTTTCATTTCAAATAAATATATATCGTGAAGATATTATGTATATTAATAATATATATATCATATATCTATATAGAGAAACAATTAGAAGAATTATTTACTTTATGGTAGAGTATATATATAGTTATTGTAAAGCTTAAATAAAAACTAAAACAGTTTGTTAATCAAAAATGTAACATGTTAACAATCTTGTGAATATAAATATATAAAGATATAAATAACAAAACAAAATTATATTAGGTAACATAAATGTTAATATTTTACACCAGTATTTTCTGTTGTAAATATGATTTTTTTTATGAGTTTTTAAATTCGATGTACTGCTTATATAATAATAATAATAATAATAATGTCATATCTATATATATTTGTACTTAACTTACATTGCTTACTATACATATAGTAATGTATCTCTTTTTGTGAATGATACATTACATAAAATTACAACAAGGTTATCATGTTTTTAGATATATATTTTATATATGTGTTATCTAAACTATAAAGTAATTTTATTTTTTCTTTAAAAATCTATATATTATTTATTTTATTATTATTATTTATAATAAATGAATATATATAGAGATAAAATAATGTTAACATTATTATTTATGTTACAATTTTAATTGTTATCGCATATTACAAAGGGATTAGAGATTTTACAGAATTAAATTTTTTACAAAAAATTAAAAAAAAAAAACAACAACATAATTTGGAAATTTTCCGTATAAAATAAAAAAAAATAAAGTTGATGAAATCAACACGCGGTTTTTATTATATGTTATTTATATTTTTTTCATATATTTGAAAAGGTGTTTAAAAATAACATAATCTATATATAGTTCTTTGAACTTGAAATAGTTCATTTTATTTTTTTCGGTTTTTTTTTATATCTTCTTATATTCAGGAAAATTATGCAATTTTTTGTTTTTAAGAGATGTGTTTATCTACAAATAAAAAAAAATTATTTATGTATGTTTATGACAACAACGCGACACATAACTATAATAAAAAGTAAATAAAATTTATAAAAAAACAACAAATTAAATAAAAAAAAAAAATTAAAATAGGTTAACAGTTGTCCTTTAAAATTAGGTTACTTAATGTTTTAAGTGTGAAGTGTTTTATTTTTCGTTTTTAATTTATATTTTATATATACACACATTTTTATATATACTATATACCGATATCTATCTATATCTATACCGATATATATTTATTTATAAAATATTTATATTTAGTGAAAAATATATTGCTGCGGTATTTATAAAAATAAATATATATAGTGAAAATACAAAACAACAAAATATTTTGAAATAATGTTTATATATAAAATTATAATTTTTTTTTTAAGATTATGAAAATTTAAGGAAATTGATTGATTTCATTTTTATTTTTATGTTTTTTTTTTGAGTATTATTTTTTATTTCTAAATGTTGATTGCAAGCATATAATCGTGATTTTGGTTAGATTTCTTTTAACCGTATCCTCTTTTTTTTAAATTCTTATATATTATATTATACATAATTTCTTCGTTCAATTGTTCTCAATCTACATAAATAATCAAAAGCAAACTATATACTGCATATCTGGATAAATTTATTGATAAATTAATTAAAAAAAAAAATAAAAATTTCATAATTCGGAATAATATCGTTCTAATACATTTAGGAAATAATTCGAAACGCTCTATGATTTATCACTTAATATATATATATATATATATATATATATATATATATATTCAACATTTATCTGACATACAAAAAATATTTAACATAACTTTTAAAAAATTAAGTAAAAAATAGTCATAATCAATTTATTATCGATCTATTATTATTGATTCATTTTGCAACATAAATATAGAAAAAAAAAAGATATTGGTCTTAAATAAATAAATATAAATAAATATAAGAACAGAAAAAACGTGAAATTCTTTATTATATTAAATTACTTAATCGAATATTTTGTATTACATATACTACTACTCACTTATACAAATAAATTTTAATTCAAATTATAATTTATTGCAATCCAATCTATGTGTATGAAATAAAGAATCGTGGATATAATTATATTTTGTATTTTTGTCTTATAGATAAAAAAAATTCCAATAGATTTGATTTTTTTTCCTATTCATTTCAATAAAATGTTAAAATAACAAAACAAAAATATATTACAATTTTTAAATTTATTACATTTACAAGAATATGTATGTATAGAATATCTTTATCGTAAATCGAATAAAAGATTAATTTTAAAATTCATATATTTTATATACATATAATAGTACTATAATATAAATGATTTAAACGTTTGAATGACATTATACAATTACTTAATTTTAGTCCAATTTTTTTTTTTAAATATTATTTCATATACTATTATTTTTATTAAAAAACAAACCATGGCCTTTCCTATATTTACTTATTGATCTATATTGATTAAATTATAATTTGTTTGATATTTGTTAATTATTTGTAAAAATTCTAATTGCTATATAGTAATTTCAATATATAATTTATATTTATGGTATACAGAATGTTAACTATAAAATTATCATATTTTTGTATCGTAAGTTTGAATTGAAAAATTAATTCACAAACTCCAAAAGTTCATCATCAAATTTGTAAAATATTTTCTAATTTCAAAATATCACCCAAATGTTCAATATAAAAAAAAATTTATTTAAATAAAAATATCGTTTTAATAATATACGTATAATATGAAGTAATTTGAAATTAATTAATTAATAATTACAACGATATTTTTTTTTCATTATTTGTATTTGTTATTTTGTTATTTATATATCAATTATATACTGTAAACACAGTATTAATTGCATTTTATTGCATTAAATTTTGTGTTATATAAATTTATAATAAATGTACAAAAAAAAATTATGTCATTGCCCCTAACTAACTATATACAGTATAGTAAATGCACATAAGTGGAAAATTTTTTTTATAATGTCCACGTAAAAAAAAAGTATTAAATTATCAACAATAACAATAAAAAACGAAAATGTCAACATATAAAAATAGTAACAAAATATTTTTATAAATATATAGAAATAATTAAAAACAATAAATATAATATGGAATTATAAAACGTGTCGTTTTTATTTTTATTTTTTTTTTGTAATATCTGAAATACGATTATGTTTATAATAATAACAAATGAAAAAACAAATATTTATAATATAATAGCAATATTATAATTGTTTTGTACAAAAAATATACAATATATTGAAAATAAAATATATAAAATAGTTAGACTCACTGTCAATAATTTTTTACATTTATATATTGGTGTATAGCAAAAATTCTATACAATATGATTCTTTAAAAAAAACAAATCTTTTTATATATATATATATTTTAAAGGTCATTTTTTTTATTTCTTCTGTAGATTTAGAAATAGAATACAATATAAAGTGGGAATTATTTTATGATTTTATCTATAAAATTTTGTAATTGCAAGTTTTATAAAATTTTTCGATTTTAACGTATTTAAAAAGTTAAATTTTTTATTTGCTTTATTTTAACGATATTTAACGTGATGTTTTTGAATACAGTTTTGGATTGTAAAGCGTAATTAGGTTGATGCAGAAACAAAATACAGAAACGAAATTTTTAAAAACTATTATAAATTTGTTAATCATTTAAGAATATACCTATATATTTATAGTTACTTTCCACATTCAATCAAATATAAAGTTTTCAAATAATGTTCAAAAATAGCAATACCGCTCTCAGAATACCTAAAATCAAAAAACTGTATATTCGCAAAAATATGGTAATAAAAGCAATACATAAAAATAATTAAATAATCCCTCTTCTTCTAATGACAATCTGCAATATACAGTACATCATTATAATTAATATACAATATAATGAATATAAAAATACCTGTATATATAATACATTTTTTTTAAGGTACAGGTACAAATCAATATAATTATTGAAAATTTTCTCTTTACACACACAGAAATTAATTCAAAGACAGAAAACGCATATATTTATTATAATTAAAATAGAAATTTTACATAATAAAATTGTGGAAAATGTTTTTGTATAATAATCTCTATATTATTTGTTATGTTATATCGGAATTTTATTTTTCTTTCTTTCTGAATATTAATGTTTTATTTGTTTACATTTTTTTTTTCAAATGGTTGTTGTTGCTGCTGCTGTGAAATTTACTCTTACTACAATAGCTATAAGTACAATATAAATATATAATTAATGAATTAAATATATAGTATAGAAAAAAAAAACTATAATAATATTAAAATATGAAATTGAAAATTTAGGTCAATCTTTAATTTTTCTTCTGTTTATAATATATATAAGTACATCCACATAAGTTTAAGTATATTATATACTTATAGTAGCGTGTAATAAATAAATAAATATAAAAAAAACTATATTTACGTAGAGTAACAATTAATAAATGGAAAATATATTATTTTACATGAAATAAAATGGAAAATAAAAGAAAGACACACTTATAATACACGCATACACATAAATATATATATAGTTTATTCGTATATATTGAATTTAGAAGAAATTCATAATTATTTTATCGTCATATCATTACACTTTCAATGAAATGCTATTTATTTTCTTTTAGAGATTCCTATAGTATATATATTATTTTATGCGAATGCATTATATAAATATATAAATAAATATACCGCATTGATACGCAATGGTTCGCGAAAGTTTTTTCTTTTATAGTAAATTGCACTTTTTTTTATTATTATTATTATTATTTTAATATTATATGATTTTTTATACAGTTTGCTATACACAATTGCATATATGTTACACGATTATTATTTATTTATTTTTTTTTTTGTTATACATTACTGAAAAAGATAATTTGTTAAGAAATGAATAAAAATAAAAAAAAAGCGAAACTTGATGTACATAAATATTTTTAAAATGTACATGATTGTGCATAATTGAAAATAAATCAATCATCGAAAGTTTCTTGAATATAAATTCACAACAACATAATATGAACAATATTAAATATTCATGGAAAAAAATGTCAACAAAACAATTTCTTATAAATTGTTTGTATAATCAGGCGAAATCAGTTTCTTGTACAATTTTCATATAGTATATGCATTATGCAGTGCGCACTACATGGAAAAAGGGTTTATTATATACAAATTACATTAATAAGATTATAATTTTCTTAAAATCACATATGAGTAATGGTTTTTTTTAACATTTTTCAATGCCTAAACAGGAAACAATTTTCAAAACATAAATATATACGTGACTTGAATTAGAAGGGGAATATTGTATTAATGTTTGTAATTTAAATCCTCAAAAATTATAAGTATTTGTGATACGATAAAACGTTTTCGCAAAAAAAAAAAAAAGGACATGTAATTATTTTTTTTTAGTAGGACATAAATGGTATATGAATGGTATTAATACATATTATATCAGAGCAACTTAAGATACTTTCATGGGTTAAGCACAAATTATTTACATTTCCATTATCCATTATCAATATCTAAATTCTATATATGCCGTAGTACGTGCGTGTAGAAAAATGTGTAGTGTACGTTTAAAAAAAAATGTTGTTTTATGTTCACGTAGTATACGCATTTAAAAAAAACATAATTTTTTTATTTGTAAATATTAGAAACGTTTTTAAAACCCCATCCTGAATATTTTTCTTGCTATAGATATTATTTGAGTGATATAAAAAAACCATAAAAAAAACTTTTTTGACTATTTTGTCTCAATAAGAATTTTTCTGCTGATAGAACGTTCTTCGAGAACCTCTCATGAAAATGTTTTCCTTTAGTGTACATTTTTTTGGTGATAGAAAATTATTCAAGGATCCTTTCTGAATATTTTTTCTTAACAAGAAATTTTTCTGTTGACCGAAAAACCTTCAAGAATTCTTCCTAAAAAATTTTCCCTTTGATATCGCAAACGATTTCTGGTGATAGAAACCTTTCAAAAATTCCTCATTAAGATTTCAATTTTTTTGATGATAGAGAATTGAACATTGAACAACTGAACATTTTTCTTTCAATGGAAAATTTTCTGGAGATGGTAAATTCATTAAGAATCTGTCATGAAGATTTTTCTTTTAATACAGATATTTTCCTGTTGAATAGAAAAACCTTTCAATAGAATCTCTCGGTTTAACACTTTTTTACTGTGAAAATTTAGCCGTATTCCATCGAATGACGTATTCTATGAATTTAAAAAAAGTGTATTTTTTATAAAAAATAAATTAAAAATAAACCAAAAATTTCTTAATAATTTTTATCTTATCATTATTATTAAATGTATTTGCCTTTAAATTGTCCTAGTTTCAAAAAAAAAAACTTACTTTTTGAGATTATATAGTTTTTTTTTATTGTCGATTTCGAAATCATTATTACCGTGTACATTCGTTCATAAAAATATTTTATATATATATATTCAGATTAAGAACTTTTTTATCGATGTTATTTTTTTTTTTTTTTGGTATTATATAAATAAATAAATTATATATTTACTTATACACAGCACATGATACATAATAAGTTAGTTATATATAGAAGTGATAAAACAAAAAACGAAAGATAATTTGTTAAACTTTGTGTGTTTGTGTATGATTGTGAGTTATTAATTCAATTTTATTTTGTAATAAATATGCTATGTATTTGTATATTTTATATGATGTTATATTTTATATGATAGCTTATATTTTATACTATAGGTGTTTATTTGAATATACATAGATGTATTGTATATGCAGTGTAATGTGATTATTCCTAAGAGACAAACGTTGTTGTATATATATATATGTATGTTGATGGAAAAATTTACAATAATTAATTTTTAAACAAAACATTGAAGTAAATATAAATATAACTAGGAGACATCCTATACTATACTTCCACCCGATATATATCTAAATGCATTTGTTTAACACTGAAAATGTATATATACATTTTCGAATAATGAATTTCCCAATTGTACTATATATGTGAAAAAGGATTAATTAAGTTGAATGTAACGTATATGTCAGATGTCGTATGTATATACAAATGATAATTAGTTTTTATACACATTTATTAATAAAAATAGAGCAGAGGTGTGATATTATTTCATTTTAAAATTTGTTTGTTTTCATAATTACCATATTTTATTCATGCTATTTTACAATATATTCTTTTTTTTTTAATTAATTTTAACCATCCTTTTATTGCATCTATAACATATAACATATATATATAAAATATTTCACTTATAATAATAAATATTGTATATTATTTATTATATGTATTTCGTTTCCTCATCTTATATATTGTATTATATATAAATAAGCAATTTTCAATTATAATATTTTATTTTTTAATTCATTTATATTGCAAAATTAATCGGGTATTATATAATTAGATAGGAAGATATTTTATTTACTAATTCTTAAACTTTCAATTGCTTTTTATAAGTACATAGTTAGTTTATGAATTAAGGTATGATTCGCAGTACCATAAATTCAATTGGTTTTGATTTGAAAAAAATTTCCTGGTTTCTTTTTAGTTGTTAAAGTTATACAATCTTTATTTTCTTATAAAAATCTCACATATATTTAAATATTTTTTGTTTAATTTTCGTATTACTGTGGTATTACGCACCTTGTCGTTTATTAATTTCTACATATATCCCGATCGAAAGTGAATCATAATATTTCTGTTGTAATTTTATACATTATATATTTATTAATTCTCCGCACACAGGTTAAATTCAAATGTAAATAATATATATTTGTGTTTATGCAAAAATATTGTATATTCAAATCCATTAATATTATACACAATTATTTATCATTTAACTCATCCAGAGTATAATCAATCAATGACAACAACTATATATATATATGTAAAAAAAATATACTTGAAATACCTATTTAAATAAAATAAGTACATATATAATAGAGTAATTTGAAGTGAATGTTCAATAGATATATTTTTTTATATACATTATTTATATATATATATATTGTATGATTAACTTGCATTTTGTATGCAAATTCATTCTAAATGTGAATAATATCAAATATATATGTGCATATACGCATCATATATTATATATATTTGCATGCATTTTATAATTTAAATATGTGGTGTGGTGTGTGTGTGTGTGTGTGTTTATATTTGCATTTATAAATATATATGGATAGTTATTGCATGGAATATCGCCTCAACAGCGCGCACAAAATCCTATATATACAAAAATAATTAAATTTTCAAAATCACACTGCGTTGACATATCGTTTGTTGCATTTATGCATTATATATATACCAATATAGGTAAACGTGTATTTGTCATTGATAAATTGCGATTGAATCAGATGATGAAAAAATAAATATACAATATTCTGTATAGCCAAATAAAAAAAAATTTACTTTTATTTTATAAATATACATGCGAATATGAATTGAAGTATATATAATTGATTTGTCTATTTCTCATTGAATGTATATTAATTAAACGAGTTATGTGTACCCATTTATATATAATTTTACTTTTAAAAAATTAATTATTTTTGATATATTTTTGACTATTATTTAAATCGATTATTAAGTCAATCTGAAATATAATATAATCGTTTATATATAATCAATTTATATGTATTTTCAAATAACGCATTCAGATCAGAATGATATAATTATAAATTAATTTCACTATATCGTTTAAGCCACGATTTCTATGAATATATTTCTATGAATACATATGTGATATATGTGATATATAAAAAAAATGTGCTTTTTCTGAAATTTATTTTGCCTGGATAAAAAAACCGAAATTTAATAATACATACCAATTGCTGTTAAATAATTCCATTTTTTATTAGTTTGTAAATTAACTGGATATTTTATTATTATGAAATTAAATCATAAAAATTAAATAAAATGTAAATAAAATGAAAAATGAAGTTTGGACGACGGTCAGCCGACGGCAATAGAAGAAAAAATATCAATGTCCGCCGTCAGCCGTCGACATGTCCGCCGTCCAATATTCATAAAAAGCACCTACATTGAAATGCATGTATTTTCAATTTGACATTTGCCGTCGGCATTTCATATAAAGCATTACTTTAATAAACTATTAAAATAATATTACATTTTGTTAGTTCTATTATCAGTATTATAATTGTGTATGGGTTTATTTGACCACATATAGTAATAGAATACGTTTGCCCATGAAAACCCGTTACGTATATAGAAAAAAAAATAATATTTGGAAAATCATTCTATTGCTATTTAAATTAAGTAGACATTATTTTTAACTTTTGGAGGTTTATTGATTTTCATTTCGTTTCAAAGTTGTGTATAATTTCCCTATATAAGAAATAAATAAAATAAAATGTATATAAATAGTCTATGTCCATATACAAATAATGTACATTACATTACATTTTTTTTATTTGTGTTTTTCACTTACACTCTCTATAAAATCAAAAAAAAACAAGAAGAAAAGCTTTTCAATATAATTTTGTTATATATTTTTTATCTCATATGTTCGTCAATCGATACATTTTATTAATTTTTTTGTTTAATCTGTTTGTTCATATAAAATATGCATGCATATAACGACAGCAACCATCGCTACCCACCGCCGTCACCAAAAATACACGGTATGTTATGTTATATAAAAAAATTCCCAATTACATAAGGCGTATAATTAATTTTAACATGTATTATTATTGTAGAATTGGTGGAGAATTTAGTTTGAAACGAAATGGAAATAATTGCATAAAATGATTTATGATATGTTTCTGTTTTGGGAAATCGCTTCTTGAATAAACTATTATCATAAAATAAACAAAACACTTTCGTTCGATAACAATTTTCTAAATTTTCCGAATATCATAAAAAAATGTATTTTATCATACCAAGAAAATTAGGAATAAATCAATTTCCAAGAGAAATGTGGTGGTAGTTAAAGAGTCATCAGAAACATTGAAAAATAAATGATAGCAATTTTCTTTTATTATTTATTTCTATTTTCTATACATATAATAACATTTCGTTATAACAATTCTGTGTATATAAAATTGGCAAATGCGTAAAAATACTAAATATAACATAATATAATATTTCGGGTTGGGTGTATATATTTATATACTTATATACCGGCACAACTCCTATTTCGTTGAGAAAATGTTATATATATAAATATATTACTTGCGATTTATATATAAACTTTATATGCAACAATATGTATATAAGCTTTGTGTGAAACAAAAAAAGTATATAGGAAAATTTTCCGAAATGAGAAAAAAAAGCTTTTTATAAACACTCAACACAAAAACACAGCACCACAGAACTAATCCATTTGAACATTGCCTATAGAGAAGAAAATATATAAAGGTAAATAATAATATAAATTAATATATATAATATATGAAAAGGTATATAAAATAGTATTTTTTATATATAATAAATGGATATATGTATAATATAAATGCCAATTTAAAAGCGATTTTATGAGACAGAGCAGTAGCAATAGCAACAGCTAGTTTTTTTTGGTAAATATATATACTACAGTAGCATCTTTTATATAATCAATATTTAAAAAATTAGTATTTTTTTTTGTATAAATGGTTTATTTGAGTGTGTTTGTTCATAAAATGAAAATATATTAAGTTGCTATATGCAGTAATAAAGAATGCATATGGTTTTTGTTGAACGAGTATGATGTGTTTGTGTGTGCGTTACATGTTTGTTGGGTTTATAGATGAAGTATATAGAAACATATGTATATAGAAAAGAAAATGAAAATTTATATCTCACTATATTTTAAAATAATTTTAAATATGTATATTTCTTGTTTCTCATTCCGACTCGAGAACGGATCGGGTTAACAACTAAAGCAAAATTTTGTTGTATATATATTATTTACTATATTTACTTATTTTCGTTCAATTTTATTCACAAAATTTAATTTTATTTTTTGGTTTTTTTTTGTTGTGTGTGCGGTAATAGACAAAAAATAAATAATTATTTATATATCGCTATATAACTCCGTATATTTAATTCAGAATATTAATTTTTATTTTTCCATATCTACCTCAATAATACAGTTATTTAAAATACAATAAAAAAAAAACTTAATAAATATACAAATATAAAATAGTTATACAAATATTAATAAAAAAATATTTTGATAAAATTCAACGATTCAAATTTATCTAAATTAAATAATAAAATAAAGTACGAAAGAAATGTTTGAACATTTTTATAATTGAATGGAAAATTTGCTTAGTGTATTGCAAAGAAATGTTTTTCCGATAAATTATAATATATTGAAAGTGTTGGTTTTGTTTTTTTTACGTGCGTGTGGTTGTTCGTGGTGGGTGCGTGCGTATGGATATTTTTTGAGTTTGCAAAAAATTCTACTAATAGTCTAGAAATATGTCTGATTAAATAAAAAAGAATAAATAAATAAATATATATCCAAAACATACAAATAATACACGGCAAGCGATATGCAAAACAAAAGTGGAAAAAAAATTTAAATTAATGGAAAATAAAACATTCATATAAGACCGGAAAACAAATAAATAAAAAGATAACTTTTTTTTTTATTTTGCATATATGATTATTACATATGTGAATAATGTGATTTGTTTGTATAATAAAAATCATTTTTGTTTTTCATCTTCTAAATTCGTATTTATATTCTCATAAAATAATATATATGTGTTTCTTTAATATATATATATATATATATATTCATAAGTTATTCTGTGTATTGTATATTGAAGAATATATATAAAATGTTTGTTGCTTCGTCGGTCGTAAATATAGAAATATAATATAACGACAAGAAGACGACAAGATAAAACTAACAATTATTTAATGCAAAAAATTTCCGGAAAATTTGTGGATAATAAATTATAGAAATTATTTTCATATTTTGCGGATGCATTTATTTATTTTTTTTTTTAATTTTATTTTGAGTGCTATATTTTTTGCTTTTAATAAACTATAATAACACTTTAAAAATGTTGTATAAAAATGAAAAGTGAAATTAAATACATTAAAATTTAGTGACTAGCAAAAGCGGCAATATATAAAATTATAAATTTGTTTTAAATGTAGCGGGACGATCATATTTTTAATAAATAGTGAATTTTTGGAACAATTGACATAGAAATAATTTTATATATGTAAATAAAATACATTCCATATATTTTAAGTCAAAAAAAAACAAAATATAAACAGAGTTAATCAATTTTCCTGTATAAAGAATTTACGGAGGTGAAAAATAATGGGAAAATAAATTCAGGTGTACTTTTAAATTTTCTAATAAGAATTTAAATATTTATTTATTTATTTTTTAAATAATTGTGTAGTGAAAACATATATTATCATTAATTTATTAATATATAAGATATATTTGTGTGCAAAACAAAATAAAATCGATAATAAAAAATGCATTCATTCTTATTAATAAATATACATTAAAATAATATATAGAACAATTTTACGAAATTTTTATATATCAAATAATCAAAATGATGACGATACATACAACACCTTATGTTAATGAAAATTTAACGAAAACCATTATAAATTCAACATTGAATACTGATAGAAATGAAGATGATTGTGATGATCGTATTACCATTAATGATCAAACATTTATTGGCAACAAAAACTATTCCACAATTAAGCAAAAAGTTTCCCTTTTAAATAATGATGATTCCTCCTCAGAAGATTGTGGTGTTGTTGGAAATGGTATTGACTGTATTAAAGGCAGTACACAAAACAGTGTTGTAAATGGTGATGACGATGATGATGATGATGGTGAAGGTAGTACTGTTGATGTTGATGGTTCAACCCATGATGATAGAAATATTAATAATAAAAATGTTATAATAAATGAACCGGTTCGTCAATTGATTAATTTTAAAGTAACCGATTTATTATCAGATAAATCATCATCAACGGTATCGATAGCACCAAAAATTAACGCAACATTGGCATATACATTATTGTCAACACAACGTACATCACCAATATCAGACGAAGACTACCCACATCACCAGCAACTGCAGCAGCATAATTATGGTCAAGATCAGGGACGACGATCACCAACACCAACAGTTATGTATGGTAATGAGACAAATTTACAAAAAATAAACGGAAATGAATTGTCATTAACCAAATCAGAACATATTGATGTTGATGATAATAAAAATAATAATTCTAATAATAGACGTCATCGGTATGATTCAGAAGATGGTGATAATAATAATAATATGGAATTAAATCGTAATAAATCATATCATAATATGGAAAGTAATAATAATGGTATATTAAAAAAGAATGATCACAAAGTAATGAATGATCAGCATCATCATCATCATCATCATAGTGGCGATGAAACGGATGAAGATCAACGTCGTTCTCCGATACGATCACGACCCACTGAAAAACATCAATATAATTATGAACATAATACTACATATTATCACAACAATAAGGATAATAATAGCACACGTACTACTCATCAACAATATGAACAAAAAGAAAATGGTATTATTAATTTAAAGAAATCAAATAAAATGAATGATGTAGATGAAAGTGTTGATTTGTATGAACAACGAAGAATTTTACCAAATGATATTGATAATCATCCAGATAATAGAAATAAAAATGATGTTCATGATCATAGTAATAATGATGATGGTGATAATATGAATGATGATGATGTTCCATTGGATTTATCATTACCGGCTGCTGAGCGACAACGACGACGAAGTTCAAGAAATTCGTCATCCACTCCTGGCCTACTGCCTAACGCCAATATACGTCGAGATAGTGGTGAAAGTGAACTTGTTGGTGGTGATTCAGATTCAGATGATTTTGGTGATTCTAATGAGAAATGTAATCGTGGCTCGGCAGCATATAAAAAGAACCTCATGAAAAGATACTGTAAGTGTTATCATACATATATATATAATAATATTATGTCGTTACATAAATAAATATATTTATAGTTGATCAATTACATATATGCGAATAATTTCTTTGTACACGCAATGACTTATAACATTATAAAACATTGTAGTAATATAAGTATATAAAGAAATACTCTAAGTGATTTTCATCTTATATGTTTTCTTGCCTTTAGCATTGTCCCTTTAGCGTTAAAAAATTTCATGATTAAAAAAAATATTATGTATTTTTATTTATATAAATTATATATATGATATAAATGAATATCTGCATGCGAAGATTTATTTTTTATTACAATATTTTTATCACATAATTTATATTTATAGAAAATATATATAAAAAACATAAGAATATTTATGAATATTTCATTCATTTGAATACCTATAATACAAAATATTGATAATATTCTTTCTATGCATAAATTGTATATAGAAAGCGAATTCGATTTTTATATTTTTATATTTTATATTAGAATTAGAATATTAATATATTGTACTGGTATAATAAAAATACAGAATATATTAAGTTTATATTTCGATTTTTATGTGAATACTTAAATGTAATGTATAACATCTTAGATACATGCATATAGATATTGTTCGATATTGTTGTTAAACATTCATTACCTACATATAATATCTTTACAAATATATAAAGACATTATGATAAAATACCATATATACTTTCTTTTAATAATCAAATATAAATGTAATATAAATGTAATGATGCCCATATCATGAATTATTTTTGTATAATATTGATTTTAACGTTTCATATATTTGTGATGTTTGTATGTATTCTAAGGTAAAACACTCTCTACACTTTTCCAATTGTTTTTTTTAATTGTTATTCTCATTTTGCAAAAAAAAAATATTGATACGTTGTTATAATTTTCTGATGGATGCTTTAATGGTAACTCATTTAATATTTTTTCGTTGCCTCAACAAAATCGAAATGTATATCTGCGTATTGTATATTGGATTTTTTGAAAATTTTTGAAGATTATAGATATTAAGATTATAGATATAGATATTATAATTTTAGAAGATTATAGATATATGATTCAAAATGAATGAATTTCAATGACATTGTACAAAATAATAATAATACGGTTGTATATTAACAAAAATAATTGTCCATCAAAAATTATAATTGATATAAACAATCAGATAAATGTATATATAACAAATCCAATTTGACATTTCTTTTGATCATTAAAATTTGTTGTTTTCAATGCTGAATAAATATTTATTACATATACACAATATGTTGTATATAATGTAAGATTGGTATATGATATCTGAGACATATTTTCATATTTGTATAAAAAAATGTTATTGCCTTATGAATATTAGTTGAATAACAAAAAGTATGAATAAAATATATAGGTTTTTGAGTTGATTTGATCAAAATAGAAGTTATTTTTAAATGGGAAAAATATTGATATATTTTTGGGAAATAATAAATCTAGTTAAACTGATATAATATTCGGAATGATTATGATGATTGGGTAAATGGATATATATAGGAAAGGATTGATAATTTAATGTTATTCTATTACAAGATACAGATAAATATGTTCAATAATATAGCTAAAAATAAAACGTTATTCTAAAAAAAAGTATTAAATTATGACTTATGATTTAAACAAAAACTGTTCATTAAATATAATACTTTGTTTAATCAATCAATAAAAATTAATAAACATTATGTGGTAAATCAATATTAAATGTGTCTATTATCAAAAATAAATATATATATATATATAATCGAATCGATCCACATAACATATATGTATATGTACGAATTCAATTCGGTGTTGTTTTTCTCTCTTTAATCCCATATGAAAAAAATATTTAATTCATATATTAATAAAATATATACATATAGTAAATAAAGAATATTATTATGGATATATAGAAAGAAAAATGAAAAGGGAAATGTAAAGGAAGTTACAATAAATTATAATAAATGAATATTTCTATTACATTCTCGTCTCATATAATATTAATATATAAACATTCCATTCTTATGTTTATTTGATATATCTGATATAACATAACGCATATATAATATAAATAATATACATATAATCAGAATAAATTACATTATGCATATCAAAAAATTGTATGAGCTCAAAGAAAAACTTTTTTTTTTCATTTTAACTCGCCTTAAAAAGCTTGTATGTGTGGTGTTTTTTGTTTTAAGCATATACTTTCATATGCAAATTACTTAAATAACAAAAAATATATTTAAATATAAATTTATTATTATCTATGTATATCCAATGTTTAATATTTTTCTACGTAGACAGGTGCAGATGAACAATAAATTCAAATTTTATGATATATTGCCATTTAAAATAATCTGATACATACATATATATTTAAATAAAAAACAACTTGGGTATGAACAATCAAATCAAAATATTTTGCATTTTATTATACCCGGATTAGTTATTGCGGTGCGGTGTATTATGAAATTCTAATGAAAATATATTTATAAAAATCATTATATTACAGCAATTTCTTTAATGCAGAACAATAGTATTTCTACATATCTTTCGAATCAGATTATTTTTATGTTGGTTTTTGCAAATAAACTTTGTATTTTAAAACATACTTTGTACTTTTCAAACAGATTTAAAATCTTATTACATACGATAGTTTATCAATTCAAATTGTAATATCACATAAAAATGCGCATTTTTAGTTTTATTTATTAATCTCAAAAATAAAATATTTACAAATATTTTTTTTTTCTTTTAAATATAAAACATTGATAACCTTTTTTTTTATATGCCACTCATCCATAGCTATTCAATATTTATATATCCTTTTTAAAAAAAATGTATTATTTCATATTTTCCCAAACAATCTTTTTTTTTTACTATTATTAACAATGTCAACAACTAAATAACCAAAAACCCACACAGAGATTTAAATTAAAAAAAAAATTATTAAATAAGGTACTTGCAAAATAATTTCGTTTTTTTTCTACTTCTTTTCGTCTATGAAGCAAAAAAAAAATCCCTATATGTAACAATAAAACAAAAATAAAATTGAGTGCTGTATTAAACAACGGGGTTGTATTAGATATATGCGTATACCTTTCATCTCTCACATTTGTATAAATGAAATGGTAAAAAAAATCGATAAAAGGATAATATTCACATACAATCAGGACATGACCTACTTAACAAATCATAATAAAATATATATATGTATATAATAATAAAAAAAAACGGATAATATAATGTATGGTGCGGCTGTTTTTTTTTTGTATGCAATGTGATGTACGTATATAAAGAAATAACTATTAAGTTTTCAATGTATTGTTGGTGTTATTTAGATTATCTTATATACGTACATATATCCTTAAATTGATGATTGTCGTTGTGTCATTATCCTTAATGTTATTCATTTCTTTTCTACATACAGTTCTATATCGATGTATGTATATAAAAAAAAAACTTCCAAAAAAAAAGAGAATATTTTTTTTTCTTATAACACAAAACTTTTCTTATATTGATCCTTGTTTATCATACATACCAGACATGTAAAATTATAATATTGCTTTGATATTCTACTTATTCTATTTATTGTTTTTTTTCCTTCTTCTTCCTTTATCCTCGCGAACAATTTTTCCTTACGTTTTTTTTTGTTTTGTAAAATGTAATACCACTCACTGTACTAAAGTTATATACCATTAAATTACGGTGTTGTACGAGTTAACTATATACATATTCATGTGGAGTGTAGTATAACAGAACAGCATATACAACAGCCTATATGCACCTATATAACAGAATCGCATATAGCTCTTTAATAAAGCATAATAATATATATATATATATTTATATATACACAGAAGCAGTAGTGTTTATTTTTTATGTGATAATACCAAACCTAATATATTATACAAAACAACTGCCGCAACCCTCAACCTCGATCAAGGTTAAAAAAAAATCTATATACAAAAAAAAATTAAATGAATATTTCATTGTACATATTT
This sequence comes from Dilophus febrilis, assembly GCA_958336335.1. Taxonomy (NCBI): domain Eukaryota; kingdom Metazoa; phylum Arthropoda; class Insecta; order Diptera; family Bibionidae; genus Dilophus; species Dilophus febrilis. Next base: position 29,413,190 of record OY284469.1, on the reverse strand, counting down.
CATTTGTATACAAATATACCGAAATACATAGGTATATATTTAAATTAAATATTTATACTATGACTATATACAAAATATATACCATTATATATGGTTATATAGTTTGATTAGAGAAAATAGTTTCCAATTTTATGTGTATATGCAAGTATAAAAAACTACATATAATTTTTTTTTGTTTTCATTTCAATAAAATAATCTATATATTATGTTTTATTGTAATGTATATACACAATAATACACAGACAGAGGTACTGAGTTTTTACAGTAAATAATATTTTTTTAATAAAGCAAAACACAGCGCGAGTTTTATATGAAATTTTCACATGAAATATTTTTATTGTGTATTGTAAAATTTAAAAAAAATTGTAATGTTTTATATCTCAGATTTCAAATATAAATTATACTTTTATATATATATCTATATTTATTGAACGATGCAGGAATGCATGCATGCATATAAGTTAATAAAAAAAAAGTATTAAAATTGGGTCAAAATAATTGAATAGAAATAAAAAAAATATATAAATATATGTAGGAAAAAAAAAATGGATTATAAGGATGGGTTAAACGAATTGTTAGTATATCTTTTAGATTTCATATGTCGGAAATTGTGTAAGAATTAATTTCTTTTCTATGTATAAGAAATTGTATTTTTACTTTATATTGTGTCGTCGATCTATCTTGAATGTAATAATCACAAAGTGTTTTGTACCGTTTAATCTATAAAAAAAATATATGGGGGCAAAAAAGGATATAGAAAACAGGAATAAGTTTATATATAGCGATCATAAAAACAGTAATTTATAAAATTTATTGAACCTTTAGAAATAGAAAATATAAATGGAATTTTTTCGTACAATGGTAAAAATATTAGTATTTGGTTATACAAAATAATATTTAATTCATTTTGGTATTAAGATAGAAATTATATCCATTCTGTTGGCAAATTAAATAGTATTTCATTCTCGGGGTCCCCGTAATAAATGTTCATGGTCATTTTCGCACATCACCTATTTGAGGGTAGACAAGCAATTTTATTTGAATGATAACAGAATGAATACAACTTTCGCAGACCGTAATAATCTTAAAAATTCCGCCACATAAGATATACTTGCCAGTTTTTTTTATATATAAAATGTGCTTCAAATGTGTGTGTCCAGTTTTTTGTGACATTACAATCTTCGTCAGAATCGTCATTGATTATTTATATATAATAATTATTTATTTCAAATAGACAATTTTATCCAATTTTAAATTAATATTGTACATTTTTCACACATAATAAATGTATCAATTTACTCATAAATCTTGCTAAATTCTTTATAGAAAATAAACAACAAACCTAAAATTCTAAATAAAAATTGTATTTATTTGTAAATAATATTAAAAAAATAAAAAAAAAGAAAAACTTTATGGTTTTGTGGAAATAAAATTAATTCAAAGTTTAATTTTGACTTTTTTTTAAAATACTCGTATACATAACACCACATAACACAACACTCAAATTCATTCAAAATGATAAAATATATATATAAGATAAACCTGACGTAAATTAAAAAAAATGTTTTGATATTAAAAAATATATTCAAGAATTAAATAAGACAAACATATAATAAAACATTCGCATAAATTAAAAAACATAATTCATTCCCGAAATCTATTAATATAAATCCTGCGATGCTGCGAGCACAATATATATGAACACTTGTACGTATTTATATTTGTTTGGTGGTTTTTTTGTTTCATAAAATATATATTTTACAAAATAAAAATTAACAAATATATGAAAAAAAAGGCTATTGAACCTTTAAAAATTAAAAACAAATATCACATTATAAAATTATTTTATTGTTTTTGTTTATTCGCACAAGCTATAAATAAATAAACACTATTTTTTTTAACATAAAAAATGTACATATAGGAAAAACTGATATATAATAGATAGAGAATACGTATAAGATATTAAATTTCTTATTGTATTGTTAAAAGTAAAATTTTAATTGTTATATGAAAATGTTAAAAATTTAAATTACTGGTTTTTTGTGGATTTGATAGGCAATTTATATATATATGATTATTGCTACATTGTCATTATAAGATAATAATTTACATTGATAATCAAAATCATTTAATATTCTTAAAATATTTCGATTAATATTGATAATTTTGGATATGGGGATCATTCAAAATCGCTAATGGTTATAAAATACTCTTATGTATTGTATTTTGTATTATCTTTGTGTGACATTTATATTAGAAACCAACTGAATAACCGAAAAAAATATTCCAGCCTTTATTAGGATTCAAAATCATAAATTCAAATTTGTTCAGAATAAGTTGATGCTTTATCAGCGACACCACAGAACCACTACATATGGCCAACCCTGATATTATTATTGATTATCAAAATATATAGAAAAATCGATCGATCGATATTGATTTATTTAAAAATTCCCCATCGTTTATCTCTGTTCATATACCATAAAGAATAAACGATATATGTATATATTAGACAGTTTCTAGAAAATCCATTTGCCAAACCATTTATACTAATAATTTTTTTTTTATTTGTATAGACATCAAATTTATTTACATAAAAAAAATTCCATAAACATAATAAATTCAGAATATATTATCCGGGTATAGAGAATCAATAGAATTAATATTTTATACACGCACAACAATCGTATATATACATACATGATATGATACATCACAAAATCTATACTTTATGTATCATCATCAACATATATATGAGTATATATACGTTATTAAAATATAAATATAATAAATCAAATTATTATAAAACAAAAAATTTCTACTTGTGTTGTTTTTTTTTTGTATGCAAGAAAGAATATAGATGTATAAAAAGATACTGGAATAATAAAAAAAAAATTATCAGACGATTTGTTTTTTTTTCCTTATTATTATTTTTATTTTTTTTTTTTTTGTGTACTAGCCCGTTCCTTATACATGTAATGATTTTTGATTACTTGTCGTCTTTTTTTAAAACAGTTCTAAATTAAAAAAAAAAAACCAGAGAAAAAATAAAAGAATATTATCATCGTCAAATAAACGCCATAAAGAAAAAGAATTAAACAAAATGAAGAAAAAAAAACCAACAATAATAAATCGCAAAACTTTTCATTTCTTTTTTATTTTCCTCCTTCTTAAAACGTTAAAACACATTTTATACTCGTCGTATTTATACATATACATATACTTATATTTAATTTTTATTTTGTTGTATATTTATTTATTTATATTATTTTTTTCTTTTTATCACTAAATATACTAAATTAAGACCTTGAACTTGAGACAACGCACCACATATAAATTTTTGTGCGAGTAGAATAAAAAATACGTTTGGTTTATTTATATTATAATAATATGTATAAATATTTTTTTTTATACGTATATATTTATTATACATACTTACAGCCTATATAGAAATATATTAAATTAATAATATAATAACATATATAACACAATAAAACATCTAACCAAACCAAACCATCTATAGCTATATATTTCCATCCATCCAAACATCCAAACACAAATATATATGATTATTATACATATATATATATATATATATATATTAAATATATATTTTCTGACTATAAAATAATTTAATAAGAAGAAAAATATTTATGTTAAAACAACAAGTGAAAAATATTTTACTCTTTCTTTCTTTTTTTTGTATTAAAAATAACATTTTTTTATATATTTGTTTTTGTTCTCTGTAAATTATTTATTTATTTATTTAAAGATAAATATGTTTATGTAAATTTATTACACTTTTTTAATAAAAAAAAAAATTAACAATCTACATATAAACGATAGTATAATAAGGAAATTATTCCAAAAATGAATTATTTAAAATTATGTTATATATTTACACTTGAATTTTCATAAGAATATAATCAGTCATGTATTAAATGTATTTTTATATATTTTTAAATAAAAAATATACTGACGCTTTGCCACTGTGCCCCCTTCAATTTTGTCGTCGCATTATAAAGTATTTATTATTTATTTGTTTTTAAATATAAGAATGTTAAATTGCAAAAAAAAAAACGAAACTTCTTTTATAGACTATATAATAATATGATGATTGTATAATAAATGTTATTGCTGTTGTTTTATATGTTAAAATGAATTATTATAACGATAAGATAAATTGTATTATATTTGTATATATTGAGATTTATTATGAAAAAGAAAATGAAATATAAATAAAATAAAAATAAGTAAAATAAAGTTATATTTATTTTTATTATATATATATATACAAACAAAATGATATCATATGATTTACATTTTCTTATCAATTCAATACTTTGTTTTTTTTTATATAAATTATAAAATGCTTTTATTAATATGTTTATTTTATATTTATGATAAACATAAAAATTCTTCATAAAAAATTCTAATTTATTTATAGAAAATTTACTAAGGAAATGTAATACAGTGAAAGTTTTTCAATGTATATTGTTATTATTATAAAAATGATTAATCTATTAATTAAATGAAATCGCAGTGATTATTGATTTTTATACATTTTAACCGCAAATATTTGTATTATAAGATAAAATTATTTCATATGGTCACTTCCACATAATATAAAATAGTGTTATAAAAAGACATTTTTACATGAATGATAAAAATCTACTTCTATAGAAGTATAGAACTTTTCAATTCATGAAAGGTAATCGATTTAGAATTTTATGAATCATAATGTATTCTGTTGTTTTTTTTAAACTTTTTTTGAAATTATACAACCTCACAAGCTCAAGCTTTTAAATGTACACATATATTTAAAATAATTCAAATATTCAACGTGTATATTAAATATATATGGATAATTATCCAAATTTCCATTTATTGTGTGTATATTTTTATATCTACGTTGTAATAATACTTACATAGGTCAGACCATTGTTTTAAATTTTTTGTTTGTATATTCAACATTGCGGGCACATAAAATCCTACAAAAAAAAGACAATAGACAAACAATTATGCAATATTGCGCTGTCGTTGTATATACGGGCGGTAATACTTTCTAATTATATTATTATTATTTAAATAAATATTTTCAGTCAATTTAAAATCGTATATATTTGTGTAATTTTGGTTGTTTTTAGTTTCAATTTTTCAAACAAAAAAAAATACATTCTTATACCATACGATAATTTATTTGATATTTTGCAATAGAATTTTTTTTTCTAAAAAAATCTCATTTTATTATATTTTGTTAAATAAAATATCGTGTTTTTTACGTCATATTGCATTAAATTATTAATATAAAAATATTTAAATATCTTCATCAGAATTTAATAATAGGAAATAGAAAACCAAAAACAATTTGAATTCAGTAAATTATTATACATGATTTGTCTATAGTTTATTTTCCATGGCGAGAGGAGTGTACATTTAGGAGAGGTAGAGGGGATATTGTTAATTTATTTCCAATTGAATTGTAGACATATTTGTAGTACAATTAAAATAAATATTATAAATTTGTGATGATGTACCTGACTAAAAATCATAGTAATAATGCATTATAAAAACATAATATCTATTTATTTTATCTATATACGATAATCTATAAATCTAAATAAATATCAATTATACAAATATGTGTTTAGCCAATATATGAAAAACACGTTCGATGTCGTCAAATTAATTTTTTATTCATTTACTTTGTATATGAGTTTTATTTTTATTTTTGTTGACCATGACCTACCTGAATATTATTATTTTGAATTTAATTAATATTAAACGTATATTTAAGACAACCATAAATAAATAAATAAATAACTAAATAAAAGCAAAAAAAAAAATAATAAAATTAAATTTATTTAGAATGTGAATAAAATCGTAAAATCTAAAAAAAAAATCATTTAACCCATTGATTTCAATTCTTAATTTATTATTGTTTTTAGATATTTTTTTTGTGGTAATTCATTTGATATGGTATTTTATTTTAATTTCGATTTAATTTATATTTTTATTTACATTTATAAATAGTAGTTAATTGCTACTTAATACACAAACATTGATAATTTTTCTTGAAACCTAAATTTTCCGCATCTGTGAAAATGTCCATTTTTATAAATGTAATGAAAATCGAAGTTTAATTCTATTTGAATTGTTTTAATTAATCGAATAATATAAATTTTGGGATTGTTTTAAAATATATTTTTATATTCTAGTCTATAGAGAGAGATCTGTTATCTTTTCTATAATATAAACAGTAAAAAAAAATTAGTTAATTAAAACAAATAATTTCATTATTTATAATTCAAACAGTATATAAATAAAATAATGTGGATGAATGAATATAAATAAAAAAGCGTATGTTTGTGATAGATGAATGTGTATAGTTGTTTTTTTTTTCGTCTATAGATTATTTATAAAAATAAATTTACTGTATTAAAAACTATAGAAAAGAAAAACAAAACTCACACACAAATTATCGAAAACAGCAATTTTACATTTGTACAAAATAATAAAAAAAAAACAAAATTTTGTTAAATTAAACAACAACAAATTAAAAAAAAATATATATATTTATTTATTATATTTTTACGCTAATAAAAATTGAACAAAATTCAGGACAAGGTCGCTTACCTTAAAAAGCTGCAATTTTTTTTCACTATAATTTTTTTTTTATTTATTGTTTATGATGTTGTTTGTTGTTATTACGGATCGTGTTTCTTTTTTTTTTTTAAAGTTATATTATAAAGTTTAAATTAATTAAATTAATATATTTTTATTTTAATAAATTGATGTGATATTATTTATCATATAATACATTATACATTAATAATTTATCAAATATACCGCAAACAAAAATATATTAATTTTTTTTTCTGTTTTCTTTTATTTTTAGGTGAGTAAATTATTTAAAAACATTTTATTGTATATAAACATCTTAAATATACTGACTGCGCGTAAGTAGAAAACAAATTTGTATCTATATGAAATTTGATTATATTTTGATTTCTCAATACAATTTGTAAGTGTGTAATTTTTATTAAATATTTTAAAACAAAATTATATATAGTATTTAAATATAATTATACCTAATTAATATTTCAACATAACTTTTAATATATACCTTACATATGTATGGAAAAATAATACTAAAATGCATTAAAATATGACCGGAAATTATTGTCGTGTCACATAGAAACAATTTTATAATATACCTCACTATCTATATGTGCTTAACAAAAACGTATATTATGTATATAAAAATGAATTTACAAGGATTTTCTGTGGAAATATTTTGTAACTCATCGTGTCAATTGATTTATAATTTATTTATATAGCAATAAACATATTTATACATATATATGGAATCCTCTCTAATTACATATATAATAAAAATAATAATACTAATAATAAAAATTTTACCTTGAATTAGTTGGAGTTAGATTGACTTTTAGCCGTAAATGGAAATTATATTATAGTATTTTTTTTTTTCATTTGTAATATTCCATGTAATTTATTATAATTGTCAATGCATTTTATTTTTCATATTGAAAGATGTGTGTTTTCGATTATCTATAAACCTATACCATATGTATGTATTTATGCAATGATTAAAAATATATAGATTTCAAAAATGAAATTCTTTAGAAAATTTTGCAAGTTACTACATTTACATCTATGGATATTAAAGTGTAGGTGTGGGACTATTTTTTCGTGTTTGATGATTGCAACAGAATTTTTTTTTATTATAATATATATTCGACAAATGTATACAAAAGAAATCATCATGAAAAATGAATTATATTTAAATCAAATTTGGTTTTTACTAATTTATTGCCTTTGTCGTCTCATTTAATCGAATTCTTTAAATAATTTGGGAATCGATTCAATTTCTGTATATTAACTCTATATTTGATATATAATTTGAAAACAAATTGTTTGTGCTTTGTCATTCTTTGATTACATTTTTTATGTGATGATTAAATTGACCAAAAAATTATATACATAGCTTCAATAATACTAAATTGTATGTCATGATTAAATTTAAAAATTATCAATATAATTGTTGTTAATCAATATTCGAATTAAAAATTGTCATTTTGTACATCGAAAGATGTACTGAAGATCGAAATTATTCAATCATACCTCCATAATAATTCAATCAATTTAATTTCTATTTAATTTATTTAATTGCAGCACATATATCGTCGTATGTACATGTATTTATATCGCCGCATTTTCATATATAACATAAGCGATAAATATTAAAAAACTATATATAAAGAAAAAAAAAATTGTACGAATACTAAATTATTTTGTGTTATTTATTTATTTTTTTATACTTTCGATTTCATTTACAATTTGTAAGTGCTTATGGTATATTATTATGTATTATTTTCATTTTTTAAACAATTATTTTACATATATATATATATACTCGCAGTACTTGTATTCAATTTTGTTTTTAATTTTGCTGCTTATTGTACATAGTACTTATTATTACTTCATATAATGCTCATAATATCATCATAAATAAAAAAATTATACATGAAGAACTGACCAGACCAACAACTTTTATAAACAAATCATCGCATAAATAATTTTGTACAATATATGTATGTATATACACATAAACAATGTGGTGGTACATCACACAGGTATGATACGGTGTGGTTATATTATTTCGGAATTATAACCAAATATGTATACAAAAAACCAAAAATAAAATATAAATGAAAAAACAACAGCGACGACATACATTTTTTACATTGTATATCTATCTATATAACTACCATTATATTATATATTCATATATATATTTCGTCAGTATTATATGGTGACCCAGATCTTTCTTTGTGAAAAAAAAAATATTGTTGAAGAGAAGTGCACGTTTTTTTTTTGTTATGTTTGACTGGTTTTTTGTTGTTGTTGTTGTTTTGTTTCGGTTTTTATTTTAATTTTTGATATAATAAAAAAAACGCGAATAATTTGCAATATATTATAAATGTATGGAATATATACGAAATTATGTACATCATTTAGATTCAATTTAGATGGGAAATTCTGTATAATAAAAAAAAATATGTATATATATTTTTGGTTATATACCTGCTGCGTATATATATATATAATTAGTTAGTTGAATGATCAAAGAGTTATTTGTTATACTATTTTTATATTTTTTATAATCTATTCAATCATCTGAACATCGCAAGTATATATGTTTTTATGATGTTGATGATGATAAACAATTGAAATTTATATTTAAATGAAAGTAAAATTTTATTTGTTTATGGTTTATTAATGTATATACATTACTGTGTGTATGTGCGTAATTGTTGCCCATATACGAAAGTATTATATAATATATTTAAATGAGATTTATATTTCGATATATGCGATCAATTAAAAAAAAAGGACGATGCTGATTTAATATCAAAATATTGTATACGTACAGATTATTATACATTTTCTGGTTTTGTATATTGTATTTTCTTTTTAATAAATAGATACTATTTAACATATATACATTCGAAATTGAAAATACCTTGGAATTCTGCTTTCATAAATATTAAATATATTCGTATGTGAATATAATACACCTTTATATATATATATAATTCCGGAAAAAGAAGTAATTTTTTAGTCAATTAATTCGCAGGAAATTACAAAATTTTTTTTTTTTAGATGTTTAAAAATATACGCGTTCTGTATTTCAACATTTATTTATTTAATAATAATAAACATATTCAAATATATGTATAAATATTAGAGTCATCCATGGATTTCCGTAACATAAATAACATATCCTAACAAATTTAGTTTTATTTTGAAAAGAAAAAAAATTCAACATAAATTTATAGTTTTAATAACTTAATTTTTTTTTTCATATAATTCATTATAAGTTTTCAATATATTTTTTAAAAGTTAATGAAAAATAAAAATCAACAATTATACCTTCATATAGTAAATCTATATAAATTGTGTTTCTGCACTGAATATACATTTAATTGCATATTGTAGTATAAATGCATCATGAATTGAAAGTTATAATATGGTTTTTTTATATATTTGCTTATAAATAATATTGTGGTAAAATCTGTTTATATACATAAAAGAAAAGAAAAATATTATTAAAGGTCTTGTGAATAAATGCACTTAATATATATAGTTGTAGATGCTTCGTTTAGATTTACTTTTATATTTTTCTATTTTTTGCGTAAACTTACGCTTAATTTTCTTTTTAATAATATTATCGCAGCATAATAATTTACTATTTACTTTTAACGCAGCTTTCTTTATATTGAAGAGAAAAAAAATTTATGTACATATATATTTATGCATTATTGAATTTATGCAGTATATGATTTTTTTTTATATTCATCATAGAGAAAATTCTTCAAATGAAAATATTTTAAACTATATAGATATTTATATGATAATAATACGTGCAATTGCATTTTATTATATATACTATATGCTATTATAATTTTTTTTATTTTTCATTCAATGGATCTTTTTTTCTCGTAATTTTTTAATTTTTTTTATAATTTGTTTTCGATAGTATTTTATGCGAGAAGGTGCAGATATTATTTACTATTTTTATAGTTTTAAAACGAAAATTTCTATTTAAATCACATTAATTGGTATTTATTTTATTTATCCTTTATTTTTTTTAATATGTATTTTTCCTATATTTGTGAGATTTTTGTTTTCTTTTTTTCCCATTCTTATTTTCTACGAATTCATTTAAATCGTAATCTTAATTAATAATGTATACGTGGAAAAACAATATAAAGGATAAAAACTTTTTATTAAAATAAAACCATTATTAAATAATAAAATCCGTATATCACAATCGCATCGCATCTCATATAAAAAAAAATCAAATAGAATTTATTATTATTACAAATATAAATAATAAATAAATGCAAAAAAAAACAATAAACAACTAATATTAATTTAGTTGACCTAAATCAAGTAAAATACCTCCTTATAATATTGTAACATTGAAAATAAATTAAGAAGAATCTATACGCGAGCAAATAAATAAATATAAAGTAGTAAATCTATATGTAATATTATTATTATTATAATAATTATTGTAAATAAATAGAAAAAAAAAATACTGTATAAATATATAACATAAATACACATTTATATCATATTATAAATCTATGTATAAAAAATAATTTATATGAAATCTATATTTATAATGTATAGTTAGTTGTTGGTTGGATACGCGGTGAGTAAGAAACTAACTTAAGTAAAGTAACATAATATAACTATATGTATGAAATTATGCATGCATATTCATAATTGTTTAATTATCATAAAAAAATGCATGCATTTTATAATATTTATGTTATAATATTTTTGTTGTATATTCAATTAATTTACAGATAAATCTCAATTAGTTTTTTTCATTATATATAGAAAATGAGAATCATATAAACAATTATACCATAATTATTTGTAGATTAGATAGATTCTATATGATGGTTTAAAAGATCATTATTATTTTTTCGTCAATTTATTAAATATATAACTAATATTTTCATACATTCGTCAAGAGTTTTTACATATAGAATTATATTTACCATATTTATAATTCCTTTACTTTGAATTTAAAATTGAATATTTTGATCGTTTAATTCCATTAGGTTTATAGATTTTTCTGTAATGATCATCTATTTAAATTACAGATCTGCTTATGATATTCAAAAATAATATTATTTAAAGAAAAATAAATTTTTTCAAAATAAACACAATAAAATATATAAATAATATGACTATTTAATAATCATTTAATCAAGGAACGGAAGTGAAAGTAAATACAGTGTGTATTTTTTTCATTTTCATGTATGGATTTGTGTTAAATATATACATATATTATATACCTGAATATATGAAATATATCATCATATGTTTATTTCTTAATCGTTTGTGTGTTTAGTCAGTCAATATCAGTATCTATAATAAACACATTATATATATATATATAAAGATAAATATATAAATTATACATACAATAAAATTATTTAAAATTTTTTTAAATCAGTTGATTGCTATACCAGAAATATAAATATAGATAGATATACGTTTATTATATATATATATTTATCTGTGTACAGTAAATCGACGTAAAACACAGTACTTATATAATGCGGTTTGTGGAAAACTCAGTTCAATATTTTCTTAAAGATACGTGTTTTTGTTTTAATGATTTAAAGAAAAATTCGGGACTTCATCATATTTTTTGCCATGTGATAACAGTTTTTTATTTACAAAAAATACCACTTTTATATACGAAACCTAACATCTATGTGTTATACGAAAGTTTACTGTATACACTATATGAATAATTTATGTATAAAAACACATCTATAAACAATATATAATATAATTTTATATCTGATATATATTTGTATTATGTATACATTCGTAGTATATATCAATATATATATAAATACAATAAAGTTATATCGGCGCAATATAAGCCTTGACCTGGTTTCTCTTCTTCATGTTATTTTCATTCAGTCAGTCAGTCATTCAGCGAGTTAAGTTGTAATAAATATCGCAGTAAAAACGCAGTCTCATATATATATATATATAGATGTAAATTACAATAGCTTTATATTGCATATATAATGAGAAATTTATACATTGTATATGCATATATTTATTTATAGATATACAATTCATATACAAATGCATTATGGAAAAAAATGGTTTTATAAAAAAATTATTGTTAAAAATAATGATTGCAAATAGAGAATTATTTAACAAATTTTTTTTTATTGATAGAATAATATTTTTTATTTGAAATCGTTTGTTTATTATTATTTAGGAAACGTATCTAATTTATTATTACCGATCTCTATTTATATTCATAAAAACAAAAAAGTATAGATACAACTTTTGGTCGATATAATATATAATATGCATAATTGTATATATTCAAAAACAGTTAAAAAATCATCATAAAAATTCAAATTTATAATAACAATGAATCGTTTGTATTTGTATATATACTGAATAATGAATGTGTGGGTGATGTTTATTTATTTATTTTTTGTTATAGAAAATTTTAAAAGCGATTATGCAATAATGAATATCTATCTAAGTGCAATCAATTAATATTTTATAAATATATAAACGCAATATTTGTATAGATGTTGGTGAGTGTGTATACGTAAAAGTAATTGTTTATTGTTTTTTTTTAAAGTGAGTTATTATTAGATTATCTATAAATAAATTATTGATTATCAAATTTTATATTTTTTAAAAATGAATACATCAAAATTTATTATGTTTTCGCATTTTCTTTCTTTCTTTCATGATATTTAAATTATTAATAATTTTAATGTTGCAAAATGCATAATATTGTTGATTAATAATAATAATATTGTTGATTCGATATGGGATGGAAACATACACCAATAATATTTTTATTTTTCAATAATTTTATGTGACATTTAAATACATACACATGACAATTTTTATTAAAGACTTTTGTTTTTTAATGTTTTTTTATATGGACATCCTCAATTATGAAAATAGACAATATATTTTAACATTTTTAAATATATACATCTCATATATGGATATATGGAATGGGGATATATAATATATAGAAACAAAAGGAATGGAATATAGAAACAAATATATAATAAATTCATATTATAGACATTAAATTATGTCATTTAAAGTTATCATTTTATTTTATGTACGTATATCGCTGTTTTATTGTATACTCTATACTTCATATGTTATTTGTTAATATATAATATCTGTTTTTTTTTAAAGTCTTTTGAATACAATGCAGTATACAATTGTTTTATTATATTTGTATGTATATGTAAAGGAAAAACAAAATAATCACAAAAATATATATTCATTCAGTATATACTAAATGTGTACGATATATACTATTTTATATGTACATATAAAATAACGACATTACATAACAAATAAAATAAAGATAATAAAAATGTTTATATATACACTAAATATATCATATTTGTCTATACGGATAATATAATTTATATTTAAAGTTAATGAAAGATTTCCGTATACAAAATAATAAATATTCAATGTATATGTATATTTTAATATTATATTATACCTATATATAATTTGTTTGTTTTTCTATTTCATATTTTTTTTTAATTTTTAATTAACTTAATTCTAATATGAATAATTTTCACAAAGGTAAATGTATATATATAGTCTCTTTCCGAATGTATAAAATAAACAGACGATCATTTTTATTATTATAACAATTAACCTTAAACAAATACAAAAGAGTTACCTCACCAAATTGAACATCATCAATGTTGTGATCCTTTTATTATATACATTTATTTACCAAATATTTTATGGTGAATTATCATAATATGTATTTGTAATATTTTTATAATTATGACTAAATTAAATATCTATTTATAGACAAATTCAGTTATCTCTATAAAGTTTAGATATTCAAAATCTTCTATACGTATGCTATATGCTGTATAACAAAGATCTATCCTCCTATCCTATCGTAACAATTTTAACCGCATACACTGGCGGCATTGTTTGTATATAAGTATATCAAAAATATTTTCTCAACAAACTAATAATAATAATAATAATAAAATATATGTGAATATATGAATGTATATAATGTATAATCAATAAATAAGCAAAATTTTTAAGTTAACTTTTAATTTCTATAAAATTTCATTATGAATATTTAATTAAAAATTTCACAAAAGAAAAATTTATATATATAAATATATATAAACATTAATTTCTTCTATATACAAATAGATAATTAATGATATACATACACGATCGCTTATTGTACACCTATATATATGTATACATAAAATATCACTAATCATAATATTGATGCATTTATCAATATACAATATTATATAGAAACACAAATGTAAATAATAGAAATGTGTATATACAAAAAAAAAATCAACTTAAATTTTATTTATATAAACATAAACATTAATATTTAAAAAGATAGTTAGACAGATATATGATAGAAAATAAATAGAAAGAAAAACGAAACTAAACTATATATAATCATATAATATTATATATGCGTATATTTATTTATTTATGTATTTTATTTATTGAAAAATGAGGTAAGTGGGACATATTAGGTGCTGCAGCGGTATACAATAGATATTTTCATAGAGTATAAAATAAATAAAGCAACAACAGTAAAAGCTACAAAACTGCATTTTATTTTATACATAAATGCACTATGCATATATTATATGACCAAGATAACCAGATAGCGTTAGATGTTATATATATATATATATATATATTGTTATCTGTACCAAGTATAAGTACATTTTATATACATATAAATAAACAACAACAACTCAACTAATGCAATAATTGTAATGCATATATGATTTATAAACACGTATACAGTGTCCTGTAATAGGTACCAACTATTTATTATAAGTTATTCTAAGATGAATTCAAATTCGAATATTTTACTTTTTCTATAAATCGTCACTCATATATAGGAATGTTTTTATTAATGGTATTAATCAATTTTGTGTAATCTGTGGAGACCAATACCTTTTTAGAATCTACAATCCATCATAAAATCACCATATCGGCACCTTTCAGAACACTCTGTAAATGTATATGCACAAATATGTATTATAAAAAAAACTGCATCATATTAAAAATTCATATACAAATCGTTGTATTATTGTTGCTTGATATTAATGAAATAAAAAACATGTTCTTCACATTGTTTATATAGATTTATAATAAGAAATAGATATATGTATATAAGAAGAGCAATAGAAAATGAATGTTTTTTATTATGATGATTATAATAATAATTATAATATATTTTATATTGGTTGTTTATTACTAATACACTACATTATAGAAAAACATAAAAGCGAAACAAAATGTTAATATATGTATCACTATATGTATACCATTACAATATATATAGATATTACGTGATGACGGCCTTAATATTTATGTATGTGAATAATCGAATCGAAGAAAACAAGTATATATAAAATTAATAAATGCAAAAAAAAAGCGAAAGAAAAACTAGTCTATTATAGATATATAAAAGGAAATGCACTTTGCAATACAAATCTAGTTGTTTAATTTATTTTTATATATACAGTATTAAATTAATATATTAAAATAAAGATGTATCGCACATATAAAAATATGCATAAGATGCACCCGATGAATGACGTTTGTGATATCTGATATATTATATGAAAGTACATATTATTTTTATAAATATAGTAAAAAAAATGTGAAAAGTAAAATTATAAATCTGTATTTTTTGTATTAAACAAATATGAGATATATTTACACACATAGTATATATAGCATCACATATAACAATGTGAAATTGAAAATAGAAATTGAAATTAATTTCATTATAATTCACATATATTTAATTTTAATTTGTATACGAATAAAATATAGATAAATTATAATTATAAGTATATAAATATATAAATATTGCATTTTTTATAAATATATAAACAAATATATTTTTTTTTATAAATATATTTTTTTTTATAAATATATAAACATTGTATTTTTTTTTTTTTGCAATTAGTCGTTTATCAGACCAGAAAAATCAATCTAAATTTATTCATTGATTCTATAAATTGAATATAATTCATAATTTTTTCTATCATTTTAGATTATAATTAATTAATATATAAATTTGTCAAACTGTTTGATTAGTGGATTAGTATATAGAAAACGCATATAATAAAATATGAACTCACAAATATTATTAATATATTGAAAATGTGCTACATCGCCGCCGATTTATAATTATATTATTAATATATATGTACCATATGCATATGAAATAATGCACTATAGAAAGTCTATATTGATTTTACTTTGAAAACCACAAATGAAATTATGTATAAAATTAGAATTTATAAATAGATTTTCATCAAGTAATAAATACACAACAATATTTGTTGTGGTGAGAAAACATTTTTATCTTTTAAAATTAGCTTCATTACAGCTACACCCAGATATTTTTAAATATTGCTAAATAATCACTTCCTGTTTAAATCTTTATAACATTAAATAAAGCTTATTTGCTTTAGAATTAAACACAATTTCAATCCACTATTATTTTTTATATATAGAATTAATTCTTTAAATATTAACTACTATTCCTTGTACACACAAGAAAAACAAAAGATAACAAACAAATTTCAATTTTCTATAATTAATTCATTCATAACATTTCATAAAAGCATAATATAATACATCACCTACGGGTAATATATATTCTATTTTTCTAAATATTATAATTAATTTGATGTAAATTATTAATTAAAATATTAATTTTCTTGTATGTTTTTATTTTCCGTAACATTCCTATATATTTTTAAACATATATTATAATATTTATTATATCCTTATCAAAAAAATGTTTTATGTTTATTTATTTATGAAGGCGGTTGGATATTCAATGAAAATAAATTGTTTTTGTTTTGATTGAATAATTATGCTTTTTAAAAAGTAACTTTTATTCATATATTTTTTATAATACAAAGAAAACCCATCCTTTATATTAAAGTATCATAAGTTCCATTTGTTCAACTAAATATAATAAAAATAATAATATAATTGAGTTGCAATGAAAGTATAATATTTATATACATCATTCAATTTCATATTCATCATATATATTATATAGTATGCAATTAGAAAAAAAAACTATTTATTTTGTTTTTACTACTATTATATTTTATTTTCTATGGAAAAAAACTTTCACCGCACCATAAAATGTTCAACTCTCATTTTCAGTTGATTATACTTTCATATAGAACATTAAAGTTTTTCTTATACTATATATATATAAAAGTATATCATCGCATTTATATATATGTATGTATATTATACACAATGTCACATTTCCTTCATATACAAAACAAATATTATTCACATCTATATATATATATATATATATATATATATCGTAAAATAAAATATTTTATAAACCACGCTTATATTTTCAACTGCCATTATTATACATCCATTCTCCATTCCAAAAGTTGCCACCATATCGCATTCCAAAAAATTATTTACCACCCTCAAGTAAAAATAAAATCCTATACACAACCACCCCCCCGAAAAGCACTATCGTTTATACTTGTATATTTGTACTATTACATTTAAATGTGTGTGTGGTGTGTTCGTTTTTCACATATAAATATACATATATATTTATAGAGAGACTGATAAATGAGGACGCTGCACCCTAACTAAATATATATATAAGTATATTTATGGTGCTTTTCGAATCAATACGACTAGACGTTTTTTGTAGCCCATTCTTATACACAGTATACGTTTCGTCCTGTACATGGGGTTTTTTTTTATTATTATTTCTGTTTTCATCACATAATATACATATTTATACAGATATATATGGTATTTTATTTAATACATTTTGAATGTGTATAATACGAAAGGATATATATAATTTATATGCGTCTGTCTGTATGTTTGGTATATATACATTTTTTTATTTTATTTTATATATATAGTAGAATGATGATAATATAGTGATAATAAAGATGGTGATAAAGACAAATAAACCATATTATATATATGGAAAAAATGGGGAGTTTTATTTATTTTTTTTTTACTACATTTGAAATATAAAGAAAAAATGATATGAAATATATTTTGTATTATAGTATTTGGAATGAATTGCCAAAATTTAAGTTTAGTGCAGACATTTTTAGATATATGTACGTACATATATATATAATATAAAATATTAAAATAATATATAATGGTATATATAGTAATAATAATAATTTGAAAAATATATTTATTTTTATATATGGTTAAGGATGCGATCTCTATTACTATATAAAAAAAATGTATATAGTTATATGTATAAATATAATATGCTGTTGTTATGTATATGTTTTCTTTTTTTTTCTATTTATAAAATATAATAATTTTGTTCGTATGATTTAAAAAAAAAATCATTCTACCACAATAGATTTTATTATTATCATCAATTTTAGTTTTACATTCAATTTGAATTTTTTTTTCTATATCATTCCACATCTATATAATTTGCGTGATATATAAAATTAAATTTAAAAGCATAATGGATTTTACCACACATTTACGACTTTTTCGAATATTTATTTATCAAATCATCTATATCTATATATATGACATATAGGATGGATTTAAGGAGTACACAAAATTGTATAATTTAAAATAAAATGATAAAATGCAATTTATTCTGAATGAAAAGTTTTTTTTTTTTTTTGCAATATTATATCCATTAAAATGTATGTGTTTTTTTTATATCATTGCATATAAATAGATATTCTATATAAATATATACGTTAACGAATGGCATTTCGTGAATGTATAATTCTAAATATATATTCGCAGTATATGTTATATATGTTTATGAATTTCGACATATTCGCAATTTCCAAATTATTTAACTGTATTAACGTATAAATAATATTAGATTTTTTTTTTAACATTTGTTATATATGTTTGTGTTTGGGTGTATAAATAATTTCATTTTATATTCATATGTATACTATAATGATAATTATTTTTTCAACATGTCTCGTATACATGGTAATATTGATTTTGTATTAAAAAAATTGCCATCAAAATATAAAAATAGAATATTAAGTTAATTCAGGAAATTCGATTAATGAAAATGTATATAGATTATTTGTTTTTATATGAATCGATGCATATATATATAATATATTTGTCCATTGGTTAAAATTAATAATTATCATTCGATTAAATCCATTCGGATATACAAAACATTAATTTTAATCCACTTCGATAGGTAAACATTTACAAATTATTTGATAATTTACAGTAAATTTTCGTAAAAATTATATAGAGACAATATAAAAATGTTCCATAATGAATTTAATAGGCGATCTCTGTGCTGTGTTATATTTATTATATTTAAATACTTTAGGGATTTCATTTCGTCAGTCTAGTTATATGCATAAATAATGAATTTATTTATCTATACATTCATGCTATTATCGTTAATATATTGACATCACCATTTTGTTAAAATTTATATTGTTAATGTATAAAAAAAACCCCTTTGGGAATTATTTATATATATTAGAAATATTTGAAAACGAAAGTGATGTTTATATTTTGTCTATATTTTAATATACATAAATGCATAATTTACTGCGGAATAAGATCAATAACTTTTTTTTCATATATATATACTTAATAATTTTTTTTTAATTATTTTTTAATATAGTAATTGAATAACGATCTGATTTAACATATTCATAAACATTTTTTTTAAGAATTATATAACAATTATTTAACATTTATACAAATAATATACCTTTCGGTTTGTTTTTGAAACGATCTATACGCGGATATTATACCTATTATATACATGTTTAAATGTATAATATTTAAGTAAATATATATCTACTTTTTATATACATAACATAACATATATCATATATAATACAATACATTTTTCTTAATACAATATTTATCTTACTATAATAATATATAATAATTAGCAATATATATGTAAATTTGTATTCAACCGATCAAATTATAAATTATAATATTTTGTCCATAAGAAATTATTTGCAAAATCATCAACTAAATGTTATTTGCTTAAACAATACATATAGTATATTTATAAAAGAAAAATATATTGAAATAAATTAAGAAAGAAACACAAAAAAAAATACAAAAATTAAAATGAAAATTATCTAGTGTATGTGTGCAAATATTGAAGTAAATTAAACAATTATAATTATTATAATTTTTTGTTATTATATATACTTTAGTTATTTGATATTTCTAATTTTAATTGTAATCATTATATCATTACATATTCTCATATAATGTTTACTAAAATTCATAACACAAGAAATTATGCAGATATGTTATTTTTCAAAGTATTGGTATTTATAAATTATATTTATATTTAGGTATTGAATTCAGATTATTTATGACCCCAGTACAAAACGTTCAAAATAAATTTTAATCGAAATTCTTTTGGAAAAGAATGAATTTAAACTAAGATATTATTCGCTCTAAAATGTATAATAATACTTAATTTTAAACATTTAAAAAGGACATACCGAAAAAACTAAATTTCATTTTTAAAAAACTAACTATAACTATAAATAATAAAACTAATATGTAATTATATTTTTTTTTCTAAATATTTATATAATATTTATTTATTTTGATTTATGATTTTATGCAATGAAAAAAAAATTATAAAAATATACACATTAAAAACATATATTTATATTTATTTATATATTTAACAATTGAAATATGTGGTAATAAATTAAAAATTTATAATTTTTTATATCTACAAAAATTACCAATCAATTTAATATAATAGATGTGACAACACATATGTTTTTTTAGCAAATTTTCACGCTAATTTTCTATCATAATTTTAATTTTTTGAAAATTAATTTGAATTATTTTTTTTTATAATAATAATTCAAAAAATCCCTATATGAATTGTATAAAAATTATTCATATTATATTGTGTTGATGTGTGTGCCTAATTTTAATTCATTTTTAATTTACCTATATTTATTTTAAAAAAGTTTAGTGAAAAAATCCAAGTATTATACAAATTCGATATTTAAAAAACTAAATTTATAACGAATTTTAAAATATGTATAATAAAACAACACAAAAAGATTGTTAAATAAATAATGCCCAATAAAAATTTAAAAAAATATTACAAAATCATCACTTATTTTTTAAAAGAATTTTTAACACCATTTTTCAATGATAAATCTATATATTATACATATATCAAATAATTTTGCTTTGAGATAAAAAAAAATGTGTTGAGATCATATATACATATAATTAAAAAATAAATATATATATATAAAAATAAAATTAAAACATAAGTCAGTTAAGAGTCAAAAAAAAAAATATTAAAATCAAATATACGTAATACATTTTGTATAAAAATAATTGTTATTTAAAAAAATAAAATATGTAATTTTTTTTTTTTTGTTTAACAAAATATATTTGTGTATATAATTTGCAAATTCATTTGTGTTTAAAATTTTGTCCTAAATTTGACGCGCCCATATAGAATTATGGATATGTTGCAACATTATATATGTATTTATTTATTATTAAATAATATACACTTACTTATATATGTACTATATATATATATATATTCAACATATATATTTATATATAGATATACAAATTTATTTTTATATATATGAAACTATATAATAAACAAAATAATAATCACATGCTGTGCAAAATTTGTATAGTTAGTTTTCTAAAATACAAATAATATATATGTTGTGTTAGTATAATAATAAAAAAAAACTTGCTGGTTAAAAAAATATTATAAATATATATATACATTTTACTATATATATGCGACAAACGATAATTTTTTTTTAGATTATTATATGTTTTCATTTTCATTTTCAATTTCATTATAAAAAAAATTTTTTTTTTCCATATTATTTAATATTATTCTATAGTTAGTCTATATTTACGATACTAAATAAAATGCAAAATTATACAAAAGTTTATTATATTATGAAAACCTTGGAGATATTTACATATTTTTATGCGATATATAGAAAATTTTACGCACAAATATTTTATCTTTTTTTTTTTGTATGTATATATACAATACACACTTTTTTTTTTATCTTTCGATTTTATAAATGCGCTTTATAATAACTATA
The DNA here is from genome assembly GCA_958336335.1 of Dilophus febrilis. Lineage (NCBI taxonomy): Eukaryota > Metazoa > Arthropoda > Insecta > Diptera > Bibionidae > Dilophus > Dilophus febrilis. The sequence goes on along the minus strand of OY284469.1, from coordinate 29,390,406 downwards.
TAGTAAAACTATTATTATTAATTTGCATATGGGCGTCCATCAAATATAAAGTTTTAAATAGATATTAATATCAATAAATAGTTTTTCTTAAATAAATATATACATACAAAAAACATGTATTGAAAATTGTTTTGCAACTGAAAAATTCCATATATATTCTTTATATTAAAATAAAATTAAAAATGTTGTTTTTAAAAGATTATAAAAGTGTAGTGATAATTTTGTTAATCTGATCACCATACATTTGTTCAGAATTAATTATAAAAAAAACATAATAAAAGAATTTATCGTTTTTAAAGATTATTGAAAAAAGATTAATTTTTTTTGTTATCAATCTTATTCAGTAGTTAATAGCTTCGCTATATCTTGAAAGACGAAGAAAATCGTCAAAACAAATGGTAAATTAAATAATATTCTAATATAACATACATTATCATACAATCGATGTTGATGTTTATTAGATGTTATTTCAATATGAAATATATTGAATTAAGTGTCTTGGGGGTACAACCTCATATATTTGTATCAAATGATCCACAACCATAGTTTTATCATTTCATTTTATTGCAAGTCTATATATATATATATATATATATATATATATATATAGATGTTTAATAAAATTGCATTACATTACTTTTTTTTATTATTATTATATGCATTTAAAATTATAATTATATTCCCGAATAAAATTAATTATAATATTATTACTATATAAATATATATAATGAATATATATGAATAAATATTTATTTATAATCTGCTTGCATAAACATAAACAAAGGTCATTGTCTCTTGTTTTATTTTGATTTTATTTTTTATTAAATATATATATAAATATGGTAATATTATACATTATACATAAATAGATATAAAATTATTACAAAATAATATATTTTATAATAAATAAAATTCAATTAATAACTATATATAAACTTTTTTTTTTTTATTTTGGCAACGTTTTCAAATTTTTTTTATTTCAATTTTAATTTATATAAATGAAATTAAACAGGAAATATATTTTTATTATGTTTATTCTATATATATGAAATATAATAAAACGATATGTAGTATTTTAATACAATAAAAAAAACGAAAAATATTGCATATATATAAAATAACTTAAAGTTCGTTGTACATTGGTTTTTTTGTTTGTTCTTAAATATTCATAATTGAGTTGTTATTTTATTAATTTCAATTTTTTTTTTCTTTTTATAATGTATAATTTTGTTACCCGAACCCACAATTTATTTGTTTTATATAATATGTAATATAAAAATTATATTTATATATAAAGTTATACTTTATGATGATGATAAGTTAATTTTTGATTTCTTAATATAAATAATGTATTTTAGAGTATTCGGTATATAAACAATAAGTAAAGACGCATAATATGGAAGCGAATAACAAAAAAAAATGCTAGTATATGCGGGATAGTTGAATGAATTGTAATTTAAAACTAACTGAATATACTATATATAAAATATATGAAATGAAGACAATTTTTTATACTATATTATTGAAAAAATTTATAATATATGAAAATTGCCGGTTATTTGATTTTATTTTTCGGAGGGTTAGATTTTATTTTAATTTATTTATTGAAATTTTTTTATTTTACATATAATTGAAAAAATCGTATATTGAAAAAATCAAAGCATAAAAAAAAATCAAATAAAATAATATTTTATTATAATTTATGATTTTATAGACTGAGTGTATAAAAACTATATATTCTATATGTATATTACTTTACTATATAGAATCATATTTTAATTAAACATTTTGTTTTCTTAATAATCATGTCTCTATATATATTCTGATGGTATGTCTACAAACGATGACGAATATCCATCATCTGTTTAAATATTATATATAAATTTATGACAATCATATGAATATGTAAGAGTTCACAAAAATTATATACAATATTTTGACCTCGCTTTAGTATAAAAAAAATATATATAAATAGAATTGAAATTAAAAAAAATATGTTAATATCTACATATTTATTTTATTTAAATTAAATCAAATATATTATTTATTTTAACAATATAAAAAAAAATAATGGTGTCATATTTTCCTGAAATGTAAATTAAATACGTTTATACAAATATATATATATATATATATATAGATATATATATATATATATACATATAAATTTAGGTAAATGACCGCTTTGCTATACAAATTGTATTTGAAAACGTTTACAAAAAAAAAAAAAAGAAAAAGTTTTTCATTACATCGCGTAATTAATTACGGTCTCTACACAAATTGTATTTATCATTATTATTATTATTATTATTATATTCGTTTTCACACGATTTGAAATGAATAACTGAAATGTACATATTTTTGCCAATTTGCCGAAAAGGTATTTTTAAATTTCCTTTGAACTCTATATCAAATTTCCTTAAATTTCTAACCAAGTTTATTAGCACCGTATATATATATATATATTTTGTTTTTGGTACATAACGTTTTAAAATATTTCGCTTACTAATATTTCATATATTATTATACAAACGTTTTTGTAAATTATATAAAATAATATATTATATTCAGATACATTTGTATATACAAAATTTCCAATTAATTTTGAATTGAAAAATTGCAATCATTATTTTCATTAATTACACAATTAAATATATGTATTTACAATTGAAATTATGAATATTATATCATTGTAATATATAAATATAAATTCACATTATAGCATAAAATATATATATATTATTTATTCATATACAATTGGCATATATTATATTATATAATAATTCATATTCATATTTATTTTTAAATATATCATATATATTTTAATAATTTATTTTCTTGTACATAATATATAAATACAAAACACTTGTTAAAACTAAAATATTACCTATTTATATATACATATACATATTATTCATATGTCATTATTAAATACATATATTAAATAGGTAAATAGAAAGTATAGGTATGTTAAAATTTTTGTATTGTTTTGTTTATATTTTATTCATCTCAATATATATATATATATACTATACAATATTTTTATAATATATATTCATTTCTAAAAATCTCCTTTTTAACAATATAAAATTAATCTTTATTCTTACACATTTTGATTTATGTCAATAAATAAAATATTTAACATAAAAACAACTGGACAATAACACCTATTTTTTTTATCATATTCTGATACATAAAATTAATTACATGCGGTACTTGAATAATGTTTTCTTTTTGTTTTCAAAAAACTCAAAAAGGTGTATTTTTGCAGAATATGTTTTAATTTTTCTTTCTGCTATATATATCTATATAAATATATTAATCAATAAATGTAACGCATATATATAATTATGATGTTAATGTTTATATTATAAACTGTAATATGTCTTGTCAATATATAATATAAATTATTTTAATATTTACCAAGAAACAAAAAAAAAAATAGCAAATCATATATTTTAGCAATATTTTAATACATAAATAGTTTATATAAAATGATGTAATTTTGTTATATTTTTTGTTCATTTTGCGATTAATTTTTCTTTAAATAAAATTTCTATTTATAACAGTTGTTATTATTATTATTATTATTATTTGCTAAAGGGCACACACTTTTTCAGTAAAAAATATATATTTTTTTATATATGTATAATTAATTAATATTTTAACAGAAAGAACTTATATAAAATAGTGATTGATATATTTTATGATATGTGCATAACACATCTATATTGTATATAATATATCTATTGTGGTTTTGTTATATAATATTATTATTCTTTTGTAAACACATATTAATATTATAAATTATTTCTTAAATGAATCTATATATTATATATATTTTTGAAGGGAAAAGTTTATTGAATAAAATAATGAATGACATCACACATAATTATTACATCAGAATTATATAATATATATATATATATATATATGTATTATAATAATATAATAACAAAACATTTCCTTTTGTTGAATGGTGCCGCATGTGAAATAGGTTTTTATTTGATATACCACTAAAAAATGTTTATAATAATTATTAATGCTAACACTAATTGTAAGATATGGTAAAATCTACCTTCATTTTACCTTCTACCTTCATTTAGAAATAATGCATAATTTTTCGACAATTTTTCCTGAGGAAATTCATCGGGAAATTCTTAATGAAATATGAATAAATATTTATATCAATTCATATGAATTTTTTTATTACAAATTCTAATAAATTTGTCATTAATGCGAAATATAAATATCAGACATTTGTTTATAATTTCAAAAACTCTTGACGATAACTCTGAAGAGGTAGTCAAAACTGGCAAAATATAAACCAATTTTTTTTTTTTGCGAAATTTACCTCAATTAAGATATATAAACTTAAACATTTAGGCCTATAATCTATAAAATATTCATGAAAAATCAAATTAAATCCTGTTGTTAAATAGATTAATTACCATAAGCATATAAAATGCAAAATATTTTCATAATACTTTCTTAGTAAATTATATGTTATAGTACATGTACCGCATTTATTAAAGAAAACAACAATTTTTATATAAGAGATTGTTACACATTGATTGGCAATTACCAAAAATACTATTATTAATAAATATAAAAAGACAAAAAAAGAAAAATAGACAATATTTTGTATAGATATATATCTATGCTTATAATATATTAATAAATAACAATTATTATTGTAATTGTAATGTGCAAATAGAAATAAATATAATTGAAAAAAAAATTGACAAGTATAATAATATATACAATAATATAACAATTTATAAAAATATGTCATAATCACCATATGCAATATGCCGATTGTATATTTATTTTTAGTATATATTCGCTATATAAAAATTATATTATTTTTTTTGAATAAACAAATACAATTGGTTGTGTACACATAAAAAATAAAATTTAAAAAAAAATCTGAATAGTGTCTTTCGTTTATTTACAATATTTATTGTATATTTTTTTTTTACACAAAAATATTAATACAATACATACATTTCTATATACAATACATATGGTTTTTTCGTTTATTTTTTGCTTATATGTTTATTGTGTTATATATATATATAATGTATTACTAAAAATATTATTAATATAAATAATTTCTTAATAATGAGTCAAAGTTCTTCTAAAATAAATAATATAAAATATTTGAAATACGAAGGTAGTCCGTTAAGTTCGTAATCCATTTTAATTTTTATGTCAATTCATAATTGTCAATCGGAGAAATGATGCCTTTTATCGTAAAGATTTAGCTTCTTGTGACTTCTTTAAATTTTTGATGTATTCTTTTCCATATTATAAAGTGGTTCAATCCATAAAAATGATTGCTGGAAAACTTTAAAATAGTCACATCACATTTTATATGAAACAAATTCACATCAAATGAAATAATGAAACTAAAGCATAAATTTGAATGTTTTAAAATATCATATAGTATACAGAAATATTAAAAATCGTTTAATGAAGTGAAATTGGTTGGAAAAAGTTTTTTTTTTATATATATACCGCAAAAACTTATCCTAATACCCTCATCCAATATATGCAAGTCAATATATATATATATATATATATGGTTATTATAATAAGAGATTGTCAAATTTGCAATATCGTAATATAATTTTTTTTATATTATTATTATTTTGTTATTGTATGCTTTTCCAATAAACATTGTATAAAAGGAAAGAAAAACCGGAATATTATAATAATAATAATAATAATCTATTCACAAAAAAAAACAATATATTTATTTATATATACACTTTGAAATGTATTTAGCACATATGCCGATTTTTAAATTTTTTTATTTCTTTTATTCACGCTTAAAATAAAAATCAAAAAAAATTTTTTTTTTTTAGAGAATACGTCTGTGGTTTTATATTTTATTATTATTATTATAATATAAAAATATGAATATATTCATGGTACATTACATATAGATTGTATTATATATTGAAAAATGTGTATGTATATTTAAATAAACTTTTATCGATTAATCATCATAATATTTAAATTACAATATAGGTATGTTTATGTATATGATAATAGTAATAATAATCAACCTGTTAATATGTATCGCTAACTGCCTTGACATGATATTAAATTGTGTGTATATATATTTATAAATTTTCATATATTATTGTTGTGTAAAAATGATTATCGAAAATTAATTAATTTTTTATTTTTCATTTCCTCGCAATTTTATATTTTTATTATGTTGTTAAAATTTATTATTTAATATAATATCAATTTATTTATTTCTTTTTTTTTTGCATTCTTTATTTCCTAAATGTTTGACGACGTTCGATGCGTTTGTCGTAAGATCCCTTAACATCAATAATAATAATAATAGTTATTTGAAATCGTCGTATAGACAAATAAAATAAAATGGGAATATCGAAAATGTACCTTTTAAATATTCATATTTAATTGTACTAATATTAGCTTATAAATACATGTAAGATTTACGTCATCCATATATATGGTTAAGGTGACTCTTCGATTGCTGTAAATACTATAAATATTCTATATATTATTTAAAAGAAAAATTGTATGTATTATTTATGGAAGGGGAACATTTTATCAAAAACTATTTCAATTCTATAAAAAGATCTACATCTAATAAAATCTTTCTAAAAATCATATCAAAATACATTCAAAAATAATTCAAAGCAAATAATTTGTTAATATAAAAATTATATTGTCGTTCGTCCGTATTATAATATCCACAATATTACCCTCCTGATATTATTTTTATTGTCGTATTGGCTTAAAGTTTTAAAATGATCGTGTTATTTTTGTTTCTTATGGAATTTTAGGGTATTTCTTTTATAAATATATTTTTTTTATAAAATCTTAACTATTCGTTAATAATCCCTTAATATATCTTTATTTACTTTATTAGATTTGGTTAAATTAAAAATATTTTGTTAAAATTTCTATTATAATTGTATATAGACGAAAAATTACTTTCAATTACAATTATGTTATTCAATGAGTCGCCCACATGTCTATATTTAAATATACGTATATATAAAATTATATACACATAAAAAATATTTCAATTTATTTATAAATCATATTAACATTATCATAATATTGATTATTTACTCTTCATAATTATATGGTTATTTATTATTTATATATATTTCCAAATGATCATAACATATAAATAAATATACATTGTATATATATATATATATAAATTTATATATATTATTCATATGTGGAATATATGGAAATAATGGAAATAAATATGATATTTAGAAAAATAACCAGTTTTATTTTAGATTTCCATCTTAAAATAATATTATGCGTACATATAAATTTTTTTAGTTGTACGAACGTATAGTATATATATAAAAAATAATGAGAAAAAATATATTGTACATTCGTATCAAATTAGATTTTATTTGTATGTATTTACGTTCGTTTCGTATATACACATTATTCGACTATTGATTTATAGATTTGCTATATCGATTATTAAAAATCGCATATATAAATTTTAGCTATATTGAAACAATTTAATTTGTGTCAATCGAGATTAATTAATAATATCATATTATATTTATATAGCAACAATAAAAATATCATTTTATTCATATAAAAAAATAATAATATATATATATATTTTACTTTACACACATAAATTGTTTATGTTATATTAATAACAATAAATTCATTGATTTAATTTATTTATTTATTTATTTATATATATATACTATATATACAAAATGCAAAATGTCAACAAAAATAAAAATATCGTACAAGGTGAATAAGTTAAAAAAAAAAAAAATTTAAGAAAAACCAATTTTTTTTGGTAACCAAAATTAAAATTAAAATATTTACTATATATATATATAACATTTTCATATAATATACGCATAAATATATTTTTCTATTGCAAAAAAAAAATATGAATAAAATACAATTATTTTGCAATATATCTCTTATATTAACCTTCCGGTTATAATAACCGGATTAATCTTACCACATTTATATATTTTTTATATTAAAAAAATATATATGTATATCATATATATCTATAACATAACTTTTTAACAAATTAATTCATCGAATACAATTTTATTTATTTTTTTGTGTAATACACAATTTTTTTTTTTATTTTTTAAAGAAAATGTGTATTTATATTTCAACATTTCATTTAAATTATTTATTTGATTCCATTAATTTATTTTGTATATAATTTGTATCAAAATTTAGAGATTGTTATTTATGCGATAATTTTGTTTCTTAAATAATGGATATAAATAAATAAGTTTTAATAAATGTATATCTATAAATATAAATAAAATCTCGTGATATCTTGATTTTAATCTTGTTTTTAAATGTTCCTTGTAAATATTTAAATTGAATTTATTGAATTTAATATTATTTGTTTTCACGATAGATTAATTGCATTTTGCAACTAATGTAATATATATTAATGAATACAAAATTATGTACTATATTATAAAGAAATTATATTTCATATCGAAATGTATATAAATATTTTTGAGTTTATTTTAGTAAAACATTTCATGATTCATTTCACATCGTATTTAAACGACTATATCGAAAATCTCCTCAATACTATATTGATGTTTTTACCGCCGAATTACAATTCAAGTATTTCCATTAAAATATTTTATTATTTTTTTTTTTTTTTCGTTTTCAATACTTACTTTTCATTTCAATATTATGTAATTTTTTTTTTTGAATTGAAATTGCAATAAATATATAAAATATAATTAATGCACAAATACCTTTTCAGTATACATATACATATTATGTTACAAAGTAGAAAGTATATGTATATATGTAATATGTGTAAGATAATTATAAACAAAAAGTTTTCACTAAATGCAATTATAAAATGAAAAAAAAAAAATCAAAGATTAATATCTCAAATGATCTTTGCCAAATATTGTATATATATTTAATAACATAATATAATTAAAAAAAAAATCCATATAAATAAATAAATAAGAAAAACAAAATACAATTTTTTTTAAAATCAATGTAAAATATACAAAATTTTAAGCCCTCCCGTTGAGCCATATTTGCATATATTTATTCGTATATGAATCTCTTACATAAACTGTTTTACAACTATACAAATAATAATATTATTATATTAAAAATCTATATATATACACTTATATAAATTAAATATTTACTTAAATATCAATTTTAACAAATGAAATTGTATAATTGAAATTTAATTTCTAAATTTAAAAATAATAAAACAAAAATTCATGTTTATTTAAATTTCATTTTTATATTTAATATTTCTGTGGTTATTTGTGTGTGCAAATTTTTATTAAGTATTTATTTGCACACACCCTAAATGGCTGACACCGCCATAAAAGTCAATTTCAATTATAAATATATTTATTTATTTATTTATATAGAATATTTAATTTTTTAAGGATTGTTGTTATTTATATATATATATATATATAAAGTTATTGCACATCTATATAGAGAAAATTACCTGCATATTTTCACAATAAAATTATAATAATGTACTCATTTTGCAACATAAATTTATAATCGATCATCAAAATTACCTATTAAAATATGCACCTTCAATTATTTTTTTTAACTATAATATACACGCACGCAATTATATAGAATATTTGTATTATATATACCATTAATTATTTATAATATATATTATGTATAACTATAAATATGTACAGCCGCCGACACAACAATTAACTTTTCATGACTTCATTTACACGACAATGTCTCGCAACAACACATTTTTTTTTCCTTTTAATAATTTTTTTTTTAAATATACCTTGTGTTATTTGTGTATTAAATATTGTATTTGTATTTATTATATATAGTAAAATTATTTACATATATACATTTAAATAATTTTCGTATACGCAATTAACAAATTAATTCAACAACATGTAATTTTTTATTTGTTTATTTACATATGCAAAAAAAAAAAACTTTAAATATCATCGTGTATCACGGCTGTATATAATATTCGCATATACCACAATTTTTCTTTTTTTTTATTATTAAAATTTCTGTTTGTATGATGCGTGTTAAGTTGAAATTTATATTCATTTATGTACCATATATATATTCATCAGAAAAGAACAATAAACCATTTATTTATACACATTTATTGTATATTATATAAATATATAAATATATGAGATTACCACATCATATTACGTGATTGTATATTAAAAAAAATATATATGACTCTACCTTTTTCGCGTAATTGTATTTTTGATATGTATCTATAAATATATATATATAATAAATACAATAAGAAAATAACGATCAATTTTTTTTTCGGTTTGGTGTTTATTTATTTTTTAGACTTACTTTCGCCGAATATATATTTTATTATTGTATAACCGATTAAATTAAATGTAGAAAAAAAAAATTACTTTGTAAATTTAATCATTGATCATCATCAGACGAATAGACACTAATTATAATTATATATAGATATATATTATATGAATAGCTACCATAATAATTGTTTATTTTTTTATCTTAAATCAAAAATGTGTTTTTTTTTCTTTTGGCTACGCGGTTAATAATAATTTTATGGTATATACGTAAGAAAACACATCATATTGACGGCATCATCAAATCAATAATAAGTGAACAGAAAAAAAAAATTGGCAAATTAAAATGTATAAAACAAAAAAAAATTAATAATAATCATTTTTATTCACATACCTACGATTTAACACATCTGTATATTAAAATTTTATAATCGTATTTATGAATTTATAATATAAACTTATATGTACAATCAACCTACTTTTCACATATAAAGTTGTATATATACGATATCATTGCATAATATAATTTTTACATATATGTTCGTACCAAATAAGCATATTTATATATATATATATATATTTTATAGTGATTTTGCCGATTCAAAGTTATATATAATTTTCATATATGATATATTTAAATTTGTGCAATACGTAATATGATTAATTATGATTCATAAATGGAATATTAAACAACAAAATTCGACGTTGTTTATAGCTGACCAAAAATTGAATATACATTATTAATGACCGCAATGATTAAATACAACTGTGATTTTATATAAAATATAAATTGATTGATGAAATGTGTATATACATTTAATAAATTTTTGACTTTATATTATAGATTTTCAGATTTATATCTGAATTATATACGAAAAATTTAATCTTATTCATTACTCATCATCGCATATATCTGAATTTTATCTGAGGAGTTTTACTTATATTTTAGAATTTTAGTTTAGATTATATTATGGTTTAGTAAGATGAATTTGATGAACGATACTATTAATCTTTCTTTATAGATTGTTGAATACAATCTATAAAAACATATAGCTAATCTATTGTTGTTCAATCCTGGACAAATTTATCAAAATTCGTATATGCAACTCAACGACACACAAAATTCATCTATATACACAAATATTATATAAATAAAGCAATAACCATTTAAAATATACTAAAACATTAATTAATATATATATTTTAAATATTTCATTATTATTTTGGTTTAAAAAAAAATAAATAATCCAACCGACAAGGTTAAAAAAGAGATTTGTGTTTTTAAAGTTTAAATTTTTGCACATATGCATATTTATATATATACTATATAGTGACTGCTCGATCTATATGTACGTAACATAATTTATCGTTTTACTTATAAGAAGCAATCTATTGTGTGTATATATAATACATATAAAAACAAAATGAATTAAAAATAAAAAATAAATATGCCAATGATAATTATGTCAATATAAAAATGCTTGAAGTAAATATATATGTACAACTTTTTGAGAAAGTATGACATTGATCAAATTAGATGTTTTATTATTGTAAATATACGATTAAAATAAAAAAAAAATATAAAGGAAAAACAATTAAAAAATAAAAATATATCCTTCAAATTTATTTGTTCTTAAAATTATTATAAACAAACCAAACAATTTTTTTTATATATTTTATTTTATTGTTATTATTTATTTGTTTATATATCTGTATATTCATTCAGATACTGAAATACCAACAATAAAACAATCACCAAGTCCTCCACCGCATTCACATCATACACATAATTCACATCATCAGCAACATCTACAACATCACCATCATCAACAACAGCATCAACAGCAACAATTGCAGTCTCAACATAATCTACAAAATTCACATCATCAGCAGCAGCAGCAGCAGCAACAACAGCAGCATCAACAGCAACAACTGCAGTCTCAACATAATCTACAAAATTCACATCATCACCATCAACAACAACAACAGCAGCAACAGCAGCAACAACAACAACAACGATTACTTCTTCAAATTAAAACAGAACAAACGTGCCCAACAACAAATGCTCAACAACAACAGCAACACCAACAACAACAGCAACAGCAGCATCAACAACAACAACAACGAATACTTCTTCAAATTAAAACAGAACAAGCATGTCCTACAACAAATTCTCAACAACAGCAACAGCATCAGCAACAACAGCAACAACAATTATCAACACATCGACCATTATTGCATAATCTGTTAAGTGGTGCTTCAATACATGCAACTCCATATCATCGAAATTATTGTACATCGAATACTGGTAAGTTTTAATATTATTTTATACATATAGATATTTATGAATTTCATTCATTCCTAATTGTTAGACAATTACATTTTTAAATTCAATTTTTTATTCAACTTAATTTTCGGATTTATTCTAAAATGATTCATTTCACATGCATTCGAATAAAAACTGTTAAAATTTTCTACTGGTTTTCTTTTTTACTGGAAATGATAAACTTGAATTAATTATAATGAATATTACTCCTTTTTTCTGTTATTTATTAAATCGTTAATAATAATCGCAGATATACCAATATAACATAACATATATGATATGATGTAATAAAAAAAAAAGAAGAAAAGTAAAGGGTCAATATCTATATTAATTGCAAACATATATACGACGAAACGAACCTGAAATGTATATAACCCATATCGCGAGTTTTTTTTTTGTGTGTTTAACTGTATATTGTATCTCCAGAGGATTAATAATGATCATAAAATAGAGAAAAAAAACCATTCAACATAATTAAAAAGAAAGTTACATAAGCATATCGCCTCGCGGTATATATACAGAAAAAAAAATTGACCGGTTTTCTTATTTTTCGTCCCATATATTCAGGTATTAAAATAATAAAAATAATACATTTTTTTTAATATATAGAACATTTTGGATTATAAAATGACCAATATCAAAAAAAAAAAAAAATATATCGCGGTTATTTGATATATAGTAGAAAAATTAAAAAAAATATTATTCTTCAGAGAATTAAATGAATACATCTATTCCGCGAATAATTTGTTGTTTAGTTTTTTTATATTTAGATATTTTTTTTTATTAATGGTCAGTACTTTCTTATAACCGTTAGAAAATATTTATGGAAATCTGTTAGGTCATTTTTTTCTATTAATATATGCGTGCATTTTGATATATTGAATAGATTGAATGAAATAATAATAAATAATGAAAATAAAAGGGAGATGTTCACTTTCATATGCATATAGACATATGGTTAGGTTAGGTTATATTATTACGATTTGAAATTTTCTCACGAAATCATTTAGGTTGATAAATTATTGTATTATCCTTTCTTAAGTTATATCGTTAGACTGTTCTTTGGCTTCAAATTCTAATTTATTTTTTATTATTTTTTATTTTCCAATAAAATATTTTAATTATATTCATTATAAATTCTCGTAATAATTAATACTTCAAATTCACAGCGAATGTAAGAGTGTTTAATATTAAATAAAGGATAGTTTTTCATTCAGTGTATTAGTTGAAAAGTTGAACAGTAGTGAAAATACAGTGATTTGAACTTTTACTTTCCCTTTATCTTGGCTTTCATGTGTTTTCCAATTACGCATTTATTTAATTTATATTTCAATTTTACTATTTTTGTCTCACGATTATATAAAACTAAAAATTCTACTCCATTATTTATCATATATAGATTTTATTTACACGTTTCTGATATAACGTTAAAAAAATCCATTAAAAATTAAACAAAACTGAGAAAGACATAAAAATATTTATTTACCGGTTTATATAATTTATAGATTTACTATATAAGATAATGTAAAATTTCATCTCACGCATATAATAAAATAAATAAAAAAATCGTTTATAAAGTGCTCTAAAGTACATTGAATTTGAAAAAAAAAGTGTAACTTACATTTATTAGAAAAATTCTTTTTTTTATATACCTTTTAATATAACCTTAATCAAATAAATTTATGAATAATATCGGTATGTTTACATATTACATTACAAAAAAAAAAAGAAAAAAGGAAAAGTAAAATTATAAATTTAATTGTTTCACATTATGGTTTTTCCTTCATGTTTTCTTTTTATTTATTTATTTTTTTTTCCATATTCCATATATAATATGATATGAAGAAATGTGTGTACATATCTATATATATATATATATATATATATATATAGGAATGAATCGCACCTCATTAAACACGGAACAAGAATTTAATGTCTATAAACGTATTCTGTATAAAAAATATATACATATATATAATTTGTTCTAAATGGACAAGAATCGAAGATGATCATATGACAACAGGAAAAAACCCTTTATTATTTTATTTTTATTTTTTCCTATCAACAACATGAATATATTATCATAAATATATGTATTATATGAAAAAATACATTTATATGATATTGACCATTCCATATGGACAATGAAATATATTCCCCTAAATCTATTATATAACATTTTTTTTAACTTGGTACGTTGAACCTATATACTATTTTTTTATTTACATCCTATTTCTATTTTTTTAAATTAATATTATATATATTATTATAATAAAATTATATATGAATCTTTTAAAAAATATGTATATACTTTTAAATGCACAGTAAGATAAATACAAGGATCTATATATTCTTTTAAACGTGATGGACATACCTATATGTATTATATATATATATATATATATAATAAATAAATAGATGTGCACATATAATAAGGATAAAAACTGGTCAACGAGCGGTGAACCTGAGTGACCTTGCGTTTTTTAATAAAATGATTAATGGCATTTATTTATATATACTGATACCATTGGGGACTGTATATATATTTATTTTTTCTATATCTTATTCTATTATATATATTTTATCTATTAAAGTCTACATCTTTATAGATATATATACTTACCAGTGATATTTAAATAAAATTTCGTTATATGTCTAAAATCTACATATAGAAAGAAACATAAAATTTTTTAATGTGAAATTATTTTACAGATGTATTTAAATAATTTACTTTTGTATACTACTTGTACAAAATTTATATAGGTTTTAATTTTTATTATTTTGTTTTGGATTTAAAATAATACTATTATTTGTCTTTATGTGCCGGTTTTCCTTTGGGCAATACTATCTGCATATATATTGTAGAAGTTTTGTTTTTTTTTGTCGAGAGAATATCCGAATGTAATACAATTACAATAAAAATAAAAAGGACATCACAATGTTAGATTTGTTTATGTTTTTTTTTTTTGTAAATACCAAATGACATCCTTTTTTTAAATAGTTCTTAAATTTTCCTACATATGTACGCATATCGAAAATATATTCCGTTTTTCTTATTTATAATGTTCAGAATTATTTTCTCCCAAAAATTTTCAATAAAAATATAAATATTTTAATACTTTTACGTGACTATACTTAAAAAGAACCATTTAACAGTATGTAGTATGTTTCGTTTTTTTTAAAACCATATTTATTTATGAATATACGTAAATATTCAACAGATAGATTTAATGTATATTATTATTATTATTAACTCGATGTATATATATATCGTAGTAGATAGTTACATGGTTGAATAATTTATTCTAAATGTAGCCAAGTGATGAATAATTTAAGGGTGAAATATATTTTTAAAAACATATATGCGTGATAAATTATATCTATATATGGGTGGGTATTTATACATCGTTTATGTGTATATAAAATTTACAATATATAGAAAATAAAAAAAACTTTATAATTTAACATATTATATGTTGAGGTGTTTTTATATGGAATATGTTATTTAAATGAATGTGTACACATACTTTTTGATGATTATATTATATATTTAAGTAATCTTAATTTAAAGATTATATAATATGAAATATATTCTGAAAATTTATTTTCATATTCATATAATTAATGCAATAATAACAAAAAGAGAATTTTAGATTTTTTAATTTATAAATGTATATATCTCTTCTCTATAAACAGATAGTATATTGTATAATTGAAATTTTAATTAAAACTATATAATAATATCCCATTAGTACTTATTTAAGTAGATATATTGAGAATTGAAATAGTAAATTATAATAATAAATGTATAAGTAATTTTATGTATATTTATATAATTCATGATGCTAATTCAGAACAGATTAATGGAATTATTACCTATATTTATATACAATATACTTTCTTACCTGAAAATCTCTTACAAAAGATTTCTGTTACCATCGTATTCTTATATTTTATTTGCTTTGTCAACAATTAGAGTTGATAGAGTTTATTCCGTTTATTAATTACCATAAAAAGTTCGACGTATTTGGATATAATAGTGGATTTTGTTCCCCATAATGAATTATGTTATATATTTATATAAATGTATGGTAAAACTCTTGAATCTCAGATAATTAATTTTACTCCAATTTATAGGACATCAAAATAATATCGATAATCTTTTTAAACTACTATACGATAAACGATAATTTTATTCACTTCAACATAAGCAATTTCTATTTTATTTCTTGTGACAGAATATATTCTTCATTCATATATAGCCATATAAAAATAAATATCCGGTTGCTTGACCATCATATGCACAGTTCTTTTCCTGTATACAAATATTATGTATATAATAAAATCGGTAATATACCAAAATCAAGTCGGTTTTAAAAGATTTGCATATAATAATAATAATAGAAATAATATGTAAAAATAAAAAAAAAGACTGGTATTATATAGATTTCATTCGTTTTAATTTTTTTTTATTCATTATTGTAATTTTATGTGTCATTTCTAAATAATTGTTGAAAACTTCCTAAAGGAAAAACGGACACCTAAATGTAAATATCCTTTTATAAGAAATTATGCAAAAAACACTTCAACCCTATCTATATATATATATATATTAATGTTTTATTATATTCTTTTATCTACGTTTCTGGTTTATAAACTATAATTTGAATAAGTATGTATTTTTATAGATATATTTAGATTTTTTATCATATATATCTTTGATAATAGAAGGGTTTTACTTTAATTCATATAAATGCTTAAATTTGGTAAAACATATATAAAGAATAAAAAAAAAGCTGCTAAAGAAGATATATAATATAAAGATAATGTAATAATGAAAAAAAAAACATAACAATACAAAGGTGTATATAAAATGACCAAAAAGAATGAATTTAATAAAAAAAAAAATATATTAACCAAAACAATTTACTCTTGCATATTTATAATTCGTATATTTATATACTTTAAAAAAAATCAAAAGGATCAACTATTTAATATTGTTTTCCTCTTTGAAATATTTTATCCTTATATATATTCTTATGTATATATCAGCGGCGGATCTGGACCTCCAAGGGTACTTGTTCACTTTAAAAACTGGTAAAGAACAAAAAAAAAAAAAAAAAACTAGAAATTTTAATTAGAAAAATGAAATGTTTGGAAAAATAATGAAGTACGCATAACAAGCATTTACGAAAGAATGAAAAAAGATCGCATATAATTTTATATGAAAGGTTCATTTCTATAAGTGAACATTATATAGTAAATAATATCTATTTTTTATTCATATATATGCCAATATGCCATATATAGAAATGAGAAAAATAAAAAAAAAACAAAAAAAAATTTTTATATATTTTCTATGATTATATACACCGCAGCAGGCAGTATATGAGTATGCGAGATTTGAATGATAAAAAATACAGCATACAAACAACCATACAGCATATATAAGAAAAAAGAAACAAGCATTTGTATTATATATTGTTCACAATTTATAGTGAACGAAAATTAAAATAGTATTTGTATTATTTGTATATTCGTATACCTCGCATTTTCGGAAAATATAAATGTATTTGCCATATACAATTAAACAACTATGTATAACAACAATATTTTTTGGTTCATTTAAAATTGTGAACACTATGGGAGTGCGATTAAAAAAATGCACGAAAGAAAGAGTATATATAGATTAAAGGTGTATGTATTTTTATGTTTTTGTTTTTCTTTTATGCGACGTTTCTTTATATATATGATATATATACCATTGTGTTCATTATTTAAAATGAACCTAAAGAATATTATCTCTTATATTTTTTACTGATAAAAATAATCAGCGCTGCAAATTTTTTGGGACACTTAATATTATTTTATTCATCAAAAAAATTAAGAAAAATATTAAAATCTGTATTTTCTTAATTATTTATCAATATTTTTAGCAGGTGGTTCACTGAACAGAGTGAACAAAACCAAGCTACGCGTATGGTATATATATGTACATTAAACAAAATTTTTATTCTTCTATTATATTTATATCTATATATGATTATTACATTATTGTCATCTTCATCAATTTCACAAAAAAATTATTTTATTTTAAAATATGTCATTGTCAAATATAAGTTATTTAATATTGAAATGAGTTGTTATTGTTGTTGTTGTTGTTGGTGTTGCAGACGTTGTTATTGCTGCTGCTGCTGCTGATGTGGCTGTTTATCATTTATTATTCATCATTTATTGTTGATATATCGCACATGCAACAAATAGTTCAACGCAAAAATATAGAAATTTTTTTATTTTTTTGCATTTGCATGAATAATTCTTGTTGTATAATAATATATAAACCATTATATATCTATTCATAATATAATATTTGCACAAAGATCAGGACACATATATAGGCAGATGTTTTGTCACTTTTAAATCCTTTAAACCTTTTTTTTTTTGTTTGTGTGTTGTTTGCATTTGATTATGTACAATAAAATAGACATTCATTGACAAACATATATCTATATAATAATATATGTATATATGGACAACATTATAATAACCATAACAAAACACAAAAAAAAAGGATTTATTAAAAGGATGCAATCTATTTCGCAATAATAAATAAGTTGTTTACAATATACATATTTGTTGTCCAATATATATATAACAGAAATCGACAAGGTGCGTAGGTTATATATTATGTATTGTGAACTTGGAATATTTGTGAAAGTATATATATACTTATTTTATTAAATAATAAATAATAATCCATCACCCTCATCTTTAACTCCTTTTTTTGTATATTACATGTAGTTTTCTATTTCAAACGAATGCATTGGGATAAATAAACTTGTATTAATATTTGGTAAATGAATATTATGATGAAACAGATGTCCATATAGATTTTTATATACATATAGTTTATGATTAATATTGATTAGGTTTGTGGGTATATATAGTCATCTAAACCGCATACCGCGCGCATAATATCGCATTTCATTAAATTAGTTTACCTCATTTATATATAAATGTTTGTAGAAATTGTAATAATATATTTTCACTTTTATTGAATGAAAGGATATTCTGCAATGTGTATTAAATATACATAAATATTATTATGCATATAAACTTTCTTTTATTATATGAATAATGTGTTTATATGATTATTTGGCACATGTACCTATATATATGTATGTATAAAATTTCTTCTGTTGCATTAGCTTGCATAAATGTTTATTTTTAATCTGCGTGCGGTTTACATCTGCGACATTCATTTATAATAAACAAATTCTATATATAAGTATATTCACAATTAATAAACTCAATCATTTATATATTATATATATAATTTTTTTCATTTTCATTCCTATAATATATAATGCCGTCATATAGTTCAATAATAAATTCAATTTAACCTCATATGTGTATATTATTCATTAAACCCTTTTTTTATAACAAAACTTTTATCAACAATTGCAAAATGAACACACTAACATTTATCAAATAATATCAAATTTATTGTAATTAATTCACTTGAATATTTTTTTTACTCTTATATATATATATATCCAACTCGTATAGATTAAATGCTGGTTTTCAAATATCATTACGTATAGACATACAATTTACTTTGTCCATTTCTACGAATAAAAACAGAAAATTCCTTTTGCTTGAATAGTTATTTACAATACCGATTAACACAAATGTGTTTTTATATACAGTGCGGTTAACACAAATTTTGAAAAGGATCATCTGTATCCTTTTTTTTTTGTTGTTTTCTTTAAAGGCATATACTCGCACACACTTTATTTAGAAATTACATATAAACAGAATATAAAAGAATGTTTATTTATTGTAAAATTATGTTTTATTCTTTTTTTATTATTATTATTATGTCCATCACTTAAAAATCAATATATTTATGTATACAAAGTCAATATACTATAAACATATTATGTTTGTGATATTATTGACCACACTCTACAAAAGGATTAGTGATTATTTTTTTTTTTTTTTGAAAAAACCAGATGCTATAGATATTGTGAAATTCTATATGTATTTTTATATATATATATGCAATTTTGAATAAAAAATAGTGTATCCTATTCAGTAAATTTGTTTACATATAAATAATATATTATTATTTTATGTGTGTGTATAGTTCAAAGAGAACCATACCGACATAAATGCCATTGTTAAAGCAGTTACATGCCGAATTATCTTAAAAAAAATTGTTTAGAAAGCAAGATTATTATATTTAGAAATGGATTTAAGAACATGACCG
Source organism: Dilophus febrilis (assembly GCA_958336335.1). Taxonomy (NCBI): domain Eukaryota; kingdom Metazoa; phylum Arthropoda; class Insecta; order Diptera; family Bibionidae; genus Dilophus; species Dilophus febrilis. The sequence continues at coordinate 29,369,471 of OY284469.1, read as the reverse complement.
CAATGTATAATATATACTGCGATTTTTTTTTTAAATTTCGCTTTCATAAATTGAAAGGGTATTGAATAATCAATCAATAAATAATAAAGCAATTGAAATCGTCTTAGAAAATAAACAATTATGTAGCTTCATATATAGATGTATATTTTGGAGAAGAACTTTTTGAAGAGCTATAAAAATAGACATTTAAAATTAAATTGTTCAGATTATTTTCTATATAATTTTTATTTGTTGTCACATGTAATCATAGAATTATTTTTTATTGCATTTCATTAATCCATCAATATTTGTTTTGTGTGTAATTCAATAGATTATTGTATTATTGATTTACATATATAAAGTTTAACGTTGTTGAATCTTTGTTTAATTCTATACAGCTGTAACTAAATTTGTTTAATCTAGCACGGGGTAATTGATTGTGCGGTCCAGTCCGTCTATTAGATTTGTGACTTAAATACATGTATTTAAGGTTGTTTACATGATTTCAATCAAACGATTGTATTATAATATTTTCATTTGTTGCCGGTGAAAATCCTATAATATTGATTGAATTGATTAAGCTATATACAATTTTATCTGATATATTATTCTATGTTTTGCTTCCTTTTTTCCAAATAATAGATTATATTCTATTATCTTATATAATCTCAAGTTCCGCAATTTATATAAAAATACCTTATCTACAATTTTCATTATGATTATAGAAAAAAAATATATCGATTTATACGAAATTATATTTTATATAACTATAATATAAAAAAAAATTCAGGTGAAATAAAATTCGCACGATAATAATTTAATCATTCACATGTTATATATTTATTTATTTATTTTTTTTTTTAAATCTTTTATTAGCTAAAGAAAATAAAATACAAATATTTTTTTTATCCAATTAAATCCTGTCAAAAAAAAACATAACAATGTCATATAAATGCATCAATATATAATGTTCGATCCGATATATTTATGGATAATTTTTGCACTTCAACAATTTTCCATATACGCATCATATATATGTAGAAATATACGACTTTTATTAATCCAATATTATAAAAAAATATCGTTTACAAATAATCAACATAAAAAAGAAAAGAATTGATAGAATAAAAGACAGGTATCCTTTTGAAAATACAAAAAACCTTTTTATTTTATATTTATTTTCCTTTTTGATTATTATTTCATTTATATATTGAGATTTTATTTAGCAGAATGAATTTTTGTATATATATATTTTATTAATTTTAATAATTTTTAAGTATATATAATATATACGTTCTTTATTCCCAGCCGGATGAGTTGGATGCGGACAGATGATTTTATGATGAGTTTTTATAAAAATCTTCAAATATTCATATATTTAAATATTGATTGTATATTTATAGCATATATAACATATATGGTATTATTTTTTGAAAAATCCTTTCTTTTTTTTTTTTTTTGTATTTTAATAAAATAATGCATCGTATAAAAATATGCATTGTAATGTAGGCATGTGATATGATATTTTTTTTTTTTTACTTCGTTTTTTCATTTCGAATATAATATAATTTTATATTCTGTCAGGATTTAATATAAATGTATTGGATTTAAATAGTTTCTAATTGTAAATATTATAGATTTATATATAAATAAAAATACGCGTGAGAATATTTTCGATTTAAATTTTACTTATATTTATCTAAATAATCTATATATTTTGATCACTATATAAATTCTAAATACTTACGTTAATTGAAGTTGAGTATATTTTGCGTATAGTAATATCGATATATACTTTAAAGTGGATGATTAATCATATGACTCAAAATATATATTAATATTTCATTTTTACCACATTGTGAGAATATATATGTTTTGAATTTGAATTAACAAAAATTGATTCATTTGTTATTCTGCAGGTTCACTTCCCCCAAGTCCAGCTGATAGCGGTGTATCGGATGTGGATAGTTCAAGTTCAGGTGGTCAACCATGTAATGAAGAAATTAAAGCTAGATTAAGTGGTGGATTAAGTTCAGTATCACATTGTCCTACACAACCACAACAGCAACAGCAACAACAACAGCAACAACAGACACAACAACAACATCACTTACCATCTCATGGTACCTTTTTGAATCCCAATTTTTATCATCATTCACCGCCTCTACGTAATATATGGAGTAGCCGTGGTGGTAAGTACATATTTTTTTCTTTTTTTTAAATTATCATTTGAATTTGTAGATCGCATTATTATTATTATTGTTTGTTTATTACTTACATATATTTTTTTTTGTATATATGATAACAACTTCTATTTTTGCAATGATACTCTACTATATAATAATCAATATTTATATTATATCATTGATTGAATGTTATCATGTTCATGTTCATGTTTTTTTTTTTTGCTTTACTAATTTGTAATCATAAAAAATTATTGCACATGATATGAAATTTACGTTTCGTTTTTTTGGTCTGAACGAATATTTATTTAGTTTTTTTTATCACCGGCAGAAACGAAAATATAAATAAACAAAATTTTTATTATCGCGGTTTTATGCGGGTAATTGAATGGAATTTCCAATAAAATTAGAAAAAATTTCCATAAAAATAAAAGAAAAAAAATTACCATCAAGAAATTGCAATATAAAAAATTTTCGGTTGTCATTAAATCCATTTAATTGTATGACACAATTTTTTATATGTGGATAGATAAAACACACGTCAACATATTGTCGAAAATTTTTTGTGTTGCATGTGTAGTATGTTAATAACTATGGTGTTTGTGCAATATATTTTATATTTTTGGTGTGTTTTCTGTTGTTTTTTGGTAATATGAATATCACGATAAGATTTTTTTTTCTTCAATATTTTTTGAGTATATATACCAGACAACAACGGTTCTTTTGATATATGATTGATAATGCATATAGTATTTACAATTGTGTATACACAATTTTATTTCTATATATATATATAATATCTGTTTATTTTTGTCACAAACATGTCGTGATATTGATTAAAATCGCATATATTGATAAAATATAATATAGAAAGAAGTAGGTAATTTGGATTATTATATCATATTTGTATTATTTGTATTCGGTTATTGATTTTTTTTTTATTATTATATAATAGAGATAGACTTGAATATGGTTATTATTTCTTATATAATATATTAACTTTTCCTCTTTTTTTTCATCAAATTGTTAATTTTTGTATAATATCACATAATGTCTATAAACATATATAATAAAATTTATATTAAAAAATTGTGATGATTCAATAATTTTATGCGGTCCAACTTTTACGATTATAATATATCTAGCTGCGGTTATAATTAAAAATAAAATAAAATTTAGTTAAAATTTTTGAAAATAGAAAAAATGCTATAAAATAAAATAAAACTTATATATATATTTAATCACCGAATTGCATCTTTTCTATACCACATATAAATATGTTTTTTCACAAAATCATTCGGGATATATTATTATTTAAAAATACATATAAATAAATGAAAGAAAAGCAATAAAAAAAAATTAATTTCTTTTTTCTTATTTTTAAATCATTAATATTTTTTAAAATAAATTTATTATTTTTGTCTCTAGAGAGGACATTTGCCTTCTGTCCGTTTTATTAATGCGACATATCTGAAAAATTATTGTTGAAAACCAAAATTTTAATACATTTTCATTTTGATTTTGGTGACAATAATAAATTTTTTCGTTGTTTCATTTATTTATTATTTTTTTTTGTTGAAATCACATAAATAACATTTTATATACGAAAATATGAAATGCATTCAACAATTCAAATGCGTGCGAAAATAGATTTTTATTATATTTTCTTTATATAATCATAAAAAATATAAAAATAATAATGATTAAATATGTATATACATATATTGAGTTCGTTCTATTGTATTGTATGAATAATACACACTGTATATTTGTTCGTATTTTTCCGAATCATTTTGGTAATATATTGATGCATTTAAAAATATATGTATTATAATATAAATAATATAGATTACGCAAAAATAATAGTCACTACCACAAATCAAAAGACGAGATATACAAAATTAAATCATGTACTTTAAATAAACTGAAATATCGGTTGGTTGAAATTAAAACAAAAAAAAAACGTTACAAACAACCGTCGTTTTAATTAATCACATTTTTCATCTTTTTTCTATTAATTATGCTGAATTTTAAAAATTACAATATATTTTCTGCAATAAAATTCAACAAATATTATATGATACAAAATTGATTTTCTTTTAATTATGTGTATGTGAATATATTTTAGAAACACAATAACGCTGAATTTTAAATAATTCAATTATTTTTAATTGAACACCTTTATAATAATTTTTAAATAAATTTGCTACAATTTGTGAGCAACAAAACGTTCGCATTTTCATCAGAAAATATAATCAATATTAAAAATCAAAACCGATATAGACTAGTTCAAATTCTTTAAAACACAAAAAAAAATCTATAAGTTTCTCACAACAATTAATTTAAACTTTAAATAGAATCAATTTTTATTTTTTTTATTTATTTAAAAAAAAAATTTATTATATAAACAAATGTTTTTTTTCTTTTAAAAATTCGGACGCATTTTATATATAAGAAGATAATTTGAATATAGAAAATTACTCATAATAGAACGTATTATAAAAGTGTGCGTATATTGATATTGATTCCATTTTATTAAAATTAAATTTTAAATCAATAATTAAATTGTTTCTTTTTCATTTTCAATCTTTAAATCTCATTAAAATTCTTTCTATATACATTTATTTTCATTTTTCTTCGTTGTTATTCATTTTATATTTGTTTATATTTCGGATATCATATTTTATATATGAAAATTAAATAAATAAATTTTGATTTTGTATGTACTTTAATATGATCTAAATACATATCATCTTAGAGAGATAAATATTGTATAAATACCTGAGTTTTTTTGTTATAAATATTATGGAAAATAAAACTATTTGTTGTATTACAATAAATTGTGATTTATTCCAATACAATTTTATTAGCATTTAAACAATCGGTATCTAAAAAATAGTATTGTTGGGAAAACACGAGACTGTAAAAAAAACATTCTCTAAACACTAACAAAAACTGAAATAAATTTTTGTTATTCTTTACTTTTGCCTCAGTTTTCCTAATTAAAAACATGTGCAACGCCAACAACAATAATAATAAATAATAAAATAAAAAATATATTAAAAATAATAAAACAACACAATTTCATTTCGATGATGAGTGCCATTAATTTTCCGTAGGCGATTGTTTTTTCATTTTTTTCTGTATTTTTTTTTTTTTTTTGCTTTAACTTGACATTGAAAACAAAAATTTCTTATGGATGAAAATGTAAAGAATTATTTTATTTTTTTTTTCTGGCTAACATTTCTTTTTTATTTTCTTTTTCTTATTTGTTTTAATTACCTCATCTATATTTATATACGTTAGTAGTGAGTGAGTGAGTATGAACATTTCATATACAGTCAGACAATTGTAAATAAAAAAAAGTTATAAATAATAATCCGGTTAAAAAAAATAATAATATTTATTATATATTATTGTTGTTATTATGAATATCGTGCGGGTATTTAAATTATTACATATGTCATCGTATTTATGTCATCACTTGATACTGTGCCCATATGTCTTATAATAATATAATATATATATGTATTATTCTTATTTTTGAATCAATCCATTATAATGATTTATCATCTGATTACTTTTAAAACAAAATATTCTCAAATTTTGTTTTTATTATATGTATATTCAATTGTAAATAAAATTATCAATATATATACAATTTCCTACTGTAATTCTATTTATAAACAATATCTATATATAATCATTTTCGTTTAAATATTATACCTAAACCATTTGTAAATAATAATAAAAAAAAAGCGGAAAAAATTGAAAACTTTTTTTAGAAAATTCTTTATAATCGCAAATTGATGAAAAACAAATGATTTGTATATAAATTTAAGGAAATATATTAATACAATTATGACGTAGGTCTTTAAGAGCGATTGATAAGTCAATGACATCAATTTAAATATTCTATTTATATATCTATAATTTTATAGAATATATATTTTATACAAAATGTGTTTTTATTGTATTATTTATATACAAACATATATATATCTATATTCTATATATATAAGATGTGTTTTTGGTGTGCGTTACTATATAAATAATATATATATACTATAATTAATTAAATACGAATAATATTTTTATTTTAGGTTTTTTTTTGTAAAATACGTAAAAATATTTCTATATATATATATTTAAATATATTCATAATAATTTTCATCATCATAACATTTTGCTTACTATAAATTAAAAACAAAACTATATATATATAATTTATATTGAATTTTATTTTCGGTATAGTATTTTTTACTGGGTGAATCATATTTATGTTTTTGTTTTTTTGTATAGTTTAACGGATTAACTAAAATAATTAAAACACGATAATTATACGGTTTAATATATAGTTGCTGTTGATATATTCTTACGTTATGTATATATTTGAAGATAAAAAAAAATTATTTTAACTATACGAGTTATTATCACATATAACAATTTTTTCAAAACATAGATAAACATATAAAACGTTTCAAGATGCATTACTTCATTTCAATTATAAATATATAGATATATATATATATATACAAATTATTTATTTTATTTGCGTTGTCTAAAAATTATGATAGACATTTTTTTCAAAACTATATTTTTATACAATTTCTTTAAACATCAAATAAGAATTTTTGCATTAAATGTCGATTTGTTTTAATTTTTTAACAATAAACAAAACCGTTTCCAATATAATTGAATTTGAATAACACATAAAACAATTGAATAGAATTTTTGAAAAAGAAAATATTTTTTTTCAAAATTGTTTTTTTTCTTTTCATTTTTTGATTTCATTATTTCATTTGTTATCATGATATATATATATCTATTTATATACAAACTAAATATAATTAAGAAAAATATGGAACAGCCTGTTTTTTTTTGATTTTGTAAAAGTAAACATATTATAATGTATGAGAAAAATTGAAAATATCATATATTTATTTTATACATTTCAAATTTCTGATTTTATCTTCAATTTTCTTTTGATTTTTTGCACATTATATATTATCATATATATATAAAATATATTTAAATAATATATATATAGAGATGAGGTATAATAAGATGTGTCAGCAAAATGGCATATATATATATAGATTTTTGTATATACAAATAAGAAAAAAGTATGACCGGAATATTTCCTGTTACTGAAAATAGATACTCTATCTGTATTTTATATATATATGTATATACGCAATTTTATATACCGTACGGTGATGTTATTTTAAAAGAAAATAAATTTTTCATTCTATGCGTAAAAAAAAAAAGAAAAAAAATTGTAATGTAAAAACAACATTAATTTTCTTAAAATTTTCACTTGTATATTTTAACATTTTCATTGCAAAATGAAAATTATAAAAAAAAAATAAAATAAAATGAATTAGAAAAAATTTTTTGAAATTTTTTTACTTTAGTTTTTTGTATATATATTCATTTCATGATTTCATATATATATAATCGTGATGGTGCCGGTCGAAGATATTTGTATGTACGTAAACATATGTATATATAATATATAAAAAGAAAATTTTGATTTGTGTATATATTTCAATTTTATTTGTATACATAATAATTATATCGCTAATATATTTTCCGCGCGATAGTTGTTTTTTTGCATACCCAAAAAAAAAAAAAAGAAGAAGAAAAATCTATGTATCAAAATAAAAATAAGAATTTGAAAAATAAGTAAGGTATTATTATAAATGTTATAATTGAGATTTTAATTTGTGCAAGCATTTCTTTTTTTTTATTTTTAATTACCTTTTTTCCATTATTTACATTAAAAAAAAAACATATAAAAGCGCGTCCACGAAATTAATTTGATTATAAGCAAACAATAAAAAAAATCGTTTTATAATTTTGTTTTTTTTTTATTTACAATACGAAATTCCATGTCTTTATAAAAATTTATAAATAATTTAATTATTTATTCTATTTTTATATCCATTTAAAATTTATTTTTATATATATATATATGGTTGGAAAAAATAGACAGACTAATGCATAATCAAAATAAATATATATATATAATCGAGGATTGTTAAAATAAACATTAAAATAAATAATGTAAATGTTTATACCATACACACAATTAACCAGACTCAGACTATATCATATACATTTTTTTTTATTTATATATCATAAAACAAAGAAAGGGAAGTCATAATGAAAAGTTTTTTTTTTTATATATTTTGCTTCCTCAATTTACTATTCAATTTCGCAAACTAAAAATTATTGTTTTTTTTTAATGACATCACATAAAATATTTATATTAAAATTAATTAGTTTATTGTATATACATATATTTGGTAAAATATTTATTTCTGTATATGTATCGTTTGTTGTATATATTTATCGTTTTGTTGTTTATATGTGCGATATAACTCTTCACGTTTTTTTTTTCAGAGTATTATAATCATTATAATATTACATATGGTTATAATATAAGTATATACGTTTGTTTATAGACGACATTTATTATTTTATTGTTTGTTTTACAACTTTTTAATATTATATATGCGAGCATACAAGTTATAATTTGTTATCGTAAAGTGATGTTAATTAAGTCAAATAGGGGAAAAAAACTATATAATCTAAAGAATGTAAAATATTCGATTACAAAAAACATCTTTAAAGGAATTATGTTTATTAAAAATTCATTATAATATATCTATAATGACATGTATATAGTTTGTTTTGTGTATGTAATTAATATCAAATTTTATTATAAATTCGATTGCTCGGATTGAAAATGGATATATAAAGTTCTATTAATAATCCTCCGTGGCAGTTTTTCTTATATGAAAGTACCATGAGAGATTTCTTTTAAATATTATTATAATATTACTAAAGGATGTTGCAGATTATTTTAAGTTTATATAATATTTAAAAAAACGTTTAAGGTATATATAACAAAATAAGTGTTCACGTTTTATCTATATATAAAAATCGTTTAAAAAAATATGAATTTTTTACTTGTTAATCTCATAAATATCTGAACTGTAGCAATATCTGAACTGCAGTAATATTGGTTAAATCCATTTATTAAATAATCTTTATATATATATGGATACTCTTTAAGAATATGTCAAATTCACATTCATTTTTTATTGTTAATCCTTTAATAATAAAAAAAATTTCCTTCATATGTATAACTATTAGTAATAGTCGCATATGTGCAATATAAATATGCTATATTATAAAGTCATTGTTCCTTCAACCTGCTATCAATGGGATAATACGCTGCTATTTTATAAGGAATTCAAATACATACTTTTATATATAATTTTTTTTTTGTTCAGTATATATTTATTAATCTTTAGCTGCTTTTTTTTCAAACCATGTTATTTGTTAAAAATTTTCGTTTTCCTTTTTTTTTTGCTTGTATTATATTTTATCCAATCTTTGCTTCTTCTTCATATATATATTATATGTCTGTTCTATTAAATGTTCAAAATTTAAAGCATTTCCGTGCAAATATCTTATAATAAATGTATGCTGTTATATATATAATAAAAACGATACGATAATCATAATAATAATAATAATAATATAAAATGAAGAAGTATATAAAAATAAAAGTTGTAATGCATAAGAATTATATAAATACGCATAGCATCATAATATGTATTGTATATGTAGTATATTCATGATCATATATACGAAAAAAAACCAGAAGAAAAATATTGTGTCTGAGCAATGTATATATAAAACAAAAATATTGTTGTTGCTTTATTATTATTATTATTATTGTTATTATTATTATTATATGTTTGTTATATTATTACCTATAATAATATTTAAGATATGTTATGCTTTGTATATGTATACATAAAAATGTATATTAACAATATGTAAATTAGGGTGTTTTATATATTCGCTATATTAAAAAAACACTGCAAACGAAAAAGAACTAATTCTTACAATTATTGTATGTATAGAAATTCTCATTTGAATTCTAGTAACTTATATAATGAAATTAAATTCCCACAACCATAAAATATTCTTGGAAAAATATCACTAAATTGTTAATCGCCTTTTCCGAAATGTTAAAGGATACTAGTTCTAATTTATATCGAACTTTAGATACTTTCTCAGAAAATTTCATCTTATTTCTGTGAGATTAAATATTATAAAAGTCACCCTTACTTATATAGATGTCTGCATTCTATATTTTCTTATATATTTATGTATAAATATATATTCTAAAAAACATATATATTCTTTTCTTATATGTATACAAATATATATTTATATATTCTTTAAGCGAATAAGTTAGATGGATGTTGGTATGTTTTTTTTTTGTTTTTCATATATATTTATATATTTATGGTTGCATTTTATACCGTTTGTTTTATCATCTTTGTGACCTTCAATGTATGTGCAAAGACGATGTGTCGATGACCACTGTTTCATCGTCATCCTATATCTTATATATATTATGTACATCTCTGATAATAAATATGCGATATATGTATATATAATATATATATATATATATATATATAGTAGAAAAAGAACAAGAAGATATTCATGATGATTATACTTTTAATGATTGGTAAAGTTTTAAAACGTCTTGAAAATTAAATATTGATAATAATCATCATTTTATAATACTATATATAAATATAATAATGATTTTATATGATATATATATATCTATATAATACATAAACATATATGTATTTATTTAGACATGTTTTAAAAATACTTTTTGTGGTTGTTCATTCTTATAAATGTTCGGTTTTCATCTTTGTATAAAAATCTTAACTTTTTTTTTTCAAATTGAATTTATATATGTATATAATATATGATCAAAATTCGTTGAGGATTTATTGTAAATATACGTTTTACATATAGGTACATAAAAATATGGATTTTTAATATTACATTTTGATTGTTAAAATTCTAAAAATGATTTGTTATATATATGGAAAGGTGTATTTACGAAATTGTAGTATATAGCATAATTTCGCAATTCTTTTATACCAAGTTTTTAGATCAGCAACAAATAAAAAAAAATGAAAATTAATTCTAATATGATATATTGATTTTTTCAAAGCAAATTTACTTCTTATATATAACGATGAATGCACCAATTATATATAATCATTATCTGTATATTTTATTTACCATATATTGTGTATTTATCCAATAGACATTTTATTCATGAATTCCCAATGAGAAATTCAATAAACTCCATTTTTTCCCAATAATAATATAAATTATATATGTATGTTACCGATATTCACACAGTAAAATAATCATTTAAAAACCAATGAATTTATATTTATCTTATTTTTATCCCATTTATTTCTATAATATTTACACTCCCTTTTTCTTATATCCCTTATATCCCTTATATTTTTGTTTCCCACCCTATTATATATATATATATATGTCACTGTCAAATCCGTATAATTCTATTAGTTAAGTCAAACAAACATTAAATTTTATTTATAGCCAATGTGTGTTTGCGCGCATTCATAAAAATTAAATGTTTATACCCACATATATCATGTAAGTATATATGTTATTTTAAGGATATAAAGGCACAGCTGCTGTCATTCTTATACAGATCCTTGTCAAACCAAAAATATATATTTATACATCTTTAATGCATGCGTAAAATACAAATATTATAACCAATCAAATAATTCAATAACATGCGTAACTTACGCTGCTTAACATTATTTTATGCGTTTACAAGAAAAAAAAAAGATTTTTTATTTTATTGGGTTTATTCAGGTTTTATGGTATCTATATATATAGTTTAATCTCAACGTCCAAACAAATATAGAAATTTCGTAAAATAAAAATTTTTCACAATAATTCTTCTTCTTTTTATATATTCTTATTCTTATATATGAACATATAATTTACCTTTTATATTTTTTTTTATTTTTTTCAATCATTTTTATATGTTATTTAATTAATTGCATATTTTCGTTACTATATTTTATTAATATTATATTTTCAATTCTTCTATTTTGAACTTTATCCGAATAAAGAAACCGCAAATACAGAATAAAAAATCCCTCCAATCAATACAACGAATAATTGGCAAACAAAAAAAAAATTAATCTTTTAAATGTAAAAGTCACATTATTTTGCGCGATCGGTCATTCTCAACGCACTGTATTGTCTACACCAAAGTATACATATACATAATATATGTATTAAAAAAAAAATCTTTTAATGTTTATTTTATGTTTATATAAATATTTTTCTTTTTCATTTTTTGCTTAATAACATGCACATATAATTTATTTCTTATATATATATTTATTTATACATTAATTATTTTGTTTAGTCTTGAATTAAAGCAGAACAAAAAAAAATTATATTTTTTCATTATTTTGATAAAAAATATTACTTTTTTTAAAAAAAAAAATAGTATATTAATATGAATATTTATAAAAAATTAAAATCGAAAAGAAAATTATAAATGTGTGAATGTAAAAGATATTGTGTTATCTCACATAAAAATGAAAATAAAAAAATTTATATATGCATTTAATCGCACAAGGAAATAAACAAAAAAAATTTTATTTTTTCGTTTTCATACACTATTATAATCTAAATAAAAAAAATCTTTTTTTTATTATTCTTAAATTATATATACATACATTTTTTATAAATTAATTTGATTTGGTTTTTTTGTTTTATTGTTGTGTATGCGTTGTGTGTATGTACAAAAATACAATAAAGAATTTTTAATATATAATTGAAAATAATTATGTAATTGATCGAAATTTTTATTCAAGTTATTTACAAATTTATATATAGTTTTTAGTTCTTTGATTACAGAGCTGTATTTTTCATAATGAATTTTTTGTTTAAAAAACAAACAATGATCGGTGACTGTTTGGGGGTGTAATTTCATAAAATAGCCAAACAGAACATTCTGACAGAACAAATTTTTGGTCATCAAAGCTACAGAAGACATGACACATTTTTTCTATAATTTACGATTCTAACTTTTACGGGATATTAAAAATTTTCCGATGCGATTTTTCGTTCTAATACCGAAGTAAAAAAACCCACAAAATTATGAAACAAAAACATAAAACTGCTCAATCAACTAATCTCAATTTTTGGTTGTTTTCGTTTGTTTGTAAATAGTTATATAACAAAACAAATTTTCACCTTCTAAATCATATTTAAATATATAGATTAATTATTTCCAAAATCGTTTTATTGTTGACATAATCATTTCTAATTCAAATCGACATACAAAAACGATTAATTGAGAAATTGAGGAAAAGGAAATCATATTTTCTATAATATATATAAATAATTGATCAACCCATATTTTGGCAAGGTATTATTAAATTATATGTTTTATTTGCATAAAATATTTTGCAATGTATTCTTTATTTATATATATATATAATACGTAACCCTGGCACAAAAAGAAATCATAAAAAAAAATTAAATCTTATCTATTATTATTACTTTTTTTTTTCAATACAGTATAACACTTATACGACAAAATATAAGGTACAAAATATAATATGCATAAATATAATAATAATTTTTCTATAATGCACAATTACAATATTTAGATCATATAAAAATATTTCTTTGTATTTGTAAAATAAATTTATGAAACCTATAAAAACAATTTTAAATTTTCCAATTGAATTTAATTAATTGATGGTTCCGTTTGTGATTATTTGCCGGTAAAATATAATTTACACAATTGTATATTGAACATTTGTCTCAACAATTTGTACTTTATATTATTAAAAAATCATAAAACACATTTATGATATTAATACAATAATAAATATACAGTAAAAAAAACTCGAATAACAAAACATAGATTCAATGAAAGGGAAATTATATATTTATTATTATTTAAAAAAATATATATAATAATGATGTATCAAAGTTTACAAATAAAAAAACTTTATACATATACATAATATAAATGATAAAATATTATATGGATATTGTTTATATGGAAGGAAGCTATCACACGTTTCATCAATTGCATATTATTACAAAATACATAATAATAATAATAATGTGATATTAAATCTATATATAATAGTATATAATTATTATACTATATTTTAAGTGTTTTTTCTTCATCATTTACTATATATATATATATATATATATAAAATTGTATCCTTGACCCGTCAATATATTTATATATATATTAATAGTAAAATAATAATAATAATAATAATTGTAATTATAATATATTATAATTATAAAATATAATAATAATAAATATGAAAAAAATAAAAAAATTAAAAACAATGAATATTATCTTGCCATTGATTAATATATATTTACAAACCGTGTGTTTTTTGTTTTATAAATACTATATACGTACATATTTGTTATGTACACGCTTATATGTATTCAATATTGTATATACCATATATAAAAAAAAAATTAATAATAAATAGTAATAAATTGTATGTGCATTATTATAATGACGGAAAACTCTATTGAAAATGAGTTCATTGTGATAAGAAGAATACATAATAATATTTTATTTGTATTTGTGTTTATACAGTTTTTTATTACAATATTATTATATATATCTACCAATATAGGTAGATATTTAAACGATATAATGCATTCATTAAATTTATTTATTTATTTATTTATAAACCATCATATTGTATAGATGTAATAATATATAGTTTTTATTTGTTTGTATTATTGTTAAACAATGCAATATATTTATAACGCTTCTGATCTGATTATTATTTTTAACAATTACTGAAATAAAAATAATATAGTTACACAAACAAAAAAAATACAGATAAACAAATTTTATTAGAAAATGTTCATTGTTTTTTTTTATTTGTTGTGCAAATTTAAAGATTTTTAAATGAAACACTTAACAAATAAATATATATTTGTTTATAATTAAATATTTTTGTTTATTATATAATCTCTCATTTTTCTATTAAACTATTAACTATATTAAAATCTTTATAAATCATTTTGTATATTATCCAAGATTTTCTAAAAGGAAAAAACCCATTCATGAATAATTCTACACGAAAAAAAATTTTTTTCGAACAAAATTTTCCGGAAAATTCAATTTTCCAAATTTTGAATTTTTTAAAGCGATAGCGATAGTTTTTCACAAATTGTCATTGTCTTTACATTTATTTGAAAACACAAGTAAATCCTTGCAGTTTTGTCAAAGAAAATTTGGCAATCGATTAATATTTTTAAAAGATATAAATGAAAGGGTATTTGATATTTTCAATACTAAAGGTAATAAATCGAAAGATTTTTTTTGTACCTATAAATAAATCAATATATATCAATAATCAATAATCAATCGTAATCAGTAAAAATAAAAATGAATTTGATATAGCATCGTCCATACTACAACTATAACTATCAGTTATATATATATTTTCAAGATCAATGGTTCAGGTTATTTGGTCTGCTTTTTTTTTTGTTTTTTTAATAAACTTTTTACATATGTTATTGATAGAAAGATTTCGTAGCTTAAGTTATTATATATACATGTCGGTCCATATATAGAGAAATGATAATATAATTAAACCTGTTTTGTTTTTCATATATGTGCACAGGTAGCAGACCGTATGCTATACAAAAGCAATAATGATTATTATACATTTATTATTTAAAAAAAAAAAAAAATATTATTCTAATAATTTGCTTATTCTAAATAACTTGAACACTCATCTTTGCTTTCCTTTTATTTTCTACCAAACCAAACCAAACCAAACCAAAAAAACAAAAAAAAATAATGAAAAATTCACTTTTTTATGTCCGCGTGCGTGCGTGCGTGCATATTGTAATTTATTATTATTTTTTTTATTTTTTTTTTTATATGCACGATGCAAAATTAATATAATGCGAATATTAAAAAAAATTAATTCTGTATCTCTGTATATAAATAAATTACAACAAATTCCATTTTGTGTAACAAATCGTTCGTGTGTTTTTATATTTTGTTCTTTATAAAAAAAATTTTTTTTCTTCTTAATTTTTCATGTATGTTACATGCTTTTTGTTTTTCTTATTATTAAAAAATAAAAAATAAAAAATAAAAAGCCAGACAATTTTTATTTTTATTATTTTCAATTTATATATGTATATATGATAATACATAATAATTCTAAAGTTAAAACGATTTTTTTTTTCATAAAGACATAGAAAAATGCCAATATAAGCAAATGGCATGTAATATGTATGTTTTTTCGCAGAGAGATGTATATTTATATTTTTTATATATATATATATATATATATATGGGGATGGATGGATATTATATAGAAATATCAGAATAAAATGAAATAAGCAAAATAAAAATGCAAGACTTAAAAAAAAAAACTAATTCAACAGGATTTTAATTTCCTTACAAAACGTGTTGTGTATATAGAATTCTATTACTTCATATACATATATATATATATACATAGCCATATGAGTGAATATATTATATACAATATATTATTGTTCTTTGTTTCCGTATATTAACTTCTTTATAAAAAATTTAAAAAAAAACAACAGAAGAAGAAAAACTGCACATAAATGGGATACATTGTAAAAAAAAAAAATAAAAATATCCGCAATTCCATTCGTTATTGTTGTTGTGCTGTTTAATTTAAGTATAGAAAAAAAAATGGATGTCTTATAAGCGTCGTTCGCGCAGATTATAAGAACTTGTAATCTTCTTTTCTTATAGATATACATCATATCTATATTCTATATATTGTATTATCTGTATTACTTTATATACATATAATACCGATTAACTATTCCTTTTCATATATTAACTATTATATACATATGAGATACTTAAACCATGTTTTTTTTTATAATCCTTTAGGAGAAAAAAAAACTATAATATATATAGTTTTAATTGAAATCATAAAAAATTTACTTATTACATATACAGGGTGTCCCAGTACAGGGTGCCAACCCGAAACAGGCAGGTTCTACACCTCATTTCCAATCAAAAAATATATGGCGACCCCATGTCTATCTGCCTTGGTTTTCGAGCTAGCCCGAAAAAACGATTTCGTTGAAGTTCAAGGTAGTACGTAGATGTTATTTACCATATCTCAGCAACCACTTATCAGAATCCAATAATTATAACCTTGTTGGAAAGGTATTTTCTATAACTGTTTCTAATAACACAAACATCGGCGACAACCCGTTTTCATGCTATAGCTGGTCAAACACAAGAAATTTCAACGGCCTCAAATATTTTTGTTATTTTGCAAGTCGAGAACTATAGAACTTTTATGTTTATCAGCTGTCGGTTTTTAGAAAAACTTCTTTGATGTTTTAGCTTTAATTTGATGTATAAACTTTTAAAATATGTCAACGCGTTCTGGAGATATAACGAAAATAATATTGAAATATGACGAAAATAATGCAAATTTTTCAAAAATTTAAAACACATTTATTACATTGCAAAGTTCTATGTTCTGTTGTTATCGCCTTATCTAGGTAACATAAGTTCAAGGGATTGCAATTAATTCAATGGTTACTTAGAAATAAAAACAGTTAAGAGTATTACCGTCATAAATTCATTCAATTCTTTTGTTTTTTGTGCTACATCTCTTCGGCATTTGTATGTTACATTGTTTTACGTTTAATATTCATTAGAAAATTAAGTTTGTTTTATAAAGAATAATTCGGAAGTTTGAAACGGTAAAAAACAGTAAAAAATAAATTTCAAAAGCAGCCATCCAAATTGTTCACACGTGAAGGGAATGATTGGAAATCAATTATTTGGTCCATACTTTCTACCTGGGCGACTGGATTCAGATTCATATTTAGTTTTTTTGCAAAATAGGTTATTCGATTTACTCAATGATGTTAATTTAACTGATTTGCGATTCATTCATTTTCAACATGACGGTGCACCCCCACATTTTGCACGAAGTGTAAGAGAACACTTAAATGACACATTCGGTCAAAGATGGATTGGAAGAAATGGCCCATTAAATTGCCACCACGGTCGCCAGACCTCACACCATTAGATTTTTATCTATGGGGGGTTTGTAAAGACATGGTTTATAAAACACCAGTTCATACCAGGAAAGATTTAATGAATGGCATTAATAATGCGTTTGAAGTTTTAAAAATAATCCGAATCAAATTCGATCGGCTACTAGGGTAGTATTAAAACGGTGTCGAATATGTCGATCACATAATGGACCCCATTTTGAACAATTTTTGTAGTAAAAATTTAAATTTAATTTAATAAATAAGTTTTAAATTTTTGAAAAATTTGCATTATTTTCGTCATATTTCAATATTATTTTCGTCATATCTCTAAGACGAGTTGACATATTTTAAAAGTTTGTACATCAAATTAAAGCTAAAACATCAAAGAAGTTTTTCTAATAACCGACAGCTGATAAACATAAAAGTTCTATAGTTCTCGGCTTGCAAAATAACAAAAATATTTGAGGCCGTTGAAATTTCTTGTGTTTGACCAGCTATAGCATGAAAACGGGTTGTCGCCGATGTTTGTGTTATTAGAAACAGTTATAGATAGTTAAAATACCTTTCCAACAAGGTTATAATTATTGGATTCTGATAGGTGGTTGCTGAGATATGGTAAATAACATCTACGTACTACCTTGAACTTCAACGAAATCGTTTTTTCGGGCTAACTCGAAAACCAAGGCAGATAGACATGGGGTCGCCATACATTTTTTGATTGGAAATGAGGTGTAGAACCTGCCTGTTTCGGGTTGGCACCCTGTACTGGGACACCCTGTATAATGTTAATAATATAATTATCCTTTTTTTCTTTCTCGCAAAAATCTTTATTATAACGTAGGGATTAATGTATATATCTATAACTATGCGATGGGCTAAAAAAACAATAATATAAAAAAAAAGAGAAATTCAATTTTCAAATGAAAGATACATGACTTAGCGCTACAAGATTGAAAATAATAATGATGAATCCGTACGAATCGCAATCTTATAAAAAAAAATATGTAATTCATTGGGAAATTCTGATTCGAAAATAATTGAATAACAAAAAGGAAACATATTTCAGTTCTTCTTTTGATACAATTTTGTCAAAAGTTAGAGGTTATTGCAATATCATTAACACCACAGAGTCACATAATCTATATTCACATTTTGTATACCATAATATATATATATTTAGAAATTTCTAAATCAAATGTTTTAAAAATTTTATTGCATTAAAAACTTTTATTTATAACATCCAATTTAGTCCTTTGGCCCCCTTGTGATTTGTTTCATATTATACATAGTTAACATTTTCCATACTGATATTGTAGCAATATATATATGCGATGAGGGGAGTCTATATGTTCTGAAATTGTAATAGAATATCATCAAAAAAATGATTCCCACATCAAATCCAATTGCGGATATATTCACAATTATTTTGTTTGTATATATTTTCTCTTGTTATACAAAATACATATTTATATAAATGTTGTACCTTCGTTTATTTTTATAATACTCCATTTCTTGACTGATTATTTTACCGCATTTATTATCTTCAGTCATCATCGTCGTATATATATATAACTTTTAGTTTCAATAACATAATCAATATATTTATTCATTTACAATTGAATATACATGTTTAACAAAAATGTACTTATACTTTTATTTACACTACCACAACTTTAAATAATTTTTCCAATAGTATATAATGTATAAGAAAAAAAAATATAACAATATCTTATATAAATATATATAACATATATATTATTAAATAGTTATCTTTAAACTTGATAGAATCATATAGAATATAACAAAATTTATATTATTCGATAAATTTATATAATATACATTTTATAATTCATATAAAAACATGTATCTCACACAGTTTCACGATCGTATCGCTTCTTCTTCATCTTATTATTCTTATATAAGATCACCGTACAAAATATATTCTCTTATTTTTTATATGCACACATAAATATATTATTTATATGCACATTTCAGCGAGATTCTCAAATGTATTTGATTATTATTATTAAATACATATTCTGTAAAATATGTATACAGGAAAATTAATAATAAAATATCACACACAAATACATATAAACTAAAAATAGCTAATGTATAAATTCAGAAAATAAAAATCTCAACAAATTTAAAAAAAAAAAATTATTTTTATGCATATCTTTTATTTATATACACTGCATACGTATTTTGCTTGTTTGTTTTATTTTCTTTTATTATTTCTATATGCATATATATAAATGCAATATATATTTAAAAGAATTGTGCTTTTATATATGCATATGTATATTGTGTTTATTTATATCGTATATATTTATATACATAATACGATTCGGTTTAAAAATGCATATAAAATAGGTGTACAAGAGAAATATATATATACATACTATATAAAAAGTTTATTTTAAAAATAAGAACATGCATTTGTATAGAAGTGCATCATCGCTAGTATTGCTATAGTATATAATAATAATAATAATAAAATACGATTAGTTGGTGTCAGTGGATTTCTAGGG
This sequence comes from Dilophus febrilis, assembly GCA_958336335.1. Lineage (NCBI taxonomy): Eukaryota > Metazoa > Arthropoda > Insecta > Diptera > Bibionidae > Dilophus > Dilophus febrilis. The sequence goes on along the minus strand of OY284469.1, from coordinate 29,348,803 downwards.
TGATCGCTCGGCAGAAGGTCATGTTCGTATACATACATATAGTATTTTCTGTATACAAATGCATATATATATATAAATATACAATCATCATATATATATATTATTATTATTATATTGTATATATATGTACATGGAAGTTGTTATACAATAAAAATAAAATATAATACAATAAGACAAATGAAAAAAAAAAGTAAAAAAATAAAATAAATACAAAGTGATTTTAACAAACAAAAAATTTTCCGATTTCTTTTTTTTTCTTTCTGTTACATACAATTTTTCTTCTTGTTATAATTCTGTTTTTTTTTTTAATTATTGTATATTTTATAGAATTTTTTATATTTTATTTTGCTATATTAGATTTGTAAAATATAAACGTTTGCGTTTGTCATATAGCATTTTGTAAAATAAACCAGGAATTGTTTTTATCTGTTTGTATGTTATATAGTAAAATTGTTCAACATTAAAGTTATTTAATATACATATTATATAAATTATTTAATTTATATAGAAATATTTGGTATTGCAGGATTCTATATCACAGTTTTTGCTTATATTGAACGCAAAAAATATATAAATATACAATCATATCACAGACACAATTTTTTTTTTTTTTTTTTTTAGACATAAAATGTAAAGGTTCATACGCATTCCTAATTGTTGCATAATATTTCCCTATTGATAGAAAATTAATCATGGAATTTGATGAATCTTCCTATCAATAGACAATTTAAAAATAATCTGTATTATAGATTTAATTTGTAAAAACCAATCTAAAAAATACAAAAAAAAAACAATTTTGTTTAAAATTATGTAATTCAATATTTTAGTATAAAAAAAAAATGACACGATCAACTGTTTTTTTGTTTGTTCTGACTCTTTGATTAACATATAAACTGGTCAAAAAAAAGCAATAAAAAAATTCACTTAAAAACCGACTCAAATTAGAATTATACATACTGAAATCCAGAGTGTATTGATTTATAAAAACATGACTTAAAAAAAAATAAATCAAAAAATTATCTAATTTCTATGAATAAAATATTATCGAGCCAAATTCAAACCAGAGCATAAGAACATATATTAATTTAATTTTCCGGATGTACATTTCTGTAAACATATATATATATATATATATATAAATATAAATTTTTAAATTCACATTGACCTTAAAAATAAATTATTTCATCTTGGTTTTGTTTTATTTTTTTTTATTTGCGATGATTGCAATATTATCACAATTTAAATATTATATATATATGTTATATATATTAATTAAAAGGTGCTGAGGGGTTAAATATAATATCCAACCAAAGACGACAGTATTTTACTGCGAAAGTATATATTAATGTAATCTTTTTTTTTTGTTTTGCTGTTTTGATAAGAAAGAATAAGTAATATATAATATTACTTATTAAATTAAATTATCACATTTATTACACATACAGTATATTTATAATATAACATTTACAAATTATACGAGTGCATTTTATGCATAAATATTTTTCAAGTGTGTATTTTCAGTCTTTATTATTATTATTATTCTGCTTATCATTTCTTATCGCAATCATTTTGTTTATATATAAACAAATATAAATAAATTATATTTGTATATATGCGATTAAAATTTCTATAAAAAGAAACACAGAATAATCTCGCAACTAAAGAATAATATCTCTTTTAACACACGGCAATAATGATTCGATTAAAGATTTTTAAAAAATCCATCACATAGGTTTCAATACAAAGTTATTGATTTTTGTCTTTGTTAAATTCATTGAAAGTGAATTGAAAATTTAATTTGTTTTTGGAATATGTATATGAGGAATATTTTTATTGAATTTTCATGAAAAGAATTCTAAAATTATATAATTATTTTTTATATTTAATATTTTACTTTCATTTTTTTAATCATTTTGAATAAATGATAATATTATACAAAAAATTATTTTAATTTTTTAATTTTTTTTTATGTTACAGTTCCACCAGAAAGCTATTCACATTTATTAAATGGTGGATATACATCACCACATTTTTCAATACCATCACCGCCACGCAGTGGAATTAATCATCATGGTAATATTAATGGTAATTCAACAACAAATTCAAATAATATAAATAATTTAATTGGTAATAATGGTGTTGGCGTAGGTGGTGGTGGTGGTGGTGGTGGTGGTGGTGGTCTAAGTGGACTATCATTATCAGGTGGAATTGGTATCAATAATGGTACGATTGGAGTGAATGGTACAGGTGGTGGCGGTGGCGGTAATGGAGTAAATGGTCTTGTCGTCGGTGGTCAACATCAACAACAGCATCAACATCAATCGGCCAGTGGTATACCACCGCAATCGTTATATCAATGTTTTCATTCACCAAATGTACATATACAAGCGGCTACATCAAGTGTTAACGATGATTTATCATCGTATATGTTAGAATATGGATTTCAACCACGTAAAATTAAAAGACCACGTAAACCAAAAATGGAAATGGGTGTTAAACGTCGTAGCCGTGAAGGTTCAACGACATATTTGTGGGAATTTCTTTTGAAATTACTACAAGACAATGAATTTTGTCCGAAATTCATAAAATGGACAAATCGCTCAAATGGTGTATTCAAATTGGTGGATTCCAAGGCTGTGTCAAAATTATGGGGTTTACATAAAAATAAACCCGATATGAATTATGAAACAATGGGTAGAGCATTACGGTACTACTATCAACGTGGTATTCTAGCTAAAGTTGACGGGCAACGTTTAGTATATCAATTTGTTGATGTACCAAAAGATATTATTGAAATTGATTGTTCAGATAAATAATCATATTATATAGCTGATTGTTAAATTTTAACAAATAAATTGCATATACATTCTTAACAAAACAAAAAAAAAACAAAAATAAGAAGAATTCCTTCTATATTTTTACTTAATAAAAACAAAAATAATCTATTTAATGTATAAATAAATGATGAAAAAAAAAAGTGTAAAAAAAAGTAAGTATAATTATAATAATTCAATTTGTAAAATATATATTTTAAATTATATTATTATTAATTTAAAAAAATAATTTTATATTTTGTTTTGTTTTTTTTTTTTTAATTTAATTTAATAAACAATCAAAATCAATTCTGTAAATTAATTACATATATGATTTAATTATAATTTAAACAATAATTTCTGTTTATTTGTTGTTGCCTCATTATAATTTTAAGGTATAGAGATGAATATAAAGAACGGATAACACAAACACACAAACACCCATAATAAATAAATAAATACTATATAATTTGTTCGAATCACTGCCTTTTATTCTATTCAATTATATATACAATATATATTTATATAATTTCTTTATTATTTTTATTATTTTTATTTTAATTAATAAAATAATATAAAAATATTTATAAAAAATTGTTTTAATGCAACACACAAAATTATATAATTTTAAATTTAAATTTTATAAATGAATTTTAAGTAAAATTGGTGAACAAAAAATATAAGAAAAATTGAATCGTGCCAGCCAGAAAGAAACATTTTTAAATATTAATCTGCAAAATTCAAAAATCTTATTGTGTGGATATAATTTATTTTTATGATGGTTGTCTATTATTTATTTATTTGTGTTAATATCAAATAATTTATCAATATTTTGCACAAAATATTTAGATCTCTGGATCCATAAAAGTAAACACAATTTAATATACTATTTTATACAGTAATAACAAATATATGAAACCATCAAAACGTTTAAATTAAATCCACTTTCAAATATATTTAAAAATAATCGGCAACATATATATTTTTTTTTAATTTTAAATCAAAAATATCATCGAATAATAAAATAAATAAAAACAAAATATTTTAAGACAAAATTTTTAAATTTAATTTGCTCAATATTGAAAATATTTTTTACAATATCTTCTATAATTTCGTTTTGCCTTTTTATTATTTATTTAAAAATTTTTTGTTTTGCCTGAAAATAATTTTTTTTTTCTATAAAATAAATTAAAAATAATATCCATTGTCTGTCCATATATATAAAAATTATATCTTTTAAATAGAAAAATTATAATTAAATATTTAAGTACAGTGTTAAATTAAAAAAAAAAATCTTGTTACTTTGTGCAATTTTACCTTTTTTTTTTTTAAACAAATTATTATATTTTTTCATATATAATAAATCTTTATGTATTACATTTTAAGTGTTTTGTTTTTATCTACTAATTGTTAATTTTCATCATTTTCTGTTTTATATCCTTTTAAAAGAACAACAAAAATTTAAATAAATCTGTTTTTTTTATAAATATTTAAATGAAATTCAAAATAAATAAAGAAATTTATAATAAAAAAAAATATTTATATATTATATATGCAAAAAAAAAAAAGAAAAGAAAAGAAAAAAGTCTTCAAAAATATTTTTAATTATATAAATAAATAATATCGATGATATTTTTTAATTTTTTTTTTTAAATTAAATAATACAACAAAAAAAACAAAATCAACGAATACATTTTATGTAATAGTAAAATTTATATAATTGTATATAATTTTAAATTAAAACAAATAATTAAAAATTTTTTATAATATCTATACTATATATAATTTAATAAAAACAAAACATCTAACACAAAATAAACACACACTCTGAAGAGACATCAACATATTTTATTATAAATAAATATATAAAAATTAAATAAATATGTTATTAATCGTAGAAAAAATATTTTATATAGACAAAATATTTATTAACAACAAAAAACAAAAAATAATAATCAAATGGAGAATAAAATAAATGAAAATTTTTGTTAGCAATTTTAAATGTGAAAAATTGAAAATGAGCATGTAAAAATTATTAAGATTATAAAAATTTAAATATATATATATATATATCGCAATTCTAATGTGCATATGTGCTCTATAAATCAAATTAAATCAAATATTTCATTACTATATATATATTAATAAAAAAATTAATTAAATTATTAAACATAATAATTGTTATTATTATTGTATGCGGACGTGCGATAACATATCAAAATATAAAATAGTTTTAATTTTATTATTTTTTTAATTCTACAATTTTTAATACAATTTTCAATATGAAATGATTTAACTTTTTATAACAAAAAAAAATAGTTTTAAAAGATAATTCAATCCCTCTTTGATTCTATTTTTAAAAATAAAATAATAATGATTCCCTTTATTTTTTTTATCCTAGAATTCAATTAATTAATTTTTGTACCTACTTCCATTCTGTTTTTGTTTTTTTTCAATAAATAATTAAAATATTTTCATGTTATCGCAAACGTTACTATAAAAAAAAACAATTCAACAAAGGTAAAAAAACTGAAATGCAATTTTTTTATATTTGAACAGGAATTATATAAATTAATAAATTATTGTGTTATCAAAATAAACAAAAAAACAGAACTAGAAAAAATTTATAATTGTAAAATAAATAAATTAAACTGATTAAGAATCACTTCAATTAAAACATAGAAGTAAATTAAATATCATATTTAAGCAAAAAAACTTTAAAAATTGGAATAATAAAAATCATTTATATTTGAATGGGTTTCATTTTGAGTGCACAAAAAATCTCTTTATGAAACTTTTATATAAATAAATGTTTTTTTTTTTTGAAAATGATAATATAAAAATATTTGAGTTACGAAAAGTGTAACAAAATACATTTTTATGTTTATTTAAATTTATTAATATAAATAAAATCTAATTAAAATTATATATAGAAATAATATTTGATTGATTGAATTGAGAAAAAAAAAAAAGGATTTTTAAACAATTTTGTCGACATTTTACAAATGAAACAGTTGATGAATAAAATAATTTAATAAAATTCTCATTCTAAAAAAAACGACAAAATTAAGGACAAACAAATATTGAGCAGAATAATTTATGAAAAAAAAAAAATACCCAGCACAAAATTAATTTTTCGGATTATTTAATTTTATTCAATTTTGAATTGCTAATTTAAAAATCCATTCTTTTATTTTATTTTTATTTGATTTTATTAATTTTGCAGTAAATAATCTTAAATTGCAAATTAAAATGTATATATAAAAATAATAAAAATATTTTAACTAAAAATGTACATTTTAATAAAAAAAAATATATAAGTTTTTAAGAAAAATAAAAACAAAGATCTGATTAATATTAATTTATTATAATTTTGTTGTTTTTTTTTTTTTTGTTTCGTTTCGTTTAATTTTTTTTTTTTTGTAAATTGTAATATTTATAATTATTTTAGTTTTAATTATTATAAAATGAAAAATTAATTTTAATTAATTTGAATTATTAAATTTTTAGTTCATAGTACAAAATATTTTTATTTTTTTAAAAAATTCATAAAATTACAAAAAAAAAAATAAGAAGTTAGTTTTATGTTATTATATAAAAATTTTTTTTTTGCTTCATATTTATTTTTTTCTTTAACGAAAAATTAATTTTTGAAAATAATAAATGCATGCGGATAACAACATAGTAAAAAAAATTAATGGATAAAAAAATATTAAAAAAAATAAAATGATTTTAATACATAAAATTTTTTTTCTATAACAAATAATGTCGTTTAATAAATTAATAAAAAATACATAATTTTTGTTTAATTTTGATAAAAAAAAAATTTATAAAATTAAGAAGAAAAAACGATCAATCAAATAATAAAAATATTGTTGTATAACAAATAAATAAAGAATAAGTAAAATAAAAAATATTATTCGAAAAATTACATATAGTAAATAAAAGAACAACAAAAAAAATAATAACATCTATCTTTTAAAAACAAGAAAATGAATATATAGTAATAATCAACAAAAAATAATTAATCTTTATGTGAATGAATTGAAATCAATTTGTTGCGATTTATGCGAATACAATTTAATAATTAAATATATAGAAACAATTTGTTTTTCGTTTTATGCAAATGTAAAATCAGACACAATTTCTAAATAAAAATATAAAAATCAATTTTTGTACAGTAAATAAAATATATGAAAAGATAAATTAATTATACTACGGTTTCTGTGTATTGCCTCTTGTCTTATAATAAAATTAAAATAATACATTATTTCTTCTTTGATGAACATAAAAACAAATATAAAAAAAATGGCATAAATAAAATTAATCTAACAAAACATGGAAAAAAAAAACAATTACATTTTATTTTTTTACCGTCAATTATTTCACAATTTTTATCAAAAAATATTTTATTTAATTTTCATTATTTTATTTATTTAGATACTTTGGTTCTGTAGTAAAATTAAAAAATAATATAAATTTTAATATAACTATTTTTTTATATTATAACAAAAATTTTAATAATTTTTTTTTTATATTTATCAGAGCAAAAGAAAATCATCGAAAACATTTTTATCAAAATTTTAAATTGATATATTTTTGTTTCTAAAAAAAAAAAAAAGGAAAAGCAAACATTCACCGAATTTATTAAAAAAAAAATTAATAAAAATGCAACCACAACAAAATAATATTATAATTTGTTTTTTCCCCATTTTAATAATGAAAATTTAATGAAAATTGTAACGCGAGCTGTGATTGGTATCAAAACAAAAAATAAATTGTGATGGAATTTTGACTGATGAAAATTTTTATATAAGCGAATGACAGGCAAACAAGGTGTTTTTTTTTTTTATTTAAATTTTGGACTTACCATTTTTTTTTTTCAATTTATTTATTTTCTCTTTTGATAAAAATATTATTTTCTATATCAAAACAGTGTATTTTTGTCTATATATTTAACAATAAATAAAATTTATAAAAAAAAAAACTGTATATATATTAAAATATAAAACATAAACTAAAAATCAGCTTTTATTTGTCCATCATAAATAATTAAATTTATGTGCCAATAATATCATTTTTATTTTTTATTTATATTATATATAATATATATTTAATAAAAAGAGGGTTAATACAAGACACAAGGGAATTTTTTTTATTAAAACATTGAAATAGATGATTTTTTTTTTACTGATGAAAAATGATTTAGAAAAATTTTTAAACACAACAAAATAAAATAAAAATACATTTCAATATATAAAAGGTTATGTTATGAAAGTATAAAAGAAAAACATATATATATATATAGCAAATATAAATTATATTAAATAGTAGTAATTTTCTATATTAAATAAAAATAAAATAAAATTTTTTAAATTAAATATTCAAATTATATAAATAATAAAATAAATTAAATTTTTAATAAACTGTAAAATCTATATAATAATATAATGAAATTAAATAAATTAATAAATAATTATAAAAAATAAACCAAACACTTCCGACAAAGAAAAATCTATATTACATTTATATATATATATATATATATTAAATAACTACTTAAATAAAGTAACAATGAAAACATTTTTAACAACATTTGGACCTCAACCCCAAAACAAAACATATTTAAATAAATATAATTACTATATATACATGCAGAAATACAAATCAATTCTTAAAAATATCAGCAATAATAAAATAAATATAATATATAAAGTTTTTTTTTTCGTGTTGATAATGAATATTTTTAAAAATATACATCTTAAAATATATTTTATAAAATAGCAACAAAATAAATAAAATATTTTTTACCGAAACCATAAATACAGAAGAAATCTAATATATATATATATATATTCTTGCCTCTTTATATCAAATAAAATAAAAATATTTATATATACAAATATAAAATAATAAAATGTTTTTAACAAATTCAAAAATTATATACAAACCCACCTTTCAGGTGGGGGGAAACTAAAAATACAAAATAAATACAAAGCCTTTTTTCTATAAATAACTAAATTAAAATATTATATCTTAAATAAATAACAAAAATTAAATGGATTAAATAATAATAATAATAAATCAATTCATATAATAAAATAATTATTTAAAATAAAAAATACTATAAATAAATTTTTTTTTTTTAAATGTATATTAAATTTTCTTATAAATTTTAGATAAATGTCCAAAATTACCGAAAATTAAAAACACACATAACCAAAATTTATATACACATATATTTATTTTATAAATAAAACAATTAAAAATAAAATTATTGTATAATATCATAACAACATATAAAAGTAATAATTTATATATATTAAAATAACATATTTTATTAACATCTATATAATAAATGAAAAATGCAACAATATTTTAATTAAATAAAAATTAAAAAAAAAATAATTAAATAATAATTACCATTTGAAAGAAAAATAAAAATTTAAACAGACAACATATATTTTAATTTACTTTTTAATTCAATATGTTTCTTATCAATCGCATATTTATGTATTTGTTGTTTATTATTTTTTTTTTTTACTTAAATTTTAAAAACGAACATTATCGTTTTTTTTTCTGAACAAATAAAAAACATAAATAAAAATTCAAAAATTAATTTAAGTTAGAATACTGTGTCTGTATAAGAACTTAATTAAATTAAAAAAAAAAAGAATTATAAAAATGTATAATTATAATTATTTGTTTTTTTTTTCATTGTTTTTATTTAATTTAAATTTTTTGTTTTTTTTTTTTTGTTTTTGAGTTAATCACACAAAAAGAAGGAATATTTTTTAAAGTTATATATATATAAATAAATATATTTGTATATATGTTTTTTATTGATTAAGTTTTTTTATATTATCTATATATATTTAAATATTTTTATTACGTTGTAAATTTTCTGTTTTTTTTTTTAATAAATTAATTATTTATAATATAATTATATATTAATATTAATTTATATATATACATATAATAAATATATACATATATATTTAGAATGTGACGATGAGAAAATACGTCGAGAAGAACAAAAAAAAATAATTTTAATGTGAAAAAAACACATGAAAAAAAAAAGAATAAAAGAAATAAAATCTATTAAAATTATTAAAAAAAAAAAAAATGGAATGAATTACAAAAAATGAATATTACAAAAACAAATATATAAATTATATATAAAAATAATGTGTATATTTTTAATTTAATTTAATTTAATTTCTGTCAAATATTACTTTGTTTTTTTTTTCATTTAAGATTTAATTTAATTGTGTATAATTTAATTAATTTTTTTTTGTTAAATTAAAAAGAAAATGAATAAAATACATGAATTATATGTGTAAAACTTTTTACAAAATGCAATTTTTAAATTGTTTTTAATTTTGTCATATGAACACTTTTTTACTTGAGAATTAACAAGGATCTAAAAATTAAATGTTTATATATAATAATTTAAATAATTACACTCAGCTGTTTCCATATTTATTTATTTATCTTATTTCAATTTTAATCTATTTTATTTTGATAAAAACAAAAACCCTTTAAATTTTTTTTAATTATCTGTATTATCAATTATTTCAATAAAACCTCACAAGAAAACTTCATCTCTTAAACCTCTGAAATGTTATTATTTTTTTCCATATTCGTGTTTTCTCATTTTTTATTTGGCATTTTATTGGTCGCTAAAAATTCTCGTTTATTCTCGTTTTTGTTTTTGTTTGCATAAAAAATAAAAAATTGAATTGAAAGGTGTTTTGTTTGTTGGTCGCTTCGCGTGTTAAAAATTATTAAATTAAAATAAATATTTAATAAAAATAGTTTTATTAATCATTAAAAATATAAAAGAAAAGGTGCAAAAATACAAATGTATATATAATAAGGTAAATAAATTTTATTATTTGTTTATAATTTTTAATATAACTTAATTTTGATTTCTATTTTCATTCCATTTTTTCATCCATCCAAATATATCGATTTTCAGCATTTTTTTACATGATTTTTAATTCCCGTGTTTTTCATGAAAAATAAATTGCATTATTAATTTTCTTAATCTTTTCATTTGTTTTATCTGTTTTTTTTTTTTGTTAAGTTGATTAATCCTTTAATTTATTGATTTTTAAGAAAAAAAAAATGTTGTTTTTGTTGTTATTGACAATCCCAATGTAGAACAAAACAAAAACAAAAACAACAATAAAAAAAAAAAAGGGTCATTGCTCATTAATTATTTATGTTGAATAGCAAAAGTAAAATATTATTAATTTTTATTGATTTATTTTATTTGTTTGTCTTTTTTTATTATTTTATTTTATTTATTTTTTGCTGTTGTCAAAAAAAAAAATAATTTTTTCATTCTTTTTATAATATGTGTTTGTATGGATTTTTTTTTTAGGGCGTGCAGCAACTTTTAATTGATACACAAATAACAACAACCACACAAAACAGCAAAAACAACACAAAGATGAAATGTTCTTAAATAAAAATTTATATATAGCAAGCATCATTTCAACAATAATAAATGTATAAATAATTAAGTGAAAGCATTTTTTTTTTATGTCTGTTTATTTTATTATTTGTTATCAGTATATTATAATATGACAAATAATCGCTAGTAATATAATTATAGAACAAATATCAAAACAAAAAAAAAAACAAAGTATTAGAAATATTTGCATACCATTTACTATACTTATATTATTGCTGATATATAGTGCGATAAGGTATATAGAGTATTTTATATTTTGTGTGTGTTTGTTTGTTTTTGTTAGTTAGTTAGTGGATTCTGGTATTTTATTCAAGAAATGGACGATAATTTAAGTATTAAATCATCCGATTCAGTGAATACAAGTGGTGAATACGAAATTGTTCCCGAATTAAACGATGATATGACTGATAATTTTATAAATAATGTTCAAACATTGAAATTAATTTCAATGGAAGAAGAATCAATTGGACAACCAACAAAATCGCCAACATTGAATATTGCCAATAATGGAGATATCCTGGATCTGGAAAAGCATTTAAATGAGCTTATATATGAATTGGATGAATCTTCAAATGATTCTATAAAAGGTATACTAACTAAAGGTTTTTAACTATATAGAGATTTTACCTTTAATTTTTAATTTACAATATTATAATTTTAATATTGTATATATATTATATATTCATTCATTTAAGGAACATTGATTCTGAATAACATAATGTTATTAATATATGCAAATTGTAATGCCGAAAAATAATTCTTTTGTGTTGTGTATTTTATTGATTATTTAATTTTATATTTGAAGTCATATTAAACGTTTTTGTGTGGTTTTAATAAACAAAAAACAATTTTTTTTTTTAATATTTCACATGATTCACAAACAAATAAACCAAATCATACATTGAATATTAATAATATATATGGTGTAAAACAAAACAGAAAATTTTAGTCAATCGTCTACTGCTAAACTATAAACTAAACTATACACAATAATAATTCATTACTGTTGGTTTTATATAATATTTTTTTGTTTCTATCTGTCTATATTTTTTTTTCTTATCATTTATCTTCTTATCAGATTTAAATATCATTTACTTTTACTAGTAAGATTACAAAAAAATTGATATTTACTTGTTTGATATCAAAAAAAAAAATTCCAAAACAAAAGAATTAAAATTGTAGATTTTTGTGATTTTATTTAAGCATATAAAAAAAATACGCTGTGATATTTTAATATATTTTTAATTTTGTTCGTTTTTGTTTTTTGTTATCAGAATTTATTAAAACATTATTATTTTATTTTTTTACTGTTTGGTGATATAATAAAACAGAAAAATTAATGTATACTTGTTGAATGATCCCATCCTATTCTTATCGCAATGGCATAGTTCTTCACTTGTTCAAATATATATATATATATATATATATGATTAAATATTGACATAAAAACATATGGCCAAAGGAAAGATAAATAATAATATAACGTGCAAAGTTATTTCAAATAAATAAAATTTTAATATTTCACTGTACAATAAAAAAAAACAATTAGAATATAATTTTATATTGTATATATTTTAGTGTTTTTCTTTTCATGACAATTGTGAATCATTTAAAAACACTTATAAGAATTGTTTGTATATTAAATGGTTTATTTAATAAATAAAATTAATTTATTTTAATTAATTTTATTCTCTAAATAGATCTACACTATTATTCTCTAAATAGATTTTATGATGAATAGTGTATTTTATTTTGATATAGGTGATAAAACTAAAAAAATTATAAAACTAAGTATATTATTTGGTTGTATTATTATAAAATTATATTTTTTTCTTTTTTAGATATACCAAAATGTGAACCTACAACGTCGTCCACCGCAATAAAACCACAATTATCAACGAATACAATGGATTCAATGCCATCAACAACATCGATGATTGAAAGTACTACCATCACCACCACCACCACCACCACCACCACCACAGATACAATAACAAAAAAAGCATCACCAATTAATGAAAATACTACTTCAACTACTTCTACTACAGCTGCTACTACTGCTATATCAACAGAACAACAGATCACAATTACACCAACAACAACACCAACAACAACTATCGATAAAAATCAAGTACCAGAACCACCAAAAACAATTAATAAAATTGGAAAATCGGTTTTCTATGATTGTCTTGATTTAAGTCCAATGGCTGAAAAACAAGATGATATGAAACTAGAACGTAATAGTAGTGATACGGAAGAAGAAAGTAATATTATTAATATTTATATATATTTTTTTTTATTTAATTCAAGTATATTAAACACGTATCCCATCAAGTAGATCTCACCCATACAAATCCAATGGATTATTATAAATATTTCGTTCGTTTTCTAACCAATTGTTTTGTTTTAATAACCAATCCTAACCGAAATGATCCATGCTTCCTGCTTCAGCGTTTGTTTATAGTGCCTTTTTACCTTATTGATTTCAATTTCATATAAAATCTTATTTGAATGGGGGGGTTTTACTAACAAACTTCCAAATCCGAATAACAATCACCTTATGACCACCGCGAATCAGATAATAATCGTCATTTATTTTTACATTTTTTTTTATATTTACTTTAATTAAATAAACAGAATACTTTGAATTTTTTCAGTGTCTGATATCGATCAAGATTGTACAATATTTTCGGGTGTTACATATTTTGGTGCTGTTTCGATAAATGCACCGAAATCCGAAATTGAAATACAACGTAATATAACGGAATTAAATGGTATAACCGATACAAATGCAACAGGGTTAAAAGTATCAATAAGCATTCCAACGTGTACAGAAGGATTAGTTGTGTAAGTATTATTTTATGATTACTATTTAATTTATGAATGATATAATGTGGTTTTTATTTTTTATTCATTTCAAATTATATACAGTCTTTATGATGCTAGTACAAATGCAGTTATATCACATTATGAAATTAATCGGATAATATTTTATGCGCGAGGGCCAGCCGGTTCGGTGGATCAGGCATGTTTTGCATTTACATGGTCACATGGAGATACCCAAGAATCGGCTGTTTTTCGATGTCATGTTTTTAAATGTCACATTCCCGAAGCGGTACAACAAGTTAGTAGTAAGTATATACATATATTGGGAAATATTCTTTTTTCATAGTAATTTTATTGACTTTGATGTTTTTTTTTTTTTTTTGAATATTTGTATTTCATCTTTAGGTTGTTTTGCAAAAGCATTTCAACGAGCACCGCCTAGTTTAACTGGTAGCATAACGTCGACAACTGATAATAATATAATGTTAGCATCGATTACATCAGACATAACGGGAAATGCATTAAGTTCAGCCGAATATGAATTTATTGTATCGTTGGAAATACGTGAAAGAGTCAACAAAGTATGTTTTATTTCTACTGGATGTTGAATTTAATTTTTTCTTATAATATTGTTGATGGAAATCTAATATTTAATTGTGTTTTTTTTTTTTAGAATCAATATTCAGCTGTGTCACGGGATCGTGGTAGTTTTAAATTACGTTGTAACACCGACAAAGAAGTATATATAACTGTACGTCAAACACAATCAAATAAATTACCGGCATTGCATATTGATCGTTGTTTTGGTGTATTATTAAGTCCCGGTAAATTGGTACGACAAACAGATATGCAATTATTGGAAATGGTATCAATGGGTTATCAAAAAATTGAAACGGGATCTCAACAAACATTTCCATTTCAACGAAATCCACAACTTTTGCAACAACAACAACAACAATCACAATCCCAGCAACAACCGCAGCAGCAGCATCCGCAGCAGCAGCAACAACAACAACAACAGCTGTTTACATCCCCATTAGTACCATATTTCATAATTGCCGAATGGCGAGCAAATGATAAAAATTTTGAACAATTAAATTCGGAAATATCGAAAATGTTTATTACGATTGCTGTAAATTTAGTGATAACGGGGATTCAGGAACCGGTACGTTTTGTTATCGAAACACCGGTTACAATTCTATCACAAAGTGAAATACGTATAATGGATCATATATTTACGGGTAGTGGTAAAAAGCAATTATTACAACGTTACTATTTGCAATTGAAAGAGTGGGATGAAGGTGGCTGGAAAGTTCATTCAATTGATCCATCCGAAGAGATTGTCGAAACACCGAGTAACTATCAAAATCAAGCAACATCAATATTGAAGTCATTTGGTATTAATAGTATAACACGTATGGTTCGGTCTACCAGTACAATATCAATGGAAAATGATGAAAGTCCGACGGATTACAGTTCAGATGGTGATGAACCCCTGTTGAGCGGTACCGGTGAAGTAACAAAAGATTGTTCACAAGATACACTCGATGAATGGGATCCAATATTACAGGAATGGGAACAGGATAAAAGACCGAAAAATCTATCGGCATTGGTGCGGTTAGGTGTGCCGGAAGCATTACGCGGTCGTATATGGCAAAAATTAGCGAATGTTGAGCATAAAACAGAAATCACCGATAAATATCGGGTACTATTAGCCAAAGACACAAAATGTGAAGAAATTATACAACGTGATATACATCGTACATTTCCGGCACATAAATTTTTTCGTGAAACTGGTGGTTCTGGTATGTGTATTTAAAATCGATTCATATTCGATATATCGTGTATTTGATTTGTTTTTTCCTTTATTTCAATTAGGTCAAGATGCTCTATTTAAAGTATCAAAAGCTTACGCTGTTTATGATTCTGAAGTGGGATATTGTCAAGGTTTAAGTTTTGTTGCAGCTAGTTTACTTCTACATGTAAGTCAATATTTTGTCTCGTAAAAAAAAAAACTTCGATTAATCGAACTGAATAGAATAATAATAAATATTTTATTTTTCACGTATCACATTTTTCAGATGCCCGAAGAAGAATCATTTTCGGTGTTAGTCGCCCTTATGTACGAATATGGTTTACGTGATTTATATAAAGATGGTTTTGTTGATTTACATTTACGTTTATATCAATTGCAACGTTTAATGAAAGATCAAATACCAAAATTATATGAACATTTTGAGCGTATCGGTATCGAAACGCATATGTTTGCTAGTCAATGGTTTTTAACATTATTTACGGCACGTTTTCCATTATATTTTGTATTCCATATTTTGGATGTATTCCTATTGGATGGTATTCCGATATTATTTCAAGTGGCCATTACACTGTTGAGTGTATGCGAAACGGATTTACGTCAATTAGATTTTGAGGGAATTTTAAAGTATTTTCGGGTTCAATTACCGAAAAAATGTCGTAGTGCGGGGCAAGCAAGAAAACTAATGAAAATGGCATGTGAGAAAAAAGTGAAAAAATTAAAACAATATGAATTTGAATTTCAAACGAATAAAGAATTGGCCGAAAAAGAAGAATTAAAAATGCAACATTTTAAATTGCAATTCGAAGAGGAACGTAAAAAATTGGACACAGAAGTACAAGAATTGAAAACAAAATTAACTATTGCAATTGAAAAAAATGAAATGGATAATAAAAAAAATATCGGTATTATATTTGATTATAAAAAAATAATACAACGTCATGAAGAACAAATTACAACATTAAATGAAATGCTTTCAAATGTTACGGTAATTAAATGATTTTTTGTTATTATTTAAGTTGATTGAATTTTATTGAATTGATTTTTTATTATTATATTTTTGATAGAAAACCACATCTCAATGTAAAACGTGTTCAGAGAGTTTACAACAAAATTCACCGTTGCATCGATATAATGAATCGAAAAATTCGGAACATTTATTGGTGGATGCTCCATTAGGACCATTAGATCCGTACAATGAAGCATTACATCGAATACGTGAATTAGAATTACAATTGGCCGAAACAAAATTGGCCCAAGTGGAAGCGGAATGTTTAAATCAAGATTTAAATCATCAATTAAATGCAACATTAACGGAAATTCAATCATCAAATCGTAATAGTAGCTGGCAACCATGGTTATCAAAAACAATCAATTCAATACAAGAAAAAGTTGGTAATCGTCGTGAACCATTTGCAACATTTCAATCATATACATCACCGGTTATACCATCGACAAATTCATCTAATCAAATAAATACGGTAAAAACATCATCATTACAATCACTATCGGATAACATTTCAAATAATGTAATTATGATATATTATTTCGTTTATATATAAAACATTTTTACATTATAAAATGGAATGTGTCTAATAATTGATTATTTTTTATTTTATTATTAAATCTAATCATACATAGGATCAACAAAATAAATCACCACAAATAAAACATAAAGAACGAATTGCTGCCAGTCGTAATAGTCGTTCCAGTTTAGATTATACAAAAACTGATCATAATATTTTAAAGGATACACTCAGCCTCAAATAGGAAGAATAACAAATTATTTCTTAATCGCTTATCAAAAATCTTACAATAATCAATTAACGATATATTCATTTATGAAATAAGTATTGAAAGAAAAAACAAATAACATTTAAATTACAAATCATAAAATTGTATAATTGTGCTAAAAAAGCTCTGATGCTTTTTTTTTCTTTTTTTTTTTTTAAATTCTAATTTAATTTTCATTTTATTTTTAATTTATTATCATGAGTTTTTATTTTAATACGTTTTTGATATTTTGTATTAAAAAGAATTTATTTTTAATTGAATATAACAAAACAACAATACTCAAATCAATTATTTAAAAAATATTCTATCATTGGTAGAAAATAATTACTCAAAAATCACAATCAAAAATCAAAGAACTTTTAAGGCAAAAAAAAATATTTAGAAATCTCTTAATATTTATAAAATTTATTTAATATTTTTAATTAAAGAAAAAAATTAGTATGTTATATTTATATTATTGAAGAAAAAAAGAGCTTCATATTTAATTTTTTTTTTATTAATTAGTTGTATTTTTTTAATTTATAATATATTTTCTAAAAAAAAGGAAAAAAAAAAACAATTATTTAATAGAAAATCAGCTTCTTTATTGAATGAATGTTTTTTTTTTTTTTTTTGAATAATTTTATGATATAGAGATCTCATGAAGAAAATTTAATTGGCAAATGAATTTTTAAATATGGAATTAAAAAAACTAAAATAAATTAATAAGAAATAATATCAATCATAAAAGAACATTCATAAATTACGTCCATGACCGATTTACATTTTTATCTAAAACATATTTTTTTCAATATTACAAAAAAAAAAAAAAAAATACAATAAATTCATTTATGCTAATAAAAATTATTTTTGTAGACCGAATTATAATAAATAAAATAAAAAAATTATAGAATTTTTTACATCATATTTAATCAAAAAATCGATTGTGCTATATTCGTATATCCCCATCAATATAATAAATAAATAGCCTCTATATCTATATTTTTAAGCAAATAATCACCATAATTTTATATTTTGATTTGAAATTAATTGAACGAATAATAAATTTATTTATTTATTAGAAAATGTGTATGTTTTTGTTAGATGAAGGATATATATACTTAATTTAGAAAAACAAAAACGGAATGATGTTTTTATTTTGTAAATTAATACTAAATTTTAAATAAGAATTAAATTATATTAGAAAGTTTTTCAAACCGCGAATAGGAAATAGAATAGATTTATTCAATTCTATTTTTGGAATAAAATCTATTTTTTAGAATTTAATTCTTATTCAAAATTTTGTGTTTTTTTTGTTTTTTTTTTTAGAAGAGTTCGAGTTGATTTTAATTTGTTTTTAATATATAAATAAAAAAAAAAATGCCATAACATATATATATTATTGATTTGTTATTATTATATATTATTATTATAAAATAAAACTATTTTTTTTTTTACTAATCGCTAATTTCATATAAAAATATTTATATTTAATATCTATATTTTTCGCACTTTTTATTATTACCGATTTTAAACTATATATTGAACAAAACAAAATTGTAATACTGTTTTTCTTTAAATGTATTGGACAAAAAAAAATAAAAAGGTTTAAATAAATTTTATTAAACAATTAATTAAATTGCATTTTATTTTTCTATAAATAAATCACCACAAAAAACAAAATTAATTTCTAATTTCTAACATGGAAAAATTATCTGAAATAAATTAAAAAAAAAAAATTCTTATCTTTTATCCGGATCTAGAAATTTACTATTTTTAATTTTTCATCAAGTTTACCCGATTTTTTCGATTTTGTATTAGGATCGCATAATTCATAAACACAATATTTATAAAATTTTATTTTATTTTTTTTTATTTCAATAAATATTTAATATAAATTTTATTATGAAATTATCTCATTTAAATTATGTGTGCCTGGTATTTTACATCCTAATTTACCCATTTTTCTACTGATTTTCTATTTATTTCTTCGATTTTTCATCCATTTCTATACGATTTTTTCGATTTTGTATTAGGATCGCAGAATTCATAAACACAATATTTACAAAATTTAATATTTGGTAAAAATTATTTATCATTTTATAATCGCCTGATAATCTACAATTAAATTTCAATTTTTTTTTTTTTCAATATTATTTTCAAAAATCTACATTATCATTTCATTACGTTGAGCCTAATATTATGCATTCAAATACAAAAATATTTTGTTATTAAAATAAAATAAAATTTTGTAAATATTGTGTTTATGAATTCTGCGATCCTAATACAAAATCGAAAAAATCGTATAGAAATGGATGAAAAATCGAAGAAATAAAAATGAAACCTCGTAGAAAAATGGGTAGATTCGGATGTAAAATACCAGGCAGCAATAATATAAATGAGGAAGTTTCATAATAAAATTTATATTAAAAATTTATTAAAATAAAATTTTATAAATATTGTGTTTATGAATTATGCGATCCTATTCGAAAATCAGCAAAATCGGGTAAAAGTTGATGAAAAATTAAAAATAGTAAATTTCTAGATCCGAATGATAGATAATAATTTTTTTTTTAAATTTTTTTCATTCCTTTTCCATGTTAGAAGTTAGAAGTTAGGTTTTTTTGTGGTGATTTAGTTAAAATAAAATAAAATGCCATTTATTTAAATGTTTAATAAAATTTATTTAATCATAATTTTGTTTTGTTTAAAATAATTTATCTGATACGGGCTGTGTGTAGTTAAACTCCAAGAGATATTCCTGGTTATTCTTCCCTAATTAATGTTATCTACTACGATAATTCATCAGATCAGGACTCTTACCAATAATAGAAGTGCTTTTTAATGAGATTGATAACGGAACTACGTTTCTCTGTTGGGATTACGCTATAACATGTGATTGAAAGCGGCGATATATAGAAATGCGAATTTGTTATTTCATCAGTGGATACTAGGATTTATTGGTTGAATATTATATATAGACCAAACAAATTGAATATTTTCTTCTAACGGGAACCGTAGAAATAATTAGAATTAATTGAAAATTAAAGAAAATTACTTGCGCCACATAATCATTTCAAACATAAAAAAATTACAATATGTTTTTATTGCATATTCTTTTGTTTTTGGTTTACGTTTTCCAATATTTTATAAATTAAATTAAAAAAAAAATTTTTATATATAAATTGGTTATTTATACTAATTGCAATTTTTCTTCTTTTTTTTTTTCTTTTGAGTTTGTTTGCTTTATGCGTACTTTAAAATAATAAATAGATATCCTTTGATTTAAAATTGTAAACGTGTACACATTTCGTTTGAATTGAATTCGAGACCAATCAACAAAAGGAAAAAAAAAATGTTTCTAAATCAATTGAGTTGCTGTTTCATTTGCAACATTTCCAATTGTAAAATTTTGATGATTGTTGATATTTTTATTATTGAAATTATCATGTGGCATCCAAGTTGTTTGACCTATAAGTATAAGAAAAATATATTGAGTATATATTGATTGAGCGTTACTGACAGTTTTGTTTTGATGGTAATAATACAGAAAAATAAATTAATTAATTAATTAAATCATTAGTTAATTGTTAAAGTAAATCAAATTGTAAATATTTTTGTTTTTTTTTTTTTTACTTTAATAGACTTTTTTTTTATATATAATAAACTACAATTTCGTTTTTATTATTTGTAATTACAAAATAGAAAACTAAAAATGCATTAATAAGGATATATATAATTAATATTTTATCAGCATATAATTGGATTATTTTAAATAATTCTATTATTTGACAATGCTGCCATACCAAAATATTTAAAATAGAAATTGTTTAACGCAAAAAAAAAAAATACTATTATTCTTGGTTGTTGTTTGCAACATTTTTTTCTGATCTTATCGCCAAATTTACTCCTGAATATTTTTTTTGGCAGCCAAAAGAAAATTGAAGAAAAAAAACAAAATACAATTTTTTTTTCTTCCACTTTTCTTTTATATATATATATATTATATTATAGTTTTTATAGAAAATACTATTTAATTAAACCAACAACAAACAAAAAAAAATGCTTTTCTATTATAAAAATTGTAATTTTATAAAAAATATAATTAAAAAGAGAAATTTTTATATAAAGTTGTATTCTATTTTCTTTTCCATATTTAAACTAACATTTTATTGTTGTGTTTGTGCGTGGTGTACGTGTTTATTTAAATCCACCCACAACAACACATCATTTTAAAAATTTATTTCTTACTTTGAACTCTTTGAGTCATATCATCAAATGATGCATCTTGAATGTTCAACATTAAACTATTGCCAGATAAATAGACTTTATTTTGTGAATTGGCAATCTGAAAATAATTTTATTATTATATTAGTTTACTGTATATTAATTTTACATTACATTAATTTATTTTTAATTTTAAAACTTACCGTTCTTGCAATACTTTGGGCTGCACGAATTTTTCTCAATTTCAAATAACCAGGATTACGTCCACAGGCCAAACCTAAGTAAACATATCGATTAAGGAGAAATTCTTGTAAAACATTTTGGTATATAAAAAGAAAACAACTGCTGTAGGATAATAATAAAATAAAAAAATCACAAAACAAAAGGATATCATTTTTGCAGCTTCAGCTTCACCCTCAGCTTGGACAATTTTCTGTTGTTTTTCTTGTACGGCCCGTTCAACAAAGAAGGCAGCACGTTGTGCCTCTTGTTGTGCTACCTGTTTGGCTTCAACAGCCGCCGTATATTCTTTGCCAAAACTAAGTTCTGTTAATGATACATCATCTAAAATTATATTAAAATCACGGGCACGTTCAACCAATTCTTTACGAATCAACAACGAAACCTGTTGACGTTGTGTTATTAATTGTGATGCATTAAATTTAGCCACAACACTTTTTAACACTTCATTACAAATTGATGGTAAAACTTTTTCATCATAATCTAAACCAAGTTGACGGTACATTATCGGTAAATTTAATGCATCCGGTCGTGATAAAACTCTCAACGAAATATTAACCATTTGTAAATCTTTTGAACCGGTTGGCGATGAAATTTTTCTTGGACGTGAACGAATATCATAGATAATTGGATATTCAAACCATGGAATACGAAAATGTAAACCTTCTGGATAAATTTCTTTTTGTATACCACCAATACGATTGAATATTATTGCACGATGACCACCTTCAACTGGAATTGAACCAAAAATAATAACAAATACACATTAATAATTGCAATGTGATGCGGTACTTTTATATTTAATCCATTACGTAACACTTATTTTTGATTGTAAATAAATAAAAAAAACAAGCCGAAATTTGATCATAGACAAAAACAATAGGCAAACACAGACATGATAATAGACAAATAAAATAAATAATTGCGATCAATTAAATAAAAGAAACATAATCAAATAAATTAAATAATTTCTTATTTATCATGTTTTTTTTTTTTTTTTTAGTTTATAATGACAACATTTTATCAATTTTACCGAAATATGGTGTGATAACAAAAAAAAAAAATAAATAAAAATAAGGTTATGTTAATAGAATGGAAAATTTTTTATAAAAAAAATAAAAACCAAATGATTCCAAAATATATACCTGTATACATTGCTTGTGAAACGCCATAAACAATTGCACCACCAACAGCTAATAATTTTAATCCCGTTGTTAATCCTGGTGGTCCACCTTTACCAAATTTACCGGCTAGATCATTTAATTTACTTTGTGCCATTCTACTAGCAGTAGTAGTAAATTAAAAATGGAATGTTGTTGTATGCGTGTGGTTGTTACAGCAATTGATGTAATTATCACCGGGAAGAAATTATTTATTTTTTGTATAAAAATTATTAATTTATATTTATAGTTTTACCTGATTTATTTCGTTCTGGAATATAATGAAATTATTTATTTAATAATTTTTATAATGAAAAAAAAAATGTTCACATAAAAAAAAACACAATTATAAAATAATTTCATCAGATTTTCTTCTTGTTCTATTTCTGTCTATTTTTCTCTTTGACATTTCTTGACATATTTTATATTTTTCTATTTCGGAATCTTTCGGAATTCGCTTCGGTTTAATATTTTAAGCTTTATAATTGTTTAATTTTAAAAATAGAAAATTTTCTTTATAAGGTTTCTGCAAAAAAAAAAGTATCTATTTTTTTTTTATCTCAACAACGGGTTGAATATTAGTTTAAATGAGGGCCGATTAATGAATATACATAAATGATTTCCTGTTTAATAATTTTCCGCCCATTCAATTGGTTCATAAATTTTTTTAGTTTAATAAACAATGTTATATTCCAATGAATAAAAAAAAAAGGGATTTGTTGAACATTCATCCTATTAAAAAAAACATTTAAATTACCAGGAATATACATTCTTGTAAAGCATTTGGATTAGAATACATTCAATAATAATGAAGTAAATCAATTATATTCAAAATATAATGTATTTATTCTATGTTTTGCATATGCATAAACATATTTATTCATTTTGTATAATATTTTTTTTAACATTTAAATTGTAAAACAATGTGATATTTCAGGCATTGGTTTTTGTTTACAATATAATTCCCATCCTCGCCATGCTTTAAATCCATTTCTTGCAAATATTAATTTAGCACAACGTGCAGCTTCCCTTACATTATCACCAATTAAATCTGTTTTATTATACAAAATATTTTCAAATATAGTAATAAATTTTTATAATTATAGATTAAATTGTATTTAATTTAAAATTATATTTACCGTTACATTTTGCTGAACATAAACCACCTTTAGTAATTTTGTTACAAAATTCTTTGCTACTAATCTAAAATTGTTTTATAACCAAAAACAGATCACATTATTATTTATAATCGTTATGATTTTAAAAATAAATAACTTGAATATACTTGAAATAGTCCATAATTTGAATGTAATGAATTAATATCGGTAATTTTATCTGAATTTCTACCGCTTTCATTTTCAACTAAGCATACCCCTAAATTAATTGTAAAGAAACATATAAATATCTTATTAATATATATATATATAGTTCATAATCCATTTCAGTACAAATTGAAATACTTACAATTTGAAAGAAATGATCGATCAAATCCTTGTCGTTTTAGTTCACGAGCCAATTCACATCTTGAATATAATTTACAATTGAATTCATTTATAAATAATGTTATAATGATCAATGTGAATGCAAAGAAAACGTTAACAAATTTCATTTTATTATATTTATTTATTTGTAACAATAAATAACAATAAATAATTATAAATATACATATATTATTATTATTATTATTATTTGTTTATGTATTTTACACGCACAACCCGGTAGAAAAATGTGTTAAAAACAAAATATAAACAATATTTATTGTTATTATTCAATATTACGACGAACGCATAAACGAACACAATTATTAACAATAGCAGAAATTATTAGATGATAAATATCGAAACAAAATCGTGCAATTCGTCAATGTCATAGAAAATTATTAATATTTATATATTAAAAATAGGTATATGTTTTGAATTTTTTAATATTTAATCGTCCACCAAACACCAAAAAATATATTTATGTACTACTATCAATTGAATAAATATTATTTTTTTAATAACAAAAAACCCACGAACATTAAATATAGCAATAACAAAATTATCTCTTTTATTTAAAACCGGAATATCTGTTTTGTTTTTTCTTCTTATTTTGTTATTTTCGCGATATCGAATTCGGGTAAATAGACATCAATTCAATTAATGTATAATATTTTTGCTTTATTAATAATAATAAATTAATTAATAATTCGTACAAGATTCGCGGCAATATATATATATATATATATTCAATAATCAAATAGACGTCGTATATACACACATATATCGTCTGTAACTGTTAAGCGCCTCACCATCGCCTCACATCGAAAACACATCTATCTATCTATATACTATATCTAAAATCTAATAAGTACTTATATATATATATATATTATGACTTTTGAAAACACTCATTTATACAAATAAATTTAAAATAATAATAAATTAATTTATGCCATATATAAAAATGTATTATATATATGTAGAGTATAATATTTCTGCGAATTTATTTACATAAATTGAATTCACAAACAAAACGAAAACGATTTATAATATTTTTATAATATACAGTAAATACTCCAGAAGGTTAAAAATGTTAAACTCTATATGATAAAAATAAATGAATGTAATTTATTGTAATATTATCGATCCCACAAAGCATTTTATCAGCGTTGCAAAGAATCAATTTTTACACGGTCTTGGGATATGTTTTTAAATTCATCAATAATCGTAATGATGTTAATTTTGATAATCATATTTGGATTAAAAAAAATTCATTGAACGAATGCAAAACTGACCGAAATAAATCATTTTATATTTCAATTAATTTCATAATTTCCGAAGAATCACCTTTCTGTCGCCTTAATTTTCTAATAAAATTTAATCTAATTTTTCATTTCCATAGCATTTCCAACTTATTTGAAATGAAATGAATTGTATATTCTTTTTATATATTTATATAGATATATATATATAAATAAATGATTTATTTATTTTCTGATCTTTTCTATTTTCTTTTTATTTATAATATTTTATATTTTTTAATTTAAATTTAAGTTTTTTCTTAATTGTGTAGAAATAACACATATTTTATTTATTTTAATAATAACAATTTGGAAAATGATAAATAAAATTATTACAAAATTATGATTAGAAAAAAAGAATTTTTTTTCATCATCAAAATTTAATTTAGAGCAAAAATCATCAAATTGTTTATGTACAATATTTATAATTATTTTTTAATTTCATTTTATTGTCAAACAAAAACAATTTCAAAATATAATTTTTCTTTTTTTTTTAAATAATATATTGTATAAAAAAATATTAATTTCTTTTGTGTAGTGATAGGCTGCTGCTTAAAAAGGAGAAAAATTTTAAAAGGTTTAATTTATTAAAAATTATGAATTAATTAATATATATCATAAAAAAAAATCGTGCCTTTTGCGTACCAAAACAAAAAAAAAAAAACAAAAATATTATAATATAAAAATTCCAATTTAAAAATTATTTATTTTTTTTTTTGTTTTTTACTTATTAAAATGATTTTTGGGAAAAAATCCATTAAAAAAATAATTATTTATTTGAAAGTTTTTGTTTTTTTGTTTTTATTTTTAGTGTAAAACTATTAATAAATAATAATATAATAATTTAATCAAAAAAAAAAAAAAAACGGTGTGAGTGTTGTGAGTTGCGTAATTTATAATTTTAATAATAATAATAATTATTATAATAATATTATAATGATAATAATTTTACAATAATGATATAAAATATTCATTAAATGTTTATGATATTTATTTTCAAATTTCAGTGAAAATTGTTAATATGGAAACAAATATTGCAATTTTGCACATATATTATTTCAGAAATGAGAATAAAATTATGAAAATAAAAACGTTTATGGATGAGTATTATTTAATATTTGTTATTCATAGGTAAATAATAAAAATATGAATAAATAAAACTTTTTTTTTTCTTCTTCTTTTGTTATATGATGCTGATTATTAAGAGGAGCCGACCAAAAAAAAAAAAAAAGTAAAATTAATAATTAAAATTTTATAAAATAATAAAATTAATGTTAATTGCTTAATTGTTTTATATTATGTTTTGTTTTTGGATTTTTCTAAAATGCAAAGAAATTCTTCTGTTGCGTGTTTTTGATTATCATAAAATTAAAAATCCCATTATAAAAAACCATTTTTTATTCGAATGGTGGTTTGTTTTTTGTTTTTTAATTAAGTACAATTAGATTTTTTTTTTTATTTGTTTAATTTTTTATAGTTGATTTTTGATAAAACAAATAAAAAAGCTTTTATAGAGGTCGTCGTCGTCGTCGTTTATTACACATTCGCTTTTGATATTAAATTTAAAAACATAAAAAATATGAAATTTAATAATAAAACTAATAAACTTTTAAAAAAACTTTTCTTTTTTTTTTTTTTTTAATAAAAAAAACTATTGAATTTTCGGAATTATCACAAATTAAAAAAAAAAAAAATATTGTTAAAAATTCAATAGTAAAAAAAAAAAAAAAATCTTCATATTTTGTTTAATATTTTTAAAAATTAAATTAAATTATATTTTTATTTTTTATTTTTTTTTTGTATTATTCTTATATATTTTAATATTATTTATTAGATATCGTTTATTTATTTAGTTATTTACTGTGTGTAGGGGGGTATTTTTTTTGTTTATTAAATATTAATTTACTGTTAATTTTTAATTAACAGAACAAAAGGCGCGCGGCGTTTGAATGAAAATTATAAAAATATTTATTTACGAATTAATTTATAGTATTATATAATTTTTTTATTTTTTTTTCTTAAAAACTATAATTTTTTTTTTATTATTATTATTTCACAATTTCGTGTATTATTTTACCAAAATTCAGATTGAATTGAAGTAATATAGTAAAATAAATTAGAAAAATTGATTATTTAAAAAAATCTATTATTTATAATTATTTTTTATTACTATGGAGTTGATGGAACTGTTGTTTTTATGGGTGATTGTGGTAGATCAAGTTGTTGTTGTTCTTCTTCTTCTTCCACTGCTGCTGGTGGTGGTGGTTGTTGTTCGTCGCCATCGCTACCGATCGTTCCCGTCGATGATGTCGGTGGTTCTAAATTATTAGATAAACTCTTTGACCGTTTTAATTCTTGTAAATAATGTCTTTGTGTTGGTTTATGCAATTCTAATTTTTTTAAAGCATCGTCTATTGTAAACCATGCTCGTTGTCGCCCTATTATATTTGAATCTTCCCATTCATCCAATTCTTTTGTAACAAGCATTACAAATACTTCTGTTCTATGCTTATGCTCATTGTTCTATAATTTGTAATATACAATTTGTAATTAATACAAAATTAAAAATTTATTTCAATTAAGATAATAATTACTTCAAATACACCAAGACATCGTCCTAATCTACCGACAACACCAGCTTCCTCAAGAACTTCACGTACAGCTGTAGCCGACGACTCCTCTTCCGGTTCAACTCCTCCGCCCGGTACTATCCATAATTCAGGGCGACGGGATGATGTCACCAATAGTACCTATAATTCAAATAAAAAAAAAAGGTCAATTAAGTTTTATGTAAGTTTTATGAATTTTTGATCTTCTTTGACTATTCGATAAATTCAATCAAATATAAGTTGGTTTGTGTTCAATGTGGAACTTCCCAATATAATTGTACTGATCTCATAGGACTTTATAAAAATGTATTATAACAAAATACATTTTATTTCTTTACCTCAAAAGCATTGTCATCATATGTTATTAATATGGTTATTAATATTTAATATAAATATTGATATTTATTAACATATGAATCATATTTTTTTTAGTGTAATCAATAAATTAAACAAAAAAAAAAAAATAAAACAATTTACATATAAGGAGGTGGAGGTTTTTATTTTTCTCAATGTAGTGAGTATGGCGAGACTTTGGTCTATAACAAAAAAAAAAACAAATTGTATCTTTAATTATTCATCAATTCATATAAATATATATATATATATCTTTGTACAATATATTCTACTGATTCTATACGTACGTGGTCAAAAATATACAAATATATAAAATTATAAACACCTCAACAGGTATCATATTTTTACAGAAGAAGATATATCTATATTTATTCAAAAAAAAATAAAAAAATATAGTAGTAATTATTACATTAATCTAGACTGGTTTTATTTTATCAGGTCAAAAATCACTGCCCGCGGCGGTGATATACAAAGTATATATACGATTTTGTTTTTTTTTTTTTTTTGTGTGTTATCAACCAACATCTATCTATATATGATTCTACACACAATATAATCGTAATGATAAAACAAATACACATATTTAATCAAAAATATAATAAAAAATAAATAAATAAATACTATAATAATTGAGCACATGGTAATTGTTGTATTAAAAATAAAAGTCATTAATAAATACACAAACACCCACAAACAATGTATTTGATTTCTTAAATTGTTTTATCGTTTTACGGTGCGTTATCTTATAATAATGTTGAACGCGTCACAGTACACAGTATATTTAATTAATGAAATACTGAAAGATTGTATAGGAATTTCACAATTACTTTATTTTGTGATAAAAAAATAATATGCGCTTCTGAATCTGTGATTAAATTAGTTTTTTTTAATTAATCTAATGTCTTCCTAGATTCTATTGATTATTTCATAGTTAAAACCAAAAAAATTCAAGGTCTCACATTCTTCGAATTGATGATATACATAAAATATCAAATCAATAAAATCCTTATAAATAATTATAATTTAATAATCTTGTTAAGTACGGTTAAGTACAGGTATAATTATTGGGAAATTTTAAAATGATTATAATTTCACAAATTCATTTACATACAGGGTTAATTAGACTATTAAATAGTGATTTGCATTGATAGTTGTATGATAAATTGTATTTTGATTACCAGTCTATAATTAATGATATATAGAAAATTTAATCAAGACGAAGGACAACGTTTATTTGAACCTGATGTCTTTTAGAATGATTTAACATTTCTATTAACAAAATTTCTATTTCTATTATTTCTATTATTATTATGAACACATTCAATGTTTCTAGAATCTCTAGAATTATTAAGAAATATGATGATGAAAGTGATCAAAGCGGATAAGGGTGAATCGATATGGTGGTAATCGGTTTAGTACATGAACATAATCAATATATTGAATTTCGAAAACCGGTCAAAGATTCGTGCACGTTTTCGGCATGTGTCACAAGCATTTTTTTGATTATATGATAAATTCTTTGTAATATGTATATCTATTTATATATATTAGTATTACATATATTTATTTATTTATATATATATATATAGCAATTTTAATGATGAGTATAAGTCTGTAAGTACAAGAGAATGTGAAACAAATATTATATTTTACTAAAAAAAAAAAATACAAGTTTTCTTTACATTTGTATTATTACAAAAAATACCAACAACAACAACAATGTGAATAAGAATATGTGTTTCGTTGGCAAAAATTGTAGAACTAGAACTATGGATATATGTATAATTTATCCATGTGTTTCGGTACAAACTCGACCATTACATGCCATCATAAATGACAAATTTTCAGATTATTTTTATATACGAACAAAATGAATCCGTTAATTAAACCTTATCTAAAATAACAAAAAAAAATATATAAATATAATGAAAGACAAAAACAAAAATTACCTCTGCTTCAGCATCTGAACGTACACATATACAAGCTGCACGTTTTCGAAAACCTTCTTTATCATAAATTCTAATTGAATTTGGTTTTTCCTTAACCATTTTGTAACGTTTTGTTATTTACCAAATATATTATATAAATTTTTTCTTCTAAATGCGATCCACCTGGCTGAATTCTTATTATACGATGTATATAATATATTGTTTTGACAACAATATATATTTTTGATTCTGAACAAAATTATTTTTTACTTTCTTCTACTACTGCTGCTGCTGCTGCTGCTGCTGCTGATAACAATAATTATTTTATTTTTTTGGTATTATATCGTATTGTTTTGTGGTCTGGTTGGTGGTGTTGTGTGTTGTATGTGGCTGATGTGGAAACAATTACAAAAATGATTTTATTCACTTTATTTTATAATTTTTCTTTTGCAAATATTCTTTTTTTTTCAGCTACGGTGACAACCGGACGAAGTTAGCAATGGCTTTTATTTTTTTTTTGTATATTCGATTTAATGAAGATTGTGTAATAAAAAAAAATTTTTTTTTCACTTAAGAATTTCTTTTGATTAACAGCATATAGTAGAGAATTTTCAATTTTATTTTTAAAGATTAATATTTTTTTTGTGTATTAACTAAATCACCACTGCCCATATTTAAATTTTTATTTGCGGCATATATAAAAAAAAATGTTGAAGAAAAAAAAAAAACGTGGATGGAACAAAAAAAAAATTTTTTTTCTTTTTAAAAAACACTAAACAAATTATAATAAAAAAAAAGAATCAACGACGAAAAAAAAATCACTAAAAATTATAAAATTAAAAATGAAATAATAAACTTTTTAATTTTTTGAAATAAATATTAAATGAAAACATATTATAAAAAATATGTTTCATTTTGTCATGATATTTTGATAAATTCCACAATATTTTTTTTTTTAAATAATAAAAAAAAATATTCACTTCACTTTCTTCACTCTCTATGCCGCCTATCCCGATCGATGCTTTGCTGTTGAATGAATGATTGAATGAATGAACTGCTGCTGCTGATGATGAAGAATGAATGAGTGAATGAAGAAAAAAACCTTAAAATTCCAATAAAATGAATCTTTCTTTTGTTATAAAAATTACTATATATTTTATGGGTGTGTGCGTCTATTTTGAAAATAAATTTGGGTATTATTATTAAATTATTATGTATTCATATTGAAATATCGAAGGATTTGCTTAATTGATTAATTAATAAAATAACTTTAATTAAAATATATATTCAATAACGCATAGATGTACAAATTAAAGAACTAAAATATAATTTATTAATAATAAAAAAAAATAAAACCTGAATGGCAAATATTTACTATTTGCTATATTCTCTACCGACCGCTACCCAAAAAGACCTAATATTTAATACCAATTTAAAAGTATTTTTATAGTTATTAACAACACTCTTCATTTTGTTTGAACTGTATTTTATTTTCAATTGATTAATTATTATTATGAAAAATTAGTAAATACAATAAATTTATTCCAATGCAATTAATTTATTCCGTAATTAAAAACACATTATAAAAATGCACAAACAACAAAAACCACTATCACGCCGTGCAGCCGCGTATCATACAAATAAATAATAATTTAACATATATAATAAAAATATTCAAATTTTTGTTTATTTTTTTATGAATAAAATTCCAAATTTGCAATTGATGAATGAATGAATGAATTATGGATGATAAAAAAAAAATCTCTAAATTTTACCCAAATGCACCCACACAAATCAATATGCATGCCATTATTTTTTCACTCAGCCCAAAGCAAAGAATTTAAATTTCAATAAAATCATAAAAGTAATTTACTTCATGTATTCAAAAATAAAAAAAATTGTTTTTAAATATAATTATAATAGAACGTATATTTTATAATTCTAATATATCTTGATATTAATTTCATAAATGCATTATCATTTTGATTAATTTTGATGTGCTTTATGGATTAAATAAACACGTTAACTTAAATATATAATGATTTTTGTGTGAATATCAAAACTCAGTATATACACTACGTGTGCGGTTTCCTAATAATTTATTATGAAGATTTGGATTGCCGGTGAGTAATCATATTTATACATATTTATATTTTATATTGAATTGAAATTAATTTACAATATATATTTTAATTTATTGAAATTGATTTTTCATATACATATATATTTCGTTATTAAACACTCGCGATTAAATAAAAACAACAAATAATTTGAGTTTCGAATGTTTATATGATATATGATATCAAAGGAAAATTTATTCGGTTTCAAAATTCACTAAATTCCCTGAATAAGGTTTTTTTTATCTCAAAATATTTTAAATAGATAATAGATAATTGTATATATTTAAATATCTTTATTTAATATAAAGAGAATTAATTCGTAGTTGTAAAATCAAAAACAATCAACCGCAATTTAATTAAATTATAAAAGTATAAAATATATTTATGCAAAAATGAAAAACTTATATTTATTTTTATATAGTTATGATATATTAAATTCGAAAAACATTTATTTCATTCTATATTATATATATAATTGTAAATAAATTCTACGTGTCGTATAGTAGGGTTACTTACTTCAAGGGATAAACTCTATTAAAAAATTATCCGAAATAATTTACATAATCCTCGTAGAATATATTTAAATAAGTTATTTTTTTAGTTTTGTTTTTCATAAATTTACTAATTACTATATATACGATCATAAAGTTAATACACAATTTATAATATATATATGTATATAGATTGTTAAAAATATAACGATAAATACGATAACAATATATAATAATATATACATTAATTTGAAATTGCTTTGATTGAGGTCAATCAAAATGTTAAAATATCTTGTTAAAAATTCTAAAATACATATTAAAAAATATTATTATAATATAAGGAAAAAAATAGTCATTAAAATTTGTCAATATATTTATTATATTATTATTATATATGTTTGTGCAGCATCTAATATATATTTTTCGTGGGAGTCAAATTGTTTTGATTTTTAAAAGTTTAAAATATATTCATATATATACAATTAAACATATATATACAATTACAATCACAATATACAAGTAATGATATGTATATAGAATATATATTTAAATCAATGATGAAAAATGAAATTTAATTCGATAAATTTGGAATAACATCACATGACAAAATCAATTCACAAAATGTGTACCAAGCCAAAAAAAGGTTTGAATAAAATGATCAAATTTGTTTTATTTCTTTAAGTGAATAACAAATGTTATAAAGGTATGATAGGTTTAATTCCCTACACATTTTGAATTTATCTCCGGTAAATCCCTTTATGAAAATGTGAAAACGCTTTTTTTTAATATAATCTCAACCACAAAAAAAAAACTATATTAAATATACAACCACTATATACTATACACAGGTGATCTTTATATCATTTTGCAAATATAATTATACCTATATATATATGTATATATATCGGCTGATATTAATATAAAATGAATTTATATATATATATTGTATATGATAGAGTAGCTATCATAATAATCGTAATAATAATAATTATGCATATGGTAATAAAAATAAAAAAAAATCTATAATGTAATTATATTTAATTTTCATCATTCAAATGGAAAGTCATTTGAGCGCCTTCAATATGCATACATACATATATATATATATATATAATGGATGGATATATGCATATATAATCATCAAAGTTTTATAACTTATAATATGTATAGTAATAGGTAATAATAATATATTTTATCATGTTTCATTTTTCTCATCATGTATTGATATTTGAACATATATGTAATGAATATCACTATCCCTATATGTAGATTCATATATATGTATGAATATAATATCTCATTGCACATTTAATTGTCCATTTTATACATATATATATATATATATATATATCTATATATATATATAAATTTAATGTAAAATATTATTCATCATTACACTTTGCATTTATTTTATACCTATATGGATAGAGTCAATGTATATATATAGAGTTAATGTAGATCTATCCATATATTTACAATATATATCTATGTATAGTTAGTTATATTTCATAAAGTTGATATAAGAATATATAAAAGATACTTTGGAATTGTTTTATAATTTCAATTAACAAATCAATCATAAAGACGTTATTATTATTATTATTATTATTATTATTTTTTTCTTATTTTGATGTAATCGCATCAAAATAATTTTAAATTCACTTAAATTATTATATATGTATACATTACACAACAATGCATTACTTGATGCAGGTGTAAAGGGTCATTTATAAAAATGACCTTAACATTTTATAAGCTTATATTCTTGTATCGTATATGTAGTATATCTTTATGATTATATTTTTAAATATATTCCTTTTGTTGTATGTTAATAATCAACAGTTTTTGTATACGTATACATATATAAGAATATGATGAATGTTTATAAATGGGATCTATCTCTAAAGTAAATTTACAAATTTTTAAAATAAAAAAGTTGCGAAATTCATATGCTAGATGATTCCATTTCGCTTCAACCAAAACTTTATGGTAAATATTGTCAGATTTCGGATATTACGGAAACATTACAAATACAAAAATGTATAATGAAATATATTCCGATACAAGTCCTGTGTTTTCCAAGAGTGTTTTACAATAAATTCTTATAATAGGTAAATGTTAAATAACATTTATTCATATAAAATAATGAAAATAAAAATTTGCAGTATTTTTGATGGTATTAATCAAAATCCTATATATATAAAATGCATGCAATTTTAAAAAGTGCATTTTAGAAAGTTAATTTAGCTAAAAATCTGAAAATTATAATGCATAGATACATAAATAGTGGCTGGAGGCAGGGCGTTATCCTATAGCCAAACGATAGAATATTCAGAAAAGGTACGTGCTAAAAAACAACTTAATTATTCTACAAACGAACAAAAATTTCAAACAAAATTTTCCGGAAAATTCAATTTTTCAAATTTTGATATTTTGGACAGCCACAGTTTTCTACTAATTTATCGGGAGGAATTTTCTCACATTTCGCCACTGCATTTAAACCAAAAAAAAAATTTTCAATTATCTTCAATGAATGAAAATAAAACAATATATATCTACTCGATATATGTAATATGCATATAAATTTCATGAAAAAGAAAAATGAATGAGTTTTCTTTCCTATATATATATATATATATATATATATTTATGAAAATTTTAAATATAACAAAGTTTTTGGTAACATTATTTTAAATATGCATTTTTTTAAATTCATTGTATATACTTTATTTAAACATATATTTGTATATATTACCTGATTATATAATTTGACGTTAAATGTGGCATGATTTCAACCTGCATTAATCAAATTGTTCGTATATAATACAAATATATATATACGGTAAGATAGACTGTGCAATTTACTTCTTGTTTTAAAATTTTTGTGAAAATTTTTATTTATATATATATATATACAATCATATAGCAATTTCAAAAATGCATTATTTATTGCATATGCTGCTATTTAAATTAACCAACTCTGATGTAATTATTATATATATTATATATATAGTGTTATTGTTATTATTATCATTATCATCATATAATTAGTATATATACATATATAAAATATATACGAATTAAAAATCGTATTTATATATGTTTAAATAAGATATGTGTGTTGATTTAATTAAACGAATTTAACATGCATTAATACAATATTTAATTTTTGTTTCATTCATATATACTATAAACTATATATATTTAAATACATATTCATATACTTATTTAATATTTATTATATATATATATATATATACGAATCACATTATATGTGTCATTACGCAAGGTATTTGGTTCATTTATATACATGTATATACATATAATTAATCAACAAGAATTTAAAATTAATTTTATTCAAAATTATTTTTTATTATATCACATATGTGTTATGTTGTTAAATTAATTAAGATTCTTTATAAAATTATATAAGCATTTTATTGTTTGAGTGATAAAATTATTATCAATATTTCATTCGGGTTTCACCTTAAATATATAAAAGAGATGTCTTTTAATGAATATAAGATTTTAAACTAGAAAGATTATAAATCAAAATTGTTTATTGGTTGAAATAAATTTTAGAAAATAGAACTATATTAATTTATTCTATATCAAAAAAATAATTAATATTTTATTACAATTTTGATCTTGCATAGGCAAACTAAAGCGAGATCAATAAAATTACTGAATGAATATATATTATTTGACTGTTCTGTATATAGTGTATATTTTATATACCCTTCTTATACATATTGAATAAAAATGCAGTCTGCTTTACAAATGAGAAATCTTTATACTAAAGTTTTTTTTTTTTTATTAAATATAAGTACCTTTATATTATACCAAAAATCTGTAATTATTTAAATTATATAGTAAATATATTTAAAAAGTTTATTTTTTATTTTTTGGGAGTTACATGATGCGTATATATCATATATAGATATATGTAATTTTATTTAGCTGGATTTCATTCAATATTTATTCATATTCATAATGACTGTTCATTGTATAATTTTGTATGTATAAAAACGGTACGTGTATCAATTATAAAATCTACAATTACTTTAGACAAATAAGTTATATAGCAGGAAAAAAATAATATGTAGGCTATATTGCTATATATTTTGGAAGAACTATTCAAATTCATTGATTATTAACATATTTTAATGGTTTATTTATATTTAAATTATGAATTTATCATAGATCAACCGCATATATTTTATCATTTTAACATTCAAGCATAATTGGAAAAGTCTCAAAGAAACTATCCGAGTTCTCTATTCTCATATAAAGAACTAAATCCTATGTAAATATTTTGTAAATTTTTTCAGGAGCGACATATAGTTTGATATTTTTCAATACCTATATATAGTAATTTTATAGTTTATACATCTTTTGATGCATTATTAAGTGGTACGTGCCTTTTTTTAACATAGCTATACATATATATAAACATATTTTTTACACACACGTATGATAAATTATATTCTATATATATATATATATTCAGATATTTTCCTTTAGGCAATTCTTGATTTTGTTTAGTGTTTCATTCATAAAATTATTAAATAATAATCATTTTTGTTTTTTGGTTCATCTTGCATCTTATTGTTTTTGAAATTTTCTTGTATTTTTATATTGAATATCAATTCATTCTTATATTTTTTATTATACTTTGTTTGAATATTGTATATATTCATAATCCATTAAAAAATTTATCTGTATATATGTATAGTAAGCAGAGTTGAATTGAGATTTGTGTATTAATATGTATATATATATATATATATAATAAAGATGAATTATGTGGTGTAGTACATTATATCTTGTACCTTCTTCATATATATATTTATATAGATAAAGATAAAGGTATATTTTTTTGTAAAATAAGAAGCAACGTTTCGCAGTTTTGAATTTTTTGTTTTTGTTCTTATATTCGCAATAATAAAAAGGAAGCTTAAATTATATATATACACGTTTAGTGGTTAAAGTCAATTATTATTAATTTTTTTTTATTCAAAAATACGTTGTTGTTCAATATATAATATGTTCTTTATATATATATAGACATAGAGGCATCGATTAAATATGATTGTTAGAAGCTACTCGTATATGCATTTGATTGTATATAAATTCATATATATAATATACTTACTTACAAGCAAAAGAGAATGTTAATGTTATGAATATATTGATTTTATTTTATTTATACTATATACATTTAAGATATATACATCAAGAATTAAAATTACCTTTTTTTATATTTTTAATTTAATTTTATTCATTTTCTCAATTTAATACAATATATATATATATAAAAGAAAATTATTATGCCTAAGGCTCGCCCACCATATTATTTTTTCGTTTATATATTGTACATCAATATACTGCGAATTTTCCAAAAATAAAATAATAAAGTTTTTACTGATTTCAAAACAATCTTTAATACATATTTATTTTTTTTATATTAAAAAATATAACAAAATATAATGAAAAAAATATGTTTATCTGCTTCACCCACAGCTATATATATGAATAATATAATTTTTTTTTGTTAATAATTTTTATATATTTAATATGATGTGTGTGGTGCATATATAATAAAAAGAATTATTTTTTGATGTAAATATTGTCATAATTACGGAATGAAGAATTATAATTGAAGCGTTTATGAATATATATAAGGTATAATAATAATAATGCGCGACCCAAATTAAATCGATATATAGACATTTTTTTTTAATGATTTTCAATTGATTATTATATATTTGCATATAAATTACTTGTTATTATAATTTTAAGGTTTAAAAATAATAAAAATATATTTAAATGTGGATTCGTTGTGAATAGATTGTAAAACTTTTGAGTATTGAAATTTACCACTGAAAGTTGATCACATAGGTTTGTGCAGATAAAACGAAAAATGTAGATATTTTAGTATATAAATGAATTTGTTCACATCCACCTATATATGATCCTGATGCTTGCGTTTATATATCTATAAACATTTTATACCTTCGAGTAACAATCTGTTGACCACTTTAAAATGTGTTTTAACCATTAACAAATGATAGATTATATATTTTATTTAAATTTGCAAAACAATATAATATATTTATTTATACAAAAAATAAATCAATTTGAATGATTCGTATATATATATTTCTATATTATTATATAAACACGTACTTTCAGTAAAGTTCATTATAGATATCGTTTTGGATTCTAAGATACTTTTTTTTAATCACTTTTATCACGAGTTTTGAAGATGTTTGATGAAATTTTGGACATAGAATTTGTTACAAAATGTAAAAAATAACATTCCCGGAAATTTTTTCGGATACCATCCTATCCAGGAGTTCACATACAATTCCGAGGATGTATTTGGAATTGAATTTGAATATATTATTGTGGCACAATATTAAAATTTTATGATGAGTTGATTGGTGATAAATTTAACCTCCTGGCCACCAGTATACATACTGCCTGTTTCAGGTGTTTGTTATATAGGCACGGGGGGTTTTATACTATAACTATACTATATATATAATTAAAAATTTACAATCATTTTATCTATTAACTAATGCTAAATATAATGGATTATCTCATTTTAAAATATATATATGGTATTTTTATATTTATTTTTTATGTAATCTTCATATATATGTATATATGAATACGATTCTTTGAATTTGTATCTATATATAAATATATACAAAATATATGGCAAAGAATTTCTCGTATAAATATATATAGACATATAGTAATATGAAATTAAAGTTGATTTAATGCTAATTTTATGAATAATAAATGTTAAAATCCCATGCATATATATACTTATTTATTTCAAGTGACACTTTTCAATATATATACACACATCGCATATAACTTATGAATAAACACATTTGAAAGAAATAAACCAAAAAAATATTTCTATATAAACAAATTTTATCTCAAGATATATATATAAAATTGAATCTGCTTATGCAAATATAATAATTACTTAAATGAATACTATTATCATTATTATTATTATTATTATATAATGTGTTTGTAATAAAAAAGAGAAGATCTACACATTATTTAGATTTGGAGAAGATCATATATTTGCATTGGCTTTATATACCTATATCCTATATCTATATATATCAAATAGTTATTGCCGCAAAGTTTTATTACCATCATATATAACATATATAAATTGTCTATTAATGTGAATTTAACACTTAAATTCAATATAAACATTAAATGTTTATAAAGCGAAAAAAACAGAGTTTAAAAAACATATATGTTTAAAAATTTTGATTTATTGTCGTTATACGTATATATATGGTGTTGATGCCTTTAAAAACCATAAAAAATTAACCAAAAAATCTAACAATATATTATAAATATAAATGAAGATTGTATTTGATTGTAATATATAAAAATATAACGTATTTGAAAAAGAATAGCGAGAAATCAATAAATGTTTTAAAAAACAAAATAATTCACAGATTTTTAACATCTCATTAATTTTAATATACATAAACACATAATAAAAATTAATTAGTAAAAATTATACTTTTCTATATTTTATATATCACAATTTCATGACCATTATTTTCATGACCATGTTATATGTATACAAAGTTATAATAGCAACATTTTTCTCCATATATACATCTATCTATAATAACAATATTATTATATATATACAGATCATAAATATTGTTATTAAACACTATTAAATAGAAATATATTTGTATTATTATTATTATTATTACGACGAGTTTATTTACTCGCCAATTATAACACAAAATAATTGTTTCTTATATACTAAAATAAAATTTAATGAAATACAATTATTGAATTCAGAATTACATTTATATTGAGTGTATTAATAATTTATCAAGTGTGATATTATATTTATAATTATATAAAGGTGTTTCCTATATGCGCACCTAAAATGTCATCAAAATAATCACTTCCATTTATATAAAGTATATATAATTAGATATTTAATGATAATATTCTTTACCGATGGAATATAGAATAAATAAAAAATTGATATTTTTGAATACTGTAGATCAATTTATTAAAAATATTTCATCATAATCAATATTCTTTCTATATATATATTATTTTAAATTAAAAATAAAAACGTTCAAATTCAATTAAGAAGATAATTACTTAAAAACGTAAATTATATATAGAAATACAATTGAATTCTTGAATGTGTATATATACAATACAATATTATATATGAATCCCAGTCAGACTCGCAGAATAGAATAAATTCAAATCATTAATGATTAACGAATTGATTACAATAAAAGAGTATATAAGCATAATACAATATTGAAAAATAGTGTATCATAATGTGATAACATTACATGTGACATAAAATCATTTATAGAAAGTTAGCTTTATACATTGTTAAATATATAATTTCCAATATCGTTACTACTTGGATGCTGTTTTTTTTCTTAAATATACGTATTCTATCGTATTTACTCTATAACTCACCGTAAAAAACATCAATACATTATATTATATATATATATATATATATATATATAAAAATAACTTTATCTTGTTATGTTGCTGCTCACATGACATATATATAATTGCTGTGTCTTTACACGATTCTATATACGGTTCAATAAATGAAGAATTATTTATATATATTTATATAAATGAGATAAAGTTAATTTAAGATACTATAAATGGTATTGATTTGATTGATTCTTTATTATATTATATTTATATATATTATTACATACATTTTGAGAATGTATGTAACTATATATATATATATATACATTTGCAGTATATATATTTATCAATATCTATTTATACGTTACAATAAAAAATTTTTCCTTGTACTTTTGATTAATTTTCTGTATAATTCAAGATCACAATGAAAAATAGAATAAAACAATTTTTTTTTCTCTTTCGATTTTATATTATTAGACGTCGCGTATTATATTTACGCGTATGTGCACATTCTTCTAGAAATAAATATAATATACATTATTATTAATTTAATAAATTACCAATGATGTGAAGTTATTATATATATATAAATTTTCTTTCCATGTAATTTGCGATTCTGATTATATATATTTTCTATTTGATACAATTAATTAAATATATAAAGGATAAAAATCAAATCATTTAATGAAATTTTTATATAAATTATATTGATATAATTAGGCAATAAAATCCAAATAAAGAATTATATATTATTATTATTATTATTGCTATTATATCATTATTTATTAATATAATTATGATTATCATTATATTATTTTTGTAAATGCATATATATATATATTTATATAGATATATAGAATAATAAGTGAATTGTATATATATATAAATAAATTGTGCATTAAGTTGTAAAAGAATTATTGATCTTTTGATATAAAAACGTTTTAATATATAACAACCGATTATTATATACCTATACCTATATGGGAAATTTTTGTATTTATCAGTATACATTATTATATTGAATTGATTAATATCTGTGTGAAATGTATTTATATCAATGTATCAACAACGTATAGATAGATATATATTTATCTGCGTATATAGAGAAGACAGAAAAATATATATATTATTTGATTAGGTAAAATCACACATAAAATATGTATATCAATCATTTATTTTTATTTTTTTTTTGTTGTATTATATTATTTTTCTCTATATCATTTATTGATAATTACCTGGTTTTCGTTTAGTTTCTATATATCGTATATATATACATATAATTATATATTTTTATTTATATACAACACTAAATTATATCATTATATTTCTAACATATATTGCCTCTATATATTCATATCTTCACTTTTATATATATATTTATTAATTTAAATTTTTCACATAAAACAAGTTTTTCATTAATCAATTTATTTATCTATCCTATATCTTTATATTCACATCTTGCATTTAAAGTACCTTATTAAAATTACCATTATAATTAATGTAAAAATTGATAATATTAAAAAGCAAAAAAAAATATGTTTTATATTTCATAGAGAAAATAAACATATATGTATATTATTTATACAATTTTGCTCAAATAATTCATATATTTTAATCATCGATATATTATAATAATAAATAATATGTATTAATAATTATTGATGAAAATATATTCATAATGACATTTTATAATATAATTTAGGCAACTTCTATATGGTATAATATTATTATTTCTTGACGAAAGTACTTGAGAGTTTTGTGCACTTAAAATTTTAATTCACAATTGTTATTTCTTATTGTATCAACCCATTAAATGGTTAATTGACGGTTACCTTTAATAGCATCTCAATATTTAATCAAGGAAAATTTAAGTGATTTATAAATATATCCGATTATACTGTATACATTCACTGTTAAACTCAAAATTTTCTTTT
The DNA here is from genome assembly GCA_958336335.1 of Dilophus febrilis. NCBI lineage: Eukaryota > Metazoa > Arthropoda > Insecta > Diptera > Bibionidae > Dilophus > Dilophus febrilis. The sequence continues at coordinate 29,304,773 of OY284469.1, read as the reverse complement.
AATTATAAATTATATTCTACATGTTTTTATAGAAGTAAATTTATTATTTACTTCGCAAAGTCAATCAATTCACAATAAATTCCAAATATGTATGTTAAATTTTTAGCAAATCAATAAGTAAATTTTAAATTCTATATAGCTGAAAATCGAAAATTTTAATTTTTTAGATCTACAAAAAAAAAGCATATTGGATTGATAGGATATATAAAATAAAGATCAAAATGACCGATTAATATATATGGCATATATACGGATAATGAAGCTTGTTTAATTGTTTAGGAAGATATAGGGAAATTAAGAAAAAAATGATACTTTTTTGTTATAAATTCCAAACTATAAATATTTAATATATCCGTTACATAAATCACCATTTGTATAACAGTTCGATAGACTCAACATGTGATCACATAAGAAGAAAAAACAAAACAAAAAAAAAAGGTATACCAAAAAAAAAGAGAACATTATAAAAAAAAATAAACAATTTTTTTTAAAAAATATTATAATGCAAAGATATATATATATATATGTATATATTGTTATATATACATAATAACCAAAAAGCACCTGTTGTTTAACCTCTTATACATTTATTGCTATACAATATATTCGTGTATTATAAAATATATGAACATAAAAGCTACCTTTTCATATATATATATTGTGTAATATAGATAGATACAGTGTTTTTGTGGTTGTTGTTGTTGTTGTTGTTTTGGAAGAACATTATAAACAAAATAGATCTACAAATCAAATTTTCTATATAGTTATACATTTATATATACAAATACAAAAATGAATGTGTTTTAAATATACTTATTCTATCGCTATATATAGTTATATAGATACTTGACTTCAACAAACGATTTGTAAAATGAACATATATATAGAAATTATAGATATTTTTTGTGAATATAGAAAATATATAACACTATAAACATTATCATTTAAAGCATATACAGGTATATTGTCAGGTATGGATAAAATTTTTGAGGTGTTTTAGAGATCCCCGCGGAGTATAGGAAAATTGAACGTTTTATTAATATGCATTTTAATAAACTGAATAAAATTCATACAATGAATATAACGTTTAAGCTTTGCTAGACAATTTAATAAAATGTGAAAATTTTCCTATGCTTTAGGATAAAATGAGTGAATGCGATTGTGGATGGGCCGTGAATAATTGTCTCTTGATGACCCAAACGTTAGATAGTATTCTAAATAGGATATGCTTAAAAATAAATTAATTATACCACAAATTAATTTTTGGAATTTTGTTTTTTTGTAGTTTTATTAATTTGTTTTGAAGTGAATTTTTTACGCGTTGTCCACGAATGATATCATATATATGAATAGATATACAATTATACACCTATGTGTATATATTTATTATAATATATTTTTTTATATCGTTGTATTGTGGGTTCTTTATATATTATTTAAAAAAATAAAAATAAAAAAAAGCAACAAGTATTACAGTGGAACTCTATAAATATATACGTTTATAAATAAACAATTGTATATACATAAATAAATATATATTTATGTATACTTTTACTTCTATATTTATATAACGAACGATTGTATGTATTTTATAATCTATATGTATCACATATATATATATATATAGTCTACGGTATATTATTATTATTATTACTATTATTATATTACAGGTGATTTCAAGAGAGAGATAAAATAAATATATAGGTATAAATTATATGTATATATATGAATAGAAAAACTATGAATTATTTGATTTGATTTATACGTTCTTTTTTCGCTCTTTCTTATTCGTATATATATAATATATAAATTATAATTATTATATATTATTATATAGAGGATGTGTAAATGTTGATTATTTTTTTCCCTTTTCACTAGTGTAATTCACTTTTATCCTGTAATCATTATTTATAGTTTATACTTTTTATATGTATATTATATTTTATAAATTAAAATTGATTTGTTTATGTATATATACATAGGTAAATTAAATTTAAAAATATGAGGGTTTTTTTTGGCATTAATTGTGTGGGTGCTAATTTATATATATGAAAATGTGAAACTAATTACTGTATTGTTGAAATATATATAATAAAATCTTAATCTACTGACATCCTGATTTTGGTGGATATTATTTTTCAATATATTTCAATATTTTTCGTTTTAACGACATTGAATGAAAAAAATTAAACTGTCAGATATTTAATATAACCAAACAAAAGTAATTTTTTAAAAAATTTAGTGTTCTATATCCATAAAATATTTTTCTTTTAATTATATATACATAACGTGATCTATAAATTATATAATAATAAATAGACTTTTTATTCAAAGAACATTTTTATAATACTTTATATGCAAATTTAAATATAACTAATTGAATTTTATTTTCGTCAATATATTTGTATGAATATCTGAATTGGCCTGAATACAAATATTCGATTATGTTTTATTATAAATTGTATTATATTCCAAATAAAATTGTAATAAAAAAAAAAAATTCATATTTTTATTATATAAATACAATTGATTGTATTCTTTCTTTTGTTATATATACGGTTATATACTATATAAATGATAGTTCTTTATTAATCATATTATATTTATATATATTGTAAAAATTTACCTTAAATTATCTTCAGATATAATTTTATAGTTCCGGTGGATTTTTAATGGTTCAACCAAAAATATTTGTATATTATACATTGTTTTCATAATACATTTATAAATTTATGTGTCCAGCATTTTCATGATTTAAATGGGATAACCGTTTTTCTTTTTTTGTGATAAACTCTTTATTTAAAATAATAAAAGATTTTTGATATTTATAATCACAACAAAAAAAAAATAAAAAAATATATAAATACCAATCAATATAATTTTGTAATGAAAAAGAAATCACTTGTTGTACTTTTGTATTTTGTTTATATCAAATAAATACAACAACTGGATTTTATTTATTTTTTTTTAAGCAATAAATCATTTGGCGTCTATATCCGTTGACATGTAACATATTAAACTTTGTATACACATTTATATTTTAAAGAAAAAAATGTTTATAAAATAAAAAAAAACAAAAAAAAAACTCATCAATGCTTTTTTCTCAATTTCTTTTCGATTTACGTTTATATATGTTTATACCTTTACAGTTTGATTGTAATCACCATATCTCTGTAATTCAGATGATATGTGAATGCGTGTACAAAAAAAAACATATATATATATATATATATATAAATAAAAATATTTTGAAAATCCAAATCAGTGTTGGTTATACATATACCTATTTAACTAACGAGAAGAACGATCATAATATATGGTATATAGATATGGTTAGTATATGTGATAAATAAATAAATAATAGAGTCACCTTTTTTTTTTTTTTGAGGTACCGCAAAACAAGAATTTTTTTTTTTGTAGATATATTTTTTACAACCATTTCAGCTACTTTTTTTTGTATTGTTATACATCAATTTCTAGTCGCAGAAAGTTGTTAGCCATACCCTAAATAAATACCGCACATTTAATAATATAATAATATACAAATGATATTTATAGTAAATTTGTTATTATTATTATTTTAATAAACAAGATATCACAAATCATTTTTTTACAACCTATAAAAATCTTTTTTTTTATTATATATATATATATAAAATGTTTTTTTTATTTTTTTAGTTTTTGATGTTACCGACAAGTTATAATATATATATTTTATTTTTTTTTTAAATATATATTTTTGTTAATAATAATATATCATATTAATTTGTATTCTTATACATATATCGCATATATTGTGGATTAAGTAAATTTTTACAGAATTTTTTAAAACTATACAAATATCCAAATGATGGATATTGAATATATATGAGAAAAAATTTTGTATTTTCTTTTAATATATGTTAATATGGAAAACTATAACAAAATTTGCTTAATTTCTTATTATATGTTTAGACTTTCACTTATTTAAATATAAAAAAATAAGTTTATCGATAAAGTATAATACAATCGAACTCATTACATATTTATGTGAATTCAATGTAAATTATTATACATATTATATGATTATCAAATGTATTAATTTTTTATCAATTTCTTTATAAGAACGGTATTCTTTTTTTTTTTACCAATTTATTATTTATATACCAATTTTATTAAGAAACAAATAATTATAGATGTATATATAAATATCATAATTTTATTATTTTATGAAGATGATAAATAAATGTGAAATACAACACAGAGTTTTATATATACATGTACGTATAACATATAACATATATGTATCCAAATTTAAATATATATTATATAAATGATATTGGAAGAATGGGGAAATTAGGTAATTTATTTTTAAATGAAATTTTAATGATTGTACTCTATATAGAAAACTTTATAAATTTAAACTACATTTTTCGGTTTCTTTAAAACTTATGAAATGTAAAGTTGCCTCTAACTGTAACTTCGCATTTTAAAATACAATTCAACCAAATATTAGAATTTCAATTATTAATTTATCGAATAACCAAATTTTCCATTTTACAAATATTCTCCAGTTTACCTTACCAATCTCTCTTCTATATGCATACATATATTTATCACACATTTGAATAATGAAATTAAAAAATAACAACCATATTTATAAAAAAAAACACTGCGTGAGAAAAACCAATATTATACATTTATAGAAATTTAACATATCGTATCAAATTTCAACAAACAAATATTATTAATTACATATTTATTTACATATGATTAATTTCATTTCAATATAATTTGCATATTAACACTTTATATTTTTTGTCAATTTCTATATACTCGGGGATAGCAATTTATCGACTCTATATTAATAATTAATACATATTATTTATATATGTATATATAGAGAGTTTTCACAATTTGAAATTTTATTTGTGGGAAAATAAAATGAAAAAGAAAATAAATTGTCATATACATTGAATGATATATTTATTATCTATATACCATGTGTAAATATATATAAATTGTAATTCTACATTCTATTTATAGTTTTAAATATATATAGATATTTAAAAGAAAAACGCATATAGTGCATGCATTGGAGAGACACAATACCGCACCACATTAAATTGGTACAATATAAAACTTCTTTAAATGAATATATATACACAAAATATTTGTTTTTGAACTATATATATATTATAGCGCATCATTTTGTTTTTTTGTTTATTTTGTACATATAATTGCATATCTGCATGAAGATCAAGAACAATATACATATACAAATATAATTATAAATGAAAAATAGTTATTTTTGGTATAACGTAAAGTAATTTAAATTAAATTCGCATATATACGAAGCAAAACTTAAAGAAAATTTGAAATTTTTCATTTATTCTATATACTACATATATATTATACAAATCGTAACATTATTATACATATTTATATAAAATTATATGCAAAAGCATGTAAATATACGAAGTGCATTTTAATGAATTTAAAATATTCCAAATAATTGTAAAATAAATTGTATGTATATATTACGTTTTATCTAAAATATGCGTTTGTATTTATTGATGATGCGTTAATGATTTAAATTTTAATGTAACCTATTATTATTATATTATTATAAACAATTAATTATATATATATTATATGTTATAATGCGTAATTCAATGCTGTAAGAAAATAATACTATTTCTTTTGTTGTTGCGAATATCTCTGAAATTAAATACATTAAAAATATTTTATTGTGATAGATTAACGCAAATTATTGCATGTGATGGGTGTTATCTATAATATATAAATATATTTACTTATTGTATATACAAAATAATAATAATGTATAATATAAAATATCTATTAACGCAGAAAAATAAAATAAAAATGTAACAAACAAATATATAGTGAAACAAAATGTGTCTAGCGTGGAATATATATATACATATAGTTATATAGTGACAATTGAATTAAAAAACAGCTGCATTTTGTGATTATATACATCTTTTTTAAATTTCATGTTCATATGCAAATTCAATTGAAATATATAAATTTTTTTTTTGAGGGAATGGAAAGTGAAAGAATTTCTTGAATATATATCTATATAAATAATCATCAGTCTACAGACTTATATATCTATATAGCCAGACAACCTATGCGTAATAATAATAATAATTAAAAGAGGAAAAAAAATTCAGATGTTTGTTTTCTATATATCGCAGACTGCTAAAACGCGATGGTTTTGTCATTTTAATATTGGGAAATTGTTTTATAACAGGGTTAGGCGATGCTTTTCGAATAAAGTTTTTACATTTGACGCTTCGCTACAGCTTTTTAAACATAGTAATAGAAATACACATCACTAATAGGAACATGTATTATATAATTTAATAGAGTAATATAGAATAAAAAAATATTGATTTAAGCATAAGCATTAAGTATTAAGTATCCTATCATAGGTTGGTTTGGATTGGGATCAATAGGGTAGGCACTGACTGGTCGCTGACCCAGTGTTGCAACTGTTGAGTTCCTGATCAAGTGCTTACTTTACCTCCACGTGGTAACCAACGGTAACTGAATGATACAATCCGTATCATTCAGGCTAAAATTGTAAGTGCGAATCCCATGTGGTTGGTCGTACGGCTAATTACCGACACCGTAAAAACAACAAATTATGAAACTAGCAACAGTGCCTCGGACAGGACAGGAAAAACGGCAACGACTCAGGCAATGGAACAAGGACAATGATTTAAAACTGGCGTCATGGAACGTGAGGACAATACTGCGCGCGGGCGGTTTAAAAACTTTGACTGATTGCTTAAAGAAAGCTAAACTGGACATAACAGCGGTCCAGGAAACACGGTGGCCTGGAAAGAACATCTTATCCAGTAAAGAATACAAATTCTACTATAGCGGTAGAAATAAAACAGGGTTATTCGGCACCGGCTTTATTGTAATGGGTAAAGCGAAAGAATCAGTCATTGGTTTCAACCCCATTGACGAAAAATTTTGTACGTTACGAATAAAGGGAAAATTTTTTAATGTAACCTTTATTAACGTACACGCCCCAACAGAAAACAAAGATGCAGACACGAAGGATATGTTTTACGAAAAGCTCAACCGTATTTACAATCAAGCTCCTAGTCGTGACATTAAAATCGTGCTTGGCGATTTTAATGCACAGGTTGGTAGGGAAATTGTATATCGACCGGCAATTGGTCAACATAGCCTTCATACACACTGCAATAATAACGGCGAGCGTTTAGTCGATTTCACAATATCAAACAATATGATAGTAGCCAGCACACGTTTCCCACATAAGAACATACACAAAGGAACATGGTGTTCGCCCGATACTAAAACAACAAACCAAATAGACCACGTACTCATTGACAGTCGTCATGCGTCCGACATACTGGATGTAAGGAGCTGTAGGGGACCTAACATTGATTCTGATCATTATCTCGTAAGAGCTTTGTTCAGATATCGTGTTAGTGCAAACCGCCAAAAAGTCATTGCGAGAGGATTCAATTTGGAAAATCTCAAAAATGACCAAGTAAAACAACAGTACGAAGATAAATTGGTGGAGTTAATTGTTCGAACAGATGTGGATCAACAGCAAAACACGTGTAATGATATGTGGAATCGATTACGTAATTGCATGAAAATGGCGGCAGAGGAGACGGTAAAGTTGAAACCTGGCGTGGTCAGAAATGGTTGGTTCGATGACGCATGTAAAACGGCTCATGAAGAAAAGAACCAAGCGCGTTTAAAATATCTTCAGCGCGCCACACGAACTGCCATGGATGACTACAGAACCAAAAGATCCATTGAACGCAAATTATTCCGAAACAAGAAAATGCGTCATGAGCAGGATATTTTGCGGGATATAGACACGCTGTCCAGCATGAATGACAGTAAAAATTTGTACAGGCGAATAAGATCTGTAACTAGCGGATTTATACAACAACCCCTTCTTTGTAAGGATACCAGCGGTGAAATTTTGGCGGATGAAGAAAGAGCCATCGCGAGATGGGCGGAGTATTTTAAAGATCTACTTACAGCAAGCAACCCAATTGGTATAAATGCAGAAAACGAACTTCCGTACCAAACAGCACAACCACTAATTTCGGAACCAACATATGAGGAAACCAGAGAAGCCATTCTGAAGCTCAAGAATGGAAAGGCGGCTGGATCTGACGGCGTACCTGGTGAACTCTTAAAATGTGGAGGGGATGTATTGTGGAATAGTATACACGAGCTAATTGTGCATGTTTGGAACTATGAGGTTATACCACAGGAGTGGAAGCTTGCTGTAATTGTGCCAATACACAAGAAGGGAGACAGGATGGAGTGTTCCAACTATCGGGGAATATCTTTGCTGAATGCAACATATAAGGTACTCGCTTATGTGTTGCATAAGCGCCTATTACCATATGCGGAGGAAGTCATTGGTGAATACCAATGTGGATTCCGTAATGATCGCTCAACAACTGATCAACTGTTCGTCATACGACAGATAATGGAAAAGTGTAGGGAGTTCAACGTAGTAACACACCATCTATTTGTTGATTTTAAGGCCGCATACGATAGTGTTATTAGGGAAAAATTATGGCGCACGATGGAGGAATTTGGATTCCCACAAAAATTGATAGCCATGTCGAAACTAACACTGACGCAAGTTACATCTCAGGTACAAATAAGGGGGATCAAATCGGATGCATTTGAAACCATTGACGGAGTACGGCAAGGGGACCCTTTGGCTACATTGTTTTTCAATGTTATATTGGAAAAATGTATAAGAAGGACGACCATTAACACCAGCAGCACTATTTTTACGTCATCTGTTCAATTACTCGGCTATGCCGATGACATTGACGTGGTGGGTAGAAGTATGGGTGCCGTTAAAGAAGCGTTCTTACTGTTGGAACGTGAAGCTTCGGAAATGGGATTAAGGGTAAACGAGGAGAAAACCAAGTATATGATCGCACCAACGAACAGTAGGTTTATGGCACAACATCAAAGCGTATCAATTGGTCAGAACAAATTTGAAACGGCGGACAGGTTTAGCTACCTTGGAAGCAGCATAAACAGCGAAAACGATATAGCGGAGGAAGTTCAATCCCGGATTGCTTCGGGAAACAAGGCCTTTTACGGTTTGCGAAAGATGTTCTTCTCGAAGACATTGAGTAAAACATTGAAACTAAAGCTATATCAAACACTGATTCGACCAATTGTGACCTACGGTTCTGAAACGTGGTGCATGACACAGGCCACCGAACGGCGACTCGGAGGGTTCGAAAAGAAAATACTACGCCTCATCTTTGGACCGACAAAGGAAAGGGGATGGTGGCGTAGGCGGTTCGATTTCGAGCTATATAAATTATATACCGAACCTGACATCGTTCGGTTCATTAAGATCGGTCGCCTGAGGTGGTTTGGTCATGTGGTACGAATGGATGGCGATCGTATACCGTCAAAAATGCTGGACAGTAAGCCGGGCGGATCTAGGAGTGTAGGAAGACCGCGGGGTAGGTGGAAAGACGAAGTAGAAGTGGACCTTCGGGCCCTCGGCGTTTCCGGCTGGCGGACGTTGGCGGTAAATAGGTCCGGTTGGAGAAGGCTGTTAATGGACGCCAAAACCAATTGTAGGTTGTAGGCGCGCAGAAGTAAGAAGTAAGTATCATAGGATTCCTATGATTGCTTTATTTATTATTCAGTGTAAAATAAATGAAATGGTTTACTTTTTTTGGTCATCCTGTATCACATGCAAATCCTCAAAATTATATAAAAGAATAATGCATAAGTAAAACTGCAGTTTGTATAAACCTAATTCTTATTTCTTATTTATAAAATACTTTATATATATGAAATTTTTAATGCGTCAACAGTTAACATATATAGAATTTTTATATCAATTTTTCATTTTCAAAATGGAAAAGAAAATTGATGTTATTTACTGGTGTTTCATCACCCATAATCTGAGAACATGAAATTGCACAACAGCCATGTAAGTTTTACATAAAATTCACAAGTGCAAATCAATCGTGTATATAAAAACAAAATTGCAAAAGAATTATTTATATACGAAAACGTATAATCAGATATAATGTCATAACTATTTAAAAATACAGTAAAAATGTGATTATTTTAATATCCTTATCCGAAAATTTATTTACTTCTTTTGATAACATTGGATTTGTTTATTTATACAATACTTTAATCAAATTTTTATTATTTAAAATGTTTAATAGAATTTTTTTTCCTAACTTTTTATTTATCTATAACTATATCTATATAATAATAAAAATATAACGTAGTATATTATTTTTAATTAATAATATACAATAAGCATATCACACTACTAATTATAAAATTCTTTGAGTTCATCTTAACCCATTCAATTACCCATACCGCTTCTCTGTTAAATGAATTCTATGGACTTGTTTGAAATTTTTATAATACAATTGTATCATGAAATCACAGAAAATTTTACATAGTTTATATTTATCGATATTCAAAAAATGTTTTGGATAATATTATTATGATTGATTGAATGGGTTAAATTAAATTAAACACAAATTTTTTGTTTTTAATCTAAATAGAATATTTTAATAATTTTATTCTTTATAATATTTGTATTTTATTGCACTCTATTGATATATATATCTATAAATATATTCATGTATATGCGGGCGAGCATTCCCATATATTATTTATATTATATATATGTATCAAATGAACTCAATTAAATTTTCAATTATTTTAAATTTATATATATATATATATATATAATATGAAATATAAATATATGGAGAGTTTATTTTACAGATTTTTCCTAATAGTATATTTTTTTGGTAGATTTAAGCTATATTTTATTAAATCCATGAATTAAAAGCATTGCAATTCTTAGATAAAATTTTCTAAAATTTCTGGAAGCAATCTGTGTTATCTGTATATAGAAGACGTGATAAATTATTTTTTGCATTCTTTTTTTACAAACAATTTAATTAGGAATTACAATTGGCTCAGGTTTGACTTGATTTTCAACATTTTTTACAAATCAATAATTTCACAATGTTTTGTAAAATATAAATCGGAGAAATTTGAAAATAAATACAAATAACGAAATGTATTCAGAGAATATACTGATATAATGTTAAATGTTTGAATTAACCAAATTCATACAATGACTTTATGTATAAATAAATTAAAATATTTGTTACAATTTGTCTTTATTAGATTGATTGATATATATATAGAAATATATTATTCACATCATATCTTTATGACTTTATTTATATTTATATAGATATACCGAAATATATTGTGAGGACAGTTGAAATATATATTTGACTTATCAAATTGCAAATGTTTATTCCAAATAAAATTCCAAATTATTTACATTATTTTCTTTATTGTTTACCGACCCCATATTTTGAATAGAATTTTGACATTTTTCAAAACCAAAATGTGTAAATTAGATCGTATTTAGATAATTGGAATCTAGATATTTGAAATGCAAAATTTTTTAAATACTATTGATTTTGTTAAGGAAATTTAAAAAAATTACGATTTTAAATAATATAAGGTCAGTTTCAAACACAATATTATTGATAATAATTTGTTATATTTATAGATGATTCGGTAACATTTCAAAAAAGAAAATTTTGCTATATAGAAAATTAAATTGTTGTCTTTGTTAAAAACTGAATCGTTTTAACCTATAAACTTAAATGATTTGATTCGGTATCGATATAGTTAAACGGCACATTTCCTGTTTTAGATCACAATCTATAAAAGTTTTTCTTTCAATTATAGAAAAGTTTGTGGTCTTAACTCTAATTAAATTGCAGATTGAATGTATATACACAAAATCACATCAATTTATATACAGATACACATTATAATTGTGTAATAAATGTGTATACAACAAGTATTCAATTAATCAAATTGAAAAATAATTCGTGTTCAATAAACATTAAATTCAAATAACAATACAACAAGTATATAATTGGATAATTTATATAAACAGTATAAGTAATAAGTATATATAAAAATATTTACATTTTTTTTATATATTTAATACCCAAATACACCTATTTTTATATATATACTCGTATATAAATATATTTATTTTATGGTTTATGTTGTGTAAATAATAAAACAATACAATATAATCCAAATTAATTGTTATACAAACGCCCAATAGCGATAATATCTTTTATATAAATTTATATAAAAGTAATATTTTATATGCATATATATATATACCGATTTTATATACGAGTATTTATTTATATATTGCGGTATATACATATATATAAATGTAAAATTTTTATATGTGCATATATCTTTTACTTTACTTTTATTTCGTATTTGCTACTTTGACTTCATGTATAACTGATACATTTTGATATTTATATATAATACGTAATATGTCTTAAGTTTTTCTATATTATATAAATAAATAAAATGTAACATTATATTGGAATATGTGCTGTATTTTAAATTTATATAATGCCATATAGTTTATATAGAGTATAATGTACATTAGCAGTTCAAAATTTCTTGTACATATATATTGATGAAAGTATATATATGTATATTGAACAATAGCAAAACACTTTAAAGCATAAAATGTATGGTATAGTACATTGAATTAAATTACGGGAGCAAAAAAGCATTAACCGATTATAATATACATATATATATATAAAATAGGTAAAATAAAGTATTGAAAAACATCGTCACGAGTAAATTGTATATATATATATATATAACTATATATAATCTGTCTATAGATAGCCATTAAAAATATCTATCTATATATATATATATATATACTTATAATAATGTGTATTATATATTTATAATAAGCGAGTTAGCTTTGGTGTTGTTAACAAATTAATAGGTAATGAAATAAAATACTATATATACATCTAAAATTAGATTAAGTTATGTGTAAGCAGCCATAGTATTTAACAATTTTGTAATTAAAAGATTATCTTAATATTTTGTGTTTTTTTCTTTTATTTTAGCAGAGTTATTTAGATAGATATACGAAAAAAAATGTATAATAAAATGATTAAAATTGTGTATGTAATAATATATATAATATTTCTTTTCAATTGAACCGGCCACTATGTAACTATATATATTTATATATATATATAAAGTTGTTATTATGTTGTTATAGTTTTTAATTGTTTTTTTTTTTTGGTTTAAAAATTAATTTAATAGACATTTTTTTGATAGGATATCTAATTTATAGAAACAATTTAATTGTAATATATTTAAAATATGATCCCAATATTATTATATTGTATATATAAATTATTTTATATATCCGAAAGAATATTTAATATATTTATAAGTTTTTGCATGACAAGACATATTTCAATTTAATTAATTTTCTTTCAAGATTTACTTGATGATTTGTTTTTTTTTTTATTTTAATTTTTAGAAAGTATACGTATTATTATATACATTAAATAAATTAAAACTTGATAACATTTTAAAACGTATGTATATATAAGTTAATAAAACAGGTATAATAAGACTTGTGTTTTATATATATCGTTATATAAATGTATGTATATGAGACAATCATCTATACAATAATTAATATGTTAACAAATTCTCACATAGTATATCTGTAACAAAAAAAAATGTATGTTAGAATTTTTTAGTGTGAGAATTAAAGTGATGTGTTTTATATATAAATATATAAATAGATTAATTACAGATTTACATAAATAAATATCTAGTAAATTTGCAAAATATGAAATAGAAATATATTTTTATCCAAAATAGATTATCAGCAATCAAATACATTCATATATATAAAGTATATGTATTCTATAATATCTGAACAGGTGAATTTTCTTATATATGGTTATCTTGATATAGTATTTCAAAATCATGTAAAATTGTGTTACAACATTTATCAGTATACAAAAATACATAAAACATAACATATATGTAAATATATATTTATAAACGTATATATAAAGATAATTGTTTTAAAATATTATTCTTAATATAATAAATGTTTTGCGTATGCATACATAAGTTGAAACATGTAAATAATTCTATATAATATATATAGATTATTATTCATTCAATAATAAATTATTTTTAATTAAACACAAATATTTAATAAAAATTCATATATTTTAATGTTCATCTTTATATATGTTGATCTTTCGGCTTTTTTTAACACAAAAAAAAATACATATGCAAATCTATATATATATGAAAATATTTAAATGAATATATATAAATGCCATGATAAATGATATAAAATTTGCGTATATATTTTGCACACATATTATTACTTTGTTCGTATATAGAGAATTAATTACACCTACATATTATAATAATTATTCCTATAAATAATTTGTATACTAATTAATGACATTATTATTATATCAATATACCGCACTTTGCCGATATATATACAATACACGGTATTCGTTACATTTATATTTACGTCTTCATTTAGTTAATTTTGAATACAAAATTGTATATTCAACAAAATAATAAATTACCATAATATATTAAATGAATTCATATAAATTTTATATTTATATAGATATTTGCAATATACCAAAATGTCAGAGTGCAGAGCCAATAAGTTTTTAATTTTGTTAATTTTTTAATGCACAATAATACAGCTATATATAATTAACATTCTGAAAAAATCTTTCTTAAAGTTTTAAAAATTAATTTCTGCAATAAAAGGGTTTCGTAACAACAGACAAAATATATAGTATAGTAAAAATGCAAAGATTTGTTTTCAAAACATTTCAGCAAACAAACAAACATTCAATTGTATATAAATGAATAACTTGAATTTAAATTAAAATTAAATAGTATTTTTGTTTTATTTTGAAAGATCATATATATAGTGATATAATTTTATGTTATTGAAGTTCAGATAATTATTTTTAACGAATATAAAATTATGAAATTATTGTGGAATGTTGATTAAAAAAAACAAACAAATATTTATATTTTTTTATTTTGTATATATGCATAAATTGATTGGATGTATTTTATTTATAAATTTTCACCTAAATTGGATATGATTTATTTTAATTTTTTTTTCCTTTTTATTTCATACAAAGTATAATATATTTTATTTATTACCAAAATTTCTTTTATCGCAACTCGGTGCATATATTTGCAATAATAAAATTATCATATTAAAATAAATTTGTACTCTTTTGTTTAATTTAATTTATTATACGGTTCTTATTCTTGGTATCGTGCATAAACAAATATATGTGTATATAATTAAGTTTAAAATAATTGGTCAATGAGACAATAAATTTTGTTTAATTTCAAATAGGTGTGAATTTTATATACGCACAATAAAGTTAATAAGAATAATATTATAACAAATGAACGGAACACAACTCTTACGGAATGTTGAATGCTGAAAATATATAATATAAGAGCTCGTATTTCTATCTTTAGACAAAATTTTTATTTACGATTAGTTATAACTTTCTGTATTTTTTGCGTGATAATTTACTATACTTTTTTCCCGTCATCTTTTTTCGTATACCTATAAAATAAAAAATAATCACATCGTTATTAGTCTTAATTTTTAATTCTTCTGATCAATAATGCAGTCATTTTTGTCATCTGTATTTAAAATGTTCATATGTATGACTTTCTATTTTACGTTAAAATTGTTCATAATTTAAAAAAAAAAATCCCTTTATAATCGGTATTTAGATTATATACACTTCATATACGTAAATTTATTGTTCATTTTGTATTCTATAATAAACTTAAACATGTTCGTTAATGTGCATATATACAATCTTATATATTTTAAAGATCTTAATCTTGATATGCACATATAATCATTTTTCTTATACTTAAATTTACATAAATAAACAATATTATTTACAACTTTAAAAATTATAATCACTTATTAACATCATATGTGATGTTTATAAATATAAAAATTAATTAATATTTTATTATTGTTTTATATTAATTATATATAAATGAATATATTTTATAGAATCTATACAGGGCATATCTTTTTTTAATACCGGATTGAAAGAGTCGCAATCTTATTAGATAAACATTTTTAAACATTTTGGAAAACATCCTTAATTTTAATGGTATATACTAAATTGTTTAGTAACCCATACCCATATTTTCATGAATTTATCAAAAATATTAGGAAATAAGTTATCATATAAATGCATACACCCTTAAAAATCGTACAGTCTTCTTTATAAAATACATCTTTTTAAAATGTCATATTGAAAATCGTATCAAATATTAAACTGTATGCATTTCAATGGTTTACAAAACAATCAACATATTATTCAAGCTTGTATATTACTGAAATTAATTTTATATTCTTTTAAAATTAATTATAACAATGTGTCGGATCGTTGAATAAATGTTAAATCACCCTGTCTACGTTATGTATATAACAAAATAAATATTCCACGCAATATTACACAAACATTATATAGTTTTTAAAAAATATATATGTTTTACCTTTATTAATTAGTTGTTATTGATATAGGTATATAATATATAATCTATATACTAATTTTTTTATTTTTAAATGCGTATAAACATAGATATAGTAGTATTTTAAAACAATTAACAACATATACGGATATAATATACATATAATTATATATACCAATATGAAGAAAAATGATTATGAACGTACGTGTGAAATTGCAAATTGATGTAGTAAATATACGTAGATATATATAAAACGAAGATAATTTAAAAAAAAATAACATGTTTTCATATGGGTATATAACCGCATATTATATGAAAAATGAAAAAAAAAAATTAAGAATTATTGTATTATAATTACTCACGTAAAATGAAATACATATTTGTTTTAATAATACGATCATAAATTGCATATATATAGCATTTAAAATATATATAAAATGTTATGCTTCAGTATATATATATATATATAATATAGATATATATAATAGTGCATATATATAGATATATAACTTGTGCTTCATATATATAATATGTTTTGTTGCAAAATACTTCTAAGATTTGTAATTTACAATTAAAAAATGTAATTGATTCCCGCATACAATACATATTTATATAGGATATGATATGAACTTTATATTACGTCATAAATTATAATACAGTTGTAATAATTTAGAAATCAATCAATTTTTCCAACAATTATATATATATATGTGAATGTATATAGGAAAAATTTCATTTGATTTATACTCCATATAATTATAACATAAAATACCGATAATTATTTTAATGATTTAAATAAATTTATAATTAAATTGCTCTAAATATATATACCTACTACATATATATAAATTAATAAATGTATTTGCATATAATCATAAAATATAACTAATTAGCGATATTAAAATATACACATGTATGTATAATATGTATATAAAAAATAAATAATAAATATATATATTCTGCATTCTGCATATAAAATATCTATATAAATAGTAGATGAACAGTCAAAGTATCATAAAATGAAATAAATGCAATCATAATTCATTTTAAATGATCACATATAAGCCAACTAAAAACATATTGTGTTCAATGTTCCTTCGCATCATATATATTTATACATAGAATTACAGATGTATCTATATTTACTCTATATATATATATATGTAGATGAAGATATAGACAGTTTAATAAATTTGCAAAATTTTATAAACACGTGTAAATGGCATTATATATTATATATTTAAACATATAATAAATATATATTTTCCTAGTCATCATGATCATACACATCATGTTCTCATGTATGTATATACATTTTATATATTATATTATATATATATATATATATATATATAGATGAAAGATGTTATGTTTCATGTTTTACGACAAAATTCATATTATTAAAATATTTATTTTCAACAAGAAAATGTCATAATTTTGTCTCCCACGAATATTTCGAAATTTCGTTAATATATACACATCACATAAGTATGTGTATATATACAAATATACCATATATATAATAGTAATATATTTATTTTATATACATATACTTAATCTTTAATAATCTCGGCAAATTGTCAACATAATTCATGTTGATAATATTTTTGTAAGTTATTATACTATATTCATATATATATATATGTAAACATTTTTTTTTGTTTATGTTCTTATATTCGACTTAAATTTTTTTTGTTTTTTATTTATATTTATAAAAACTAATATGTGTATGTGCTTTTTATATGTGACATTTTTGAGATGTTATCATTTAAAAAAAACACATTATTTTTTGTATGGTCATCATCAAAATTTTCTTGTTAATAATTAAAAAAAAATTATTCTTCACCTTTAGGGTTATTTTATATTACTTGTGATAAATTGATATATATATATATAGATATTTTAAAAAGGTATAGACAATTTTATCTGTTTAACTTTTGAGAGTATAATTCGAATTTTAAAGAATTACAAAGAAAACCTTTAAAAAAACTATATAGATATAAGTTGTATTACTATATATATATATATTAGAAATACTACACACCTGTTATTTCTTATTTTCTTTGAGATTTTCTATTAAATTCGTTTGTTGGTATCCATTATCGTTGACCTCATTTTGTGATGAATTGATTATAAGTTTTTAACTAAATTTTTCCAAGTAATTTATAATGTCAGGTCGCCATCAAAATTTACACTATATATAATTTTGTTTTTTAAATTCATTTAGACCACAATTGTTTATAACAATAAGTATATCAGACAGAAATTAATTAGTATATTGAATTTATCGTAAAATATATTATCAATTGATAAATTGAGTTATTGTTTTGCTTTGCAATTTTTAGATTTATCTCAAAATATAAAAATGATCATTAATAAAAAAATCCATAATTGACATAGTAATTATAATTGCTAAAAATTGGCTATATACATACAAATAGATGTAAATTTAAATATACACGACATATATAATAACATATATATACATCAATATTTTGATTAGCCAATAACAAAAAATAAACATTTGAATATCATAATTGAGAATATTTTCCATTTTAATTGAATGATTTATTAACTGTAATAAACTATTCAAGTATGATGAAAAAAAATATACATATGGAATAAAATTGAAAGGGAATAGAACAAAAAAAAATTACTTACGTTTTTATTAAAAAAAATTATATTATATACAAGTATAGTAACAAAATAACGCAAATAAGAATTCAATTATGAATATATTTAACACCCAATCTAATCAAATATTACTTACATATTAGGTTTATAGAATTATAATTTAACGTATATAAACCATGAACCTTCTTCATCATATATACATATGTTTTTAATAAATATTATATTACTAGTAATAAAGTAAATATTTTATTTATTATTAGTTCATTTTGTTATTATTATATAGTAGTTCTATAAAGGGGAAAAAATCAAAATAATTATTATTCATATCAGTACAAATATATATACTTAATGCATATATATATATGTATATGAAATTCAATTTATTCAAATAATGAATTTATGTATAAATTATTTATTATAACAATTAAGTAGGTAGTTTTTTCTTGATACATAAATACGCATATCAACTATATAGTACTATATAAAAATGCAAATAAATAAAGCATAACTAATAACTATATATATATAAAATAATATCAGCAATAAAATAAAATAAAAAAATACTGGAATTGAAAATATGTACAATGTACAATATATCAATAATTCTCTATATCAATATACGTTTGTAGGTGGTATTAAAAAATTTCTTATATTTATATATATATATGTAATATACGAAAAGTAAAAAAAAATACCCACATACATAAAATATATGTCTGCTTTATAATGTATTTATCAACATGCAAACGACAATTATTTCATATATCGAATAACATATATTTTTTTATATACAAATTATATATAGACATATATACATATAATATTATTTATTTTTGTGTGTGTGTAAAATTAAGTGAAAACGATACAATACAAGAATTAATAAATATATATATATATATATGAAATACATATCTATATACATATACATTTAATTATTTTAAGATATTCCTCCTAAACATTTGACTATTTTTGTTTTATTATATATGCATATTTGCAACATATATAGAAATATTGCATGCAATATTGAATAAAAACGGTTTTAAAATAATTAAGACATTACACAAATATACGTATATCTAGCATACGATTTATAATGTAATTATAAATTTGTGTGTACACATAAATATTAAATGAAAACGAGAGAAAAGAAATATCAGTATATGCATTTAGACATTACCATATTATATATATTTATATATGTACACTATACAGATATAGAGTTTAGTTTTATAATTACATTATTATAAACTATAAAGGCAAACAATTAAATGACAACACCATACGTATTTATATGAGAAGAAACAATTCTTCTATATACTATTTTACTATATTATTCATATAGAAATTATACAAATTTTGTTTAATTAATTATATATAGAATTAATTTTGTTTTTCTTTTATACATTCTGGCTGTATACTTAAAAATGATTTTCTAAATGTAATTTATATATAATTTTAGTTTATCTAATTTAAAAACTATACACTTCATGATATACTTATATTGAATATTTATTTGATTAGAACATTTTCTATAACAGTTTTATTTATTTTTTTTATTTTGAAATATATATATAATAGTGGCAATGTGATTATTCATCATTATAATTATATATATGGATTATTCAGTTATGTTTGTCCTCACTTGCCTATATAGTGACCTTTTATATATATATAGAGTTATTTCTGTATAGCGAACTATTAAACATATATAAAAGTTTAAAATATTGCATCTAATTTTATTTGTAAAAAGAAAATCATTTCATTTAATTTCATAAGAAAATTTTCTTCTTCATTGTGAATACAAAAGTTGTGAAAATTTTTTAGATAAAGGAAAAATAGAATTTAGTTTCTAAAAAAATCAAAATGGAATTGATATTGTTACTGCGTACGTATTCTTATAGTTTATATTCATTAGTTCCTCGGTATTTATATAAAGCGCAATATATCCGGAAAAAAATGATTTTACATTAAAACTTATATATTTCATTTGGAATTTAAAAAAATTATTGCATTAATTTTGTTACATAAAAGTTTTCAAGTTAATATTCAAATGACCCTATTTAAACTATATAGAAATATAAAAATTCTCTTATGATCATAAATTTGATAAATTATACCACAATAAAATTTATACACATGTATACTCGTATATATTGCAGATATATATATATATAGATGTACTGGGTGATCTGTTAAAAGATAACAACCGAATAGAGTCGGTGGTGATTCTATTAGCTGAATTCTAATTCATAATGTTTTTTTCTTTATTTAAGATATAATCGATATAATATTCAATGGATGCTACAATACATCCAAATTCCATTTTAATTACGTATAAAGGCAAGTTTTTGATATACAATTATCGTTTTTCAGTATTGGTTTATGGACCATAAAAGAATGTTATTCAGGCGTTCAGGCAATTCATCTGAAAAAAATGTATCTATAACTAACTATTATTTTTAAAGTCAAAATAGTAAAATTCAATTACATAAAAAAAAACATGAACTGTTCCAGAAGCAATGTTTTAAAATTCGAACTTGAAGTAATTAGAAGTAAAATAACAGTTGTTATAGGACAGTTTCAAAATAAAATCTATCACAAAATCACCTCAATAGGAGTGATACCAATTTAGATCACCCTGAATATATATATATATGTATATCTAAATGCAATTGATCAGTCAGCTTGCAATAAATATATATATATATCTGTATAACTATACACATATATTTATTGTATATATATTATTATAATGAAATGCGGTATTTTTGTTATATCTTATGTTATTTACCAATGATATATATTTATGCACATATAAACGCATATATAGATTTAAATATATTTACATATATATTATATAAATTCCATACAATACATATGTTTATTTATATATATCTATCTACATATATACTTCAAAAAAATGTATTGTATTATATATATTTGTACCTAATTCACATAAATTATGCTTTTATAAACCCATTCCCGCTATATATATGCGTATATTCATATATATATATTTTTACACATATATGAAACTAATAAGATTTGATATATACTTTGAAATATATATACACGTATATCCGATTAATCGAGTATATATATATTGAATAAGGTATGAAATACATTTAATATTATAATAATTTTTTATTTTTCATTATTATTTGGATTACATCCAAACTTGTTGAACAAGTTCAACTATATATACATATATATATATATAACAAATGCTGTGTGGGTGTATATAAATAATTTTATATTTATATGCATTATTACATTATGTGTATATATATTTAAAATATAAAAAAAATATATATATTTTTAATAGCATATCAATATTATGTTTGACTAATTATATTTTCATTCATATATACGAACATCTATATATGTTATATATTGAAAAAACTGAAAATTATTATATGGATTAATTTTAATAATGATGTACATTTTGTTATGTATAATATTAATAATCTGTTAAAAAATGAGTTACATAAAAATAATTGATAAAAAATTAATAGAATTTTGATTTATTTTCCAACCAATTCAATTATATTTATATAAAATGATGTTTTAAGAGTTTTTATAAGTTTTGTTATCGTTAGCACCGATAGTTGTTCGGACACAAAAAATATTTTTAATTAATATATATAGGATAATTATATATACGAGTATTTATTTATATTGAGATAACATATACCAAAACATTATTTACAATATTTAAGTTCACCAGTAATCTATATATTGAAATGGTCAAACTATTTGTAATATTATACAATGTATATCCATTTCAAATTATATGGTATATTCATATAAATGTATATAGTTAAATATATTAACAATTGACCATATATAATGTTAAAGTTTATGTTAAATAATTCTTCTTGACCATTATATTACATTCACTGTGGTGTGTTAGTGTTCTTCACACGCAATAAACATATTTCATATAGGATGAAAACATGTTTAGAATAATATACATATATATATATATACATAAACATCATGCTTGTTATAAACATGTTTAAATAAATAAGAATATGTTTATAAAATTAAAATTATTAATTTTTATTTTCACATATGACTTCTATTAAAAAAAAAATAAAATTATTAACTAGGTAAAAAAATTAAAAATAAACATAAATATTATTGTGTATAAAATATTATAAAAATGTTTATTGTCTCGTTTGTTGTGTATTGTATACGAACGGATTCATTTACATTTATATTATTATATATTGTATATATATATATATCATTACTTACAATATATTATAAACATGTTTACAAATATATGCTTTAACAAACGAATATATATATAACTAACGTGAAACATTTAACCATTTGAATTATTATATAAGTTCATATATATAGTTATATTTATATATATATACTCACGTATTATAAAGGTGCGAAACATTTAAAAATTATAATTATTAAATGACATATATATAAAATTATTTAACATTCCCATGAATATAATTGTTGCAGATATATGTATATAGACAAATACATATATTAGGACACCCGCAAATAATTTCATAATATATATGTCTATATATTTAAGCAATATTATAGAGTCGTACAATTTTAAGAATTTTTCGTAAGAACTTTAAGATCAATTTTGGTATTTATTACAATTATAAGATATTATTACAATTTTTATTACAATAAAATTTTCTTATGATCTATTGATTTCAAGATGGAATAAAAATTAGTTTAAATAGAATAACACTAATTCTGAATGATTTACGGTTGGAGCCTAAATTTGGCTTTCCCTCGAACCACAGTATTTTTGCATATATCTAATATTATTATTTTTACATATATACATAATTTACTTGGTCATGAATTTGAAAACAAATAATATTAAAACATAAAATTTGTAATTCAGCGGAATTAATTTTTAATTTCAATTGTTTTATATGACTTTTCTTAAAAATAAAAAAAATTATATATCAATCTTTTTTTAGTATATGTATGTAATAAAATGAATGGTTTAACATCTTTTTAACATTTCGTAAAACTAATTAAATATAATAAAATTCCAGAAATTTTATTTTTAAGTATTTTTATAAATTGCATGTGCTTTGTCTGCTGATGAATTTTTGGGTAAATTGAATAAAATAATGTTTTGTCGTTTCCATTTGAGATCAGCTGCATTTAAATTGAATTCATATGTATTTTAATAATCGGATTTCATTTCAAATATATTAATTGTAAAAATCCATTCAATACAAAACAATAAAAAAAATTGTATTCCACACAAATAGAAAACGGGACTCTCAAATTTAAAATTGTTTAGGTTGAATTATCAATATTTTCATTAAAAAGTAAAAATTTTGTTGTGAATAAATTGGATAAAATATTGATCGTTCGAAGTTATTAACATAGGTGGGTTAGGAAGGCATATACCTTCAACTCTGTACAAAGTACAAATTTTCATTTGGTTTGAATAGGGGTTCATTTGGTATGAAAAGGTTTCATTTGACCGGGAAAAACTATATATAACCTATAATAAATTGATGGTGAAATAGCAAAGATCAATTAATATATTAACCCATTTGAATATATAATAAAAACTTTGATTGATTTTGAATAAGGAGAAAATCTATATGATGCTATGAAATAAAATTATTGATTTATTCGCATCTGTATATGTATAGTAATAAAATCTACAATCTACTACCGAATAAGAAAATTATTATAAAAAAACTTATTATAAAATACTTAATAAATATGTAGGTACTTATACTTATACTTTGTGTAAAAGAAAAAATTGGTATATACCATCCTCTATATTATATCTATACATCACATAACCTCTACGACGTACATATTCGACCCCCTGCGGAATTATACAATTTTTTATGTGGTGTTTTTTATTTTTATATTTTTTTTTTGCTTTATGAATATATAATAAACATATTTATATAAAATAATATCTGTTTGCAGAAGTTAAAACATTTTCGAGAAAAAGATTGTATTCTAACATAATGATATTGTTTTATAACTACATATTATATTATATTATTCCTATCCTACGCATAACTACTTAAGATGTTAAATTGTATCTTCAAAAATATGTATATATATATATATACTGGTACATTTATATATATATAATATTTGTTTATATATTTTTTAAAAGTATGGATACTCATTTGCGTTAAAAAATGCATTTATATATTTTTCTCAATATTTTTACTTCTATATATATGTATGTTTTAATTTATGGAGTGTATCAATATTTTAATAAAATAATATGATTTATTTGATTTCAAATTGAATTTGTTGTATTTGTGTAGTTTGATGCATAGATTTGTTTTTTTTTAAATATTTGTTCCTACTTTATATAATATATATAATTTATTTTATATAAATCAATATACATTTTAAATATTCGTTTTTTTTCTGGTTTCGTTATAAACATGAATGTTTATAAATAGATTTATTAGAAACTTCTTTAGTTCTGTATATATAATTTTATAGACTAGGTGTATCCTTGTGTGTGCGTATTTTTAAATGATTAACAATTAGTGTGGGATATTAAAGAAAATGTGTAATGGATCCATTATTATTATATCTTAAAAATAATCTCAGTTTTATATTTATAAACATAATTTTTTTCCTCTTGTAATATTTATTTATGCATAATACATTTTATGATTTTTACATTAAATATAGGATTATTATTTCAATATAATTAGAATTTTTTTTTGATGACAATGTGTTATATATATGTATTTAAATATATGTAGTTGTTTTACTATACATAACATATAAATGGAAACAAAAAATTGACTAGTCAATAAATTTATTATTTATCGCAAATATAAATTCTTGTTTATACATAACTTTTAAATTAAGAGCATTAAATCCGATCATATAATATATTGCGATATATATTATAATACCTTAAATATGTATTATGCTTATATATATATATATATATATATATAATAATAATATATATATATATATATATTATTTTATATTGATATTGTTTTTATACTATATAGATACCAATATACAGAGTATAAATTTCTATATTGTAAACCATGTCATTTTATATGTA
This sequence comes from Dilophus febrilis, assembly GCA_958336335.1. Lineage (NCBI taxonomy): Eukaryota > Metazoa > Arthropoda > Insecta > Diptera > Bibionidae > Dilophus > Dilophus febrilis. Next base: position 29,278,579 of record OY284469.1, on the reverse strand, counting down.
TTATATATATGAATATAAATGACAATAATATCTGATATTATTATGCATATATATATAAATTTACACAAAATATAAATTTATAATGCATTTAAATATATTTGCATTAAATTCGTATATATATCTATACTATACACATAGCTAAAAATATAAAATCGTGTTCTGTCATTGCATTGTATTTCTTATAATATAAGTATATAAATAATTTGCATTATCTTTATTATTATTTACATGTACTCATGTATAGCGTTAAAAGTATTACAACAGAAATATCTAATGCGCTTATAAAAAGGATATAATAATAGATAATTCAACAAAATAATATTAAAGTTTAATTTACGAAAAACTATAGAAAAATTTAATAAAAAATATCTATATTCAATTCTTATTGTATAGGAAATATTGTATTTATTGATTGACTTTTTAAAAAATTCCAAGCTCTTAATTTTGTTTGTAAGTTATCAATTTAAAATGTTTGCGTATTCTTGTCAGTATATACACCGCAGAATATGAAAAATCCATCGAACAAACTTGTATAAAACTCATAATATTCATTAAATCATATACAGCGATTCATAAAATCATAATTTATATAGAAATCTCTATATACTCTTACCGAATAGTTAAGCCAGTTATTGAATAAAAAACACGTTCTAATAAGACGCACATCGTCGATACACAAATATAAATTTATTAATAATTTATTAAATATTCAAATTTTTATTTCAAGAAATATTAAACGAAATATTAATGATTAAATTTGTATGTAAAAAAAAACATCTTTTATCTTTTCATCAATAACCTAATCTATATGATAGATAGATATATAATTAATAAAATATTCAATAATTATATTTTCAATATATAGATGTTTTAAAAATGTTCGAAGTTTAACGACTTTATATATGTGCGATGATGAGAGATTTCATATTAAATAAAATATTAAACTGTTTTAATTTTTGAATTTTTTCAACAACAAATTATTAATTTTATAATTTATACGACAAATCACTTGAGTTATAAATAAATCGCATTATTTTTTAGGGTTTTTATTATACATATATGTATATTATGTGTGCTCGCACATAAAGTCATATCATTTCATATATATATATATATATATTAATAAAAGATAATGTTGAGAAAATGTAAATTAATTTAAAAAATACAAAAAAAAACGGAATAATAATAAAAAAAAATATTTTAAATTAAAAAGATAATAATAATAATATAAAATATTTTAAAATATATTTTCTATCAGATTGTTTAATTTTTGTTTTCTTTAGCATATTGTGTATTTTATGTTTTTAATTTAATCTAAATTCTATTTTGTTTGAATTTTTTTTTTGTTAGTTAGTTCGTTGATTCTATATTATATTTGGTTAAAGAATTTTGTTTTAATAAATTTACCATAAAAATATATATTAGCACATAAATTGAATATTTGGTATTTTTTTATATACACCACATCTAGATTACAAAATATACTCTAAATAAAAACATATATATGAAAGATTATCAAAATATTCGTAATTCATTTACCTGTTGTGAGAAATAATATTTGTATATTCTATGTATTTGGTAAATATCTTTAAATTTACATACGATGAACTTCTGTTTTTATTATAGATCAATGTGTATTTTATTAAAAATATTTATATATAAATGGTTTAATATATTTATTTTTTATTTTGTTACCTAATCAATAAAAAGTCATAAATTATTTCATTTGTTATTATATAGCCATAAGATTTTGTCACATTTTTTTTTAAAAAGAAAAATTCTTTACGGTATATGTAAAATCAAAAATAAAATCATACATATATATAATTTTTTATGAAATATAATTTTCGTATTTTTTAATTTATATATAAAGTTAGCTGATTATTGAGGGTATTGGCATATCGGAGAAATGACATTTTTTACTCAATTTCTTACCTTTTAATTTTTTACAATTTAAATTAATGTGTATATGAATGAAAGGTTAACGTTTCACTAATCTTCAATATCGCCTTCGAGCATTATACCTAGAAAAATACTTTTAGTTCGTCATAAAATTAACGGGGATACTAATTGCATGACAAAATGCAATACATTTATCTTGTAAATTCAATCAATTATTCCATTTTTCATACTTTTTTAACCCAAGCCATTTTGTATAACATTTAAATTATTTCTTTAGAAAAACCATTTGAATTACATTATTAATTTATTGTTTGTAGATTTATATCCAATGTAAAATCGTTGCACTTAATCTGAGAAAATCTAAAACAAATAACAAATAAAACATATACACAAAATTTATATTTTCAAAAAGACTATTATTTATTATTATTATTTATATATTGAAGAAAATTTGAATAAAAAAAATGTTTTCTTTTATGCATCACATATATAGAATATAGATGGTATAAATGGATGTAAATTTTTGTTTTTATATTTTAATTAATTTAATAAATCTCCTATATTTATAATATTTACATTTACACAATAAAATTATAAATTTATTAAAAAAAAACTTACTTTATTTTATTTTACATATATGTAAATAATATCATTTAAATTCTGGGTATATAAAATATGTTTTTTTTTGAGCAAAATAACATTTGTTTATTAATTTTTTACCTATTTGCTTTGCTGTATATTTGGTTGTTTTTTAATTGTTTTATACAATTATTTATTTAATAAATTGTATTCATAAGAAAGTTCTGAATATAAAATCATAGATTATATAAAATTCTTTAATATAAATAAATAATAGAATGAAACAAAAACAACCGTTTTTTTTTTCTTACAATTACTATTTTTGTATTTGTTAAATCATATTTTTTGCAGAGCTAAACCTATATTAATCAATTTACCTTGTATCAAAGTATTTATTATTATATTTTTGAATAAGTATTTTGCTGTTTTGGTTTTAATCCTGCGTTTGTTTGCGCTACATATCATAAAATTTTTACAAAAGAAAATTAATAAAAGGAAAATCATGTTTTTGATATGTTAAAGGATAAATTAACTTTTTTTTTATATAATATATAATAAATTACAAATGAGCATATAAATTAATCATTTATATATTGAAAATCGGATTGATTGAATTAATCTGTTTTTTTCTTCTTTATATATTGGCAACTTTGCAATTATATAATATAAAAAATTCATTTTTCAGTAATTACAATTATTTTTATAAATATATTTTGCACTAATTGCCATAAGCTAAGCTATATATATTTTTTTCATTTGTATAAAATAATTTTCATCTTTAATAATGTACAAATATTTGGAATATTAAAATGTATTTATTGGTTAAGGCACGATAAATGACGGATAATTAATATTTTAAATAATTATTGTTATTGTATATATATTTTCTTTGGAAAATATTATTAATGTTTATGGAACTATATATATAAAAAAAAGAAAGGTAAGAAAGGAATAAGGATATTTTAAATTTTAGCATTTTTTACCATTGCTTTAATATATTATCAGCTGCATAAGATTGAAAGAATGTATATAATATAAACCATTTTACTTTTTTCTGTTTTCTCAGTATAGTTTCTTTTTATGATAAGCCGGCAATAAAGAAATAAATAAAATAACTAAAAATAAAATAATAAAAAAAACAATACATTTAGAATATTAAATAAAATTCAACTTTATTTTGTTCAAAAAACAATACTTTCTTCATCTTTTTTTTTTATATTTTTTATTTTCATTTTTTTTTGTACTCAAACAAAACAAAAGCACACACATTCTTTTCGTATAAAAAATATAAAAAAAAAACTAACAAACAATTTATTATAAATATAAAACTACATTCACAAATATATAAATTAATTAAATGATAAATTAATTAAATTAAATAATTCTAAAAAAAATAATATAGTTACTGCGATATTAATATATTAATTTTTAAATTATACATTTTTTTATTTTTAAATAATTTATAATAAATAACTATATAATATAAACTGTAAACATAACTTATTAGAAATTAAAATAAATTAATTAAATTATAAATAATTTTAAAAGTAAACATAGGCAGAAAAAAGAAAAAGAAAAAAAAGAAAACAAAATAATTCATCAATATATTTAAAATATAAATCAATTACAGTATCATTTTTAATATATAAAATTAAATTTAATTATGACTTTTACAAAAGGATTTTTCAAATTTTCATTATTTTCTCTTTTTTTTTTTTTGTTTTGTCGATTTAAATAAAAGTAAATAAATATGTTTAAATAATAAAATTAAACAATATTTTACGCATTAAAAAATAGTAAAAAACACAAAAAAAAAAAACATAAAATAATATTTACATAATAAATAAATTATTAAAATAAATTATAGTTCTTTTTTTTTTAAATCTTAAATTGAGAAGAGAAAAAAAATGTATATAAGAAAAAATTAAAATAGTTATATGATTGAAAGTAAAAATTTCAATAAAAATAAGATAGTTTTTTGTTTAATATATATATTGATGTATTTTTAAATATAAGACAAGAAAAAAAGAATTGTTAATTATTTTTAATTAAAAAATAATAAACCTGCGTATATTTGAAAACTATTGATATAAAAATAGGTTTTCGGTTACGTCGTATACATTTAAAATTGTCAACTCTAAAAAAAAATGTAAAATAAATAACAAAAAAAACTAGTTTTTTTTTAAAACAGATGAAATAGATGATGTAAAAATTTATATTTTTTATTTTTTATTACTTACTTTACAAAGAGAGCTTTACAAATTCCCGTAAAAATTATTTAAATCCGTATTTTATTTTAATGTTATAATTATTCAATTTTTAAGTAATAAAATAAAAAATAATATTCGAATGAGCTCATAGATTCAAAAATAAATTAATTGAAATATACAAACATTTTAAATTGAAAAAAAAAATAGTAAAATATTGGCGTAGTTATAGATCAGGAAAATGTGGAAAGAAAGGATTAAGATAAGAATTTTTATATATATATATATATAAATATTAATATTCTATAAATAAAAAAAAATAATTAATATTAACTTATATTTACATAAATATTTATTTTTTATAAGGTACATTAATGCGTATGTTTTTTTTTTCACTTTCTGTTAGCACTCAATTATAATCATAACAATAAACAATAAAAAGAAATGCTAACACACATTTAATAAATTATACGTTTAAACAAATGTTTACAAAATAATATAATGCCCCTCATACATATTATAACGATAATTTATTAATTAATTTATTATTGGGAAAAAAATTATAATGTCTATTTCAAAACAAATAATTTATTTATTATTTTTATTTTTTTTTGATTTAAGAAGAAATTGGGATCATATTATTTAAAGTAACAAAAAGAAATTAAATTAAATGAATTTTATATATATTGTATTGTTAAATAATAATAATAAAAAAAAAGAGATCAAAAACGAGAAATTAATTTTTTTTATATATTTTATATATAAAGTTATAAATATATATTACTGGCCAAGAAATTTAATTATGTGTATTTTTTAAGTTATTATTATTATTATATTTTGATATTTTATAGTGTTCTTATATATTCTTTGCATCGTTTTTGCTTTTTAAATAATGCGTAAATCAGTTGATATTATATTTTCTATTTGGCACTTTTTCGTATTAATAATTTTTTTTTTTAATTATGCAGTTCATTTTTTTTTCAATTATTATTATTAATGTTGATTATTTGTTAAGTTATATAAGTTATTTTTCTATATGTATTTTTCATTTAAATATACGGTATAATTTCGTTAATATTATCATATTATTTATTGTCTGTCTTTAAAGAAAAATAATACTAGATGATGATAAACATACAAAAAGAAGAAATGTGTATATAATTCAATTAATATTATTAAAAAAAAAAAAACAAAATATATCTAAAAATTTGAAATGTTTTAAAATTTTTAATGAAATTTCATTTTGATTTTTTTATTTATATAATTTTCACTTTGTTAACAAATTGAATGTATTTTTTTTTCTTTAAGCTATAGTTGATTTATTTTGTAAATTTGTAGATAAATAATCTGTATACAAAAATTTGTATAATATATTAATGTAAAAACTTATACAAATTGACATTCATAATTTATATTTGTCACGTTTTGTTATAATCAAAATTATTTCTGAAAAACAAACATACACCATCATGCTGGTTTTGTACAATAGAATTATTTATACATATTTATTGTAATAATATCATCATTATAATCTTATATTATAATTATGCGATGACGATGAATAATTAGATGTAAAACTTAAAATGTCACCATTTACAACATTAAATAATTAGAGCCAAAAAACCGAATACTTATATACTTATATATATAAAAACCATTTTCATTTGACACATGTGAAATAAATTAAATATGCACATATATCAACAATTATTTTATGGTATATATATATGCACTATATTTGTGTACTCTGTGTGTATACATTCGCGGAGGATATTTATAAATTTGAATTTGCAAATTAATAAATGTATATTTGTAAAATATATTTATTTATATCATTTATATGAGAAACGTACAAACTTTTCAAAATTACATTGTCGTAAATTTATTTATTTATATATTTATAGAAAAATGTGAATTTTACTTATTATTCCATATATATTTAGTAAATAAACGTTTATTGGGGTGAGAGTTTTTATTAAAAACACATATAAAAAATTAATCTTTATATAAAAGCGTGAATGACTATTTTTAAAAGCATCTCATTCTCTTAATGTGCTAAAATGTTTATTATTAATGCCAAAATTTTAACCGAGGATCATTTCAAGTGTTACAGAATAGTTAAAGTGTCAATGTTATGGCTGAATAAATTCCAATGTTAGATATTTGATTTGTATATATTAATTAAAATTTTCATAAAATTTACTGCATTTAAATATAAAATTTATATAAATGATAACATATATCATATACGAGTGAGTATACACAAGAAGATTAATTACTGCACCAAAATCAATTATTGATTCTCATATAAATTACGTGTAAAATATATAAAATATATTTATATAATACGATAAATCCCATATGATAAGTTGATATACGAGCATACGAACGCATATATATTTATTTATATAAAAAATTTAAAATTGTTGTATATAGAGTCACATTGCAAAATATTTATATATATATTATAATATAATATAATTTATTCATCCGTATCATATATAATACAATTTATGTATATATATATAGTATTTATAATATGAAATTTAATACCTATATAAAGTATATATTATCGTATAAATACACAGTGTATGTAGAGTGTATAGAATTATAGATGTACATATATATTTATATATAGTTTAATATCATGTTATATTTAGTATCATTGTCATATACAAAAAAATATATAAATCTATATAGAATAATATATAGGTAGAAAATTATTTTATATAAATAGTATAAAATTACTGCGTTATCCTGTCAGTTTCCGCACTAACGTCACCACCTTCACAACCTATATGCATTGTACAAAATATGCATATATATATATATGTATAGTATGTGATATCCATATATAGATGTGTATAATATTATTATTATTATTCGATTATGTTCACAATATGAGTTGTTCACATGTAGATATATCTTTCTATATACATTATAATTATTATAATACCAACAAATAATTCCGATTTTGCTGCTTACTGCAACCTTGTGCAGCCAATGTCTGTTCTAAATGTATGTGTAGTGTATACATTTATTAAATGTTTACACATAAAACGATAAAACGTGCAATGCGGGTTGCGGCTTATACTGACCTCATTTCCTCAATTTTTTTTTGTTGATGTGTGAGGGTGGCTTTTTACCTATATCCTTCCGAATATATTAAAATCAATAAAAAAACATATTCTTTTTTTGTTTGTTAATGTTTTTAAAATGAGTATTTTTTTTGAACGATTTTATCATCAATTTCATTTTTATATGTATATGCTGATGTTGTTGGTGACATTTAAGCGTTTTGTGTTTTGTATTTTATTTAAATTTTATTCTTTTTTGTATGATATATACAGTTATACACCTATATATAGACGATTTAATTCGAGTTGTAGGGTAATATAATACGACTTTGAATATATAGATATATGAATATTATTTATTTGTGAAATTGCCGGTGCATGACATTGAATATTTTAAATTGGAATTGTGCGAGTTAAAATTTTTAAATGATTTCTAGTGATTTTTATAATGTATTATGATATAATTCGATTTGATAACTTGTATCATGCTAATTTTTGTTTTTTAAAACTTGAAGATTATCGTGTTACTTAAACTAATTATAGAATATATTTGAAATTATTTCTTTTAAATCACCCTATATAAGTAGTCAATGTGTGAATACATAAAATTTTGTTAAAAAAAAGAATAATACATATATTATTCAAATGGCTAAAAGGTCAATTTTATCGTTTCATTATAAAATTTGAATTAAATGTTCTTGTTACAAAACCATCGTCATTATAAAAAGTCAATTGCAATATTGTAATTGCGTGTTCGAATAAATTCAAAATTAAATTAAATTCCAATGAATTCGAATAGCAATGTGTTATATGCGGAATGTTTTCTAATCAAATTATCCCTTTTCGTATTTGTTAATAAAATTAAAATAAATTTTCTCTGTAAACCAATAAGTTATTTAGAATATTTTGATGATGATATTAACATTTTTTACACATATTGGGAAATGTTTATAATTGTAATTTATCTATAAGACATAATTTTAATTAACGAAATTCAACTTAACAAATAATCAACATTTTATTATTGTTTTGCAAATCTATGTACAATATATGATAATTAAAAATGGGAAGCTGCGGATTATGCATAACCATTCTCATTGTACAATGTATTTTTGTGTAAATTAAATTTAAAATATATGTGCAATATTGAAAAAAAAATAGTATATTCAAAACAATAAATTGTGGAAAAAATTAATTTTTTTTTGTTTTTATATATTCTTGTACCACCACATTAATAAAAACATGTCCAGTCTTTAATATTTATGTGCTTATACAATGCATTTCTATACATATAGGTTTTATTTTTCTTTTCTTTTTTTTTTAATTTTTGTAACAAAATATTTCAAATTTTGAAACAAAAACATTTTGAATCATAAATAAACTTATTTTTTTTTATATATTATAATCAATGATAATATTTATAATTAAACAAAAATGTACTCAGTACATAAAAAACATTTTTTTTTTTAAATAAATACTTATTTCAATAATAATTAGAAAATAAATTAATTAACAAACTCTTTTCAAAATAAAATTAAAAAAACTTATATTCACTATAATTTTTAATAATAAATATATATACTAATTATTTAATTTATAAATCAAAAATCCATCAATGAACACACACGCACAAATTAACAATAAAAATTAATTAACTTTTTTTTTGTTTTGTTATTTTTTCAAATATTATATATATGGTATATATATAGAAAATTTAATATTCACAACCTTGAGCACAAATAAAAAAGGATTTTTCTTGTATTTTTTTTTAGTTTAATTTTATAATAATAATTTTAACATTAAAACAATTCTTATTTTAATTACAATGAAAATAAAATAAATAAATATAATTTAATTTATATTTGGATTATATTTTTAATAATATTATTTATTATTTTCAAACACAAAATATTCTTTTTTTATTTTCCAAATTAAATAAATCGAATGTTTATATATAATTATATATATTTGTTGTCATTTTAAATGTATTAAGTTTTCTTTTAGATAGGAAGTGAAATGGAAAATATAATTTAATAATGCTTATTTTTTACCTTGTTTTATGTACGTGTTAATAATGTTAAAAATATTAACATCAATCTATAATTTTTACTTATTTAAATTAATTTGTTATTTTTTCTATTAAGTTTTTCCATCTATTTTGATATAAAATAATAGTATAGCATATGTATTTTTCGTTTTAATATATAATTGAGCTAATAAATAATCAGTCTTCAAAATTTTTTTGTTTATTATATGATGAATATTTATTTTATTTATTTTAATTGAAAATATATTTATTTAATTTTTTAATTATTTATTTATTTAATTCTTATTGGTCATAGAATATTATTTTAGTTTAATGTTTTCAATAATATTTCGTTAGCTATGCGATTTCATTTTCATCAAAGATTAAATAATATATGTATGAAATTGTTATTTATGTGCATGAGAATGACGAGATCATTCAAATTTACAATATATTATTTCACGCAACTTTTTTAGCATATTGGATATAATTGACACATTAAAATAATGTTTTTTATATCTATTTATACTGAGATTGAATCAAATAGAGAATTAAATAATATAAACATTAAATAAATGAAGAAAAAAAAAACAAATGTATTTTCATAAATATCATTTTGTACGTACTTGTATTATATATCATTGAATTTTTAACAGAGCATTTTCTGTTTTTAATAATGAGTTTTGTAAAACAATCGGTGGTGTTGGGGAATGTGTCGGCGGCGGCGGAGGAGGTGGAGGCAATTGTGCATGTGATTCCATTTTTGGTATTGATGTTAATTTCGATAAGGATGCTTCAATAAATTGTTGATGTAATAAAATCGATGAAGCAAGATGTTGCTGTTCCTGATGTTGTTGTTGTTCCATTTGCGGTTGCTGTAAATGTGGCTGTTGTTTTTGCTGGTAAATCTGCCGGTGTTGTTGTTGTTCCTGTTGCTGTAAAAAGTTTGCCTCTGGTTTTTGCTGCGATTGCTGCTGTTGTTGCAGTTGTGACTGTTGCTGCCGTTGCTTCTGCGGTTGTTGTTGTTGAGGTTGAGGTTCTTGCTTAATAACAACACTTTGCATATTTGGTTTTTGATCAATCATACGTTGAGCATCGTATCGAGCATGGGTACGCATATGCCGTGTAATCATATCCCGTCGACACGCCGCATATGGACACTGTGGACATTTATATGGTTTCTCGCCGGTATGTGTACGTTGATGGGTGGACAAATGATCGGAACGTGAAAAAACTTGACCGCAAACCTTACAGGTATACGGTTTAACACCAGTATGCAAACGCATATGCCGTGTTAACATATCCGATCTGGCAAATGAACGATTACAAACTTCACATACATAAGCTTTTGCTATATCCGATGAATTAGTTCGACTTTTATGTCGGCTTGCCATATGTTTTGCTAGACGATCGTGTAATGAAAACATTTGACCGCATACCGGACATACGTAGGCAACATCGGAACCAGGGGGCATTTCTTCCACAACCGGTGAAACATCTAAATTATACCGCCATGCCACCGATTCTTTTGTTGTTGGTGATGCTACATCACCTTTAATCACAGGTACACCAACTGAATTACCACCATGATGTGGATAATTATTATTATTCATAAGAATATTATTATTATTATTATTGATGTTATTTTGTCTATGCACTAATACCGGTGAATCAATGATATTATTATTATTATTTTTATTATGTATATTATTATTAATTGTATTATTATTATTGTTATTATTATTAATTGTATTATTATTATTATTATTATTGTTATGATTATAGTTATTGTTGAAAAAATGATTATTTAAATTCAATAATGGAACCATATTTAGAGATTTCATAGATAAATCAAGTGGAAATTCTTGAGGTGCTGATGTTTGTATACAAAATGAAGATGAATTTATGATTGATTCAGTTTTTACTGTATTATTATAATTATTGTTATTGATGATGTGATTATTGTTTAAAGTATTAATATTATTATTATTATTACTATTGTTATTATAAATAATATTGTTATTGTTAATCATATTATTATTATTATTACGTAAAAAAATTTCTGGAAAATATTTCGATTGTAAATAATATTCGAATAAAGGTGAGGGAATTGGAAAATATCGATCGGCTGGACTACGTATTTCAGGTTTAATATTTAATTTTAACATTGGTTCGTCAACGGCAACTCTTAATGGACTTATTATATGATTATTATTAATGTTATTTAAATTGGGATTACTTATATTATTATTATTATTATTATTATAATGAATATTATTATTGTTTATTGTATTATATAACGGATTTTCAACACTGGAATTTATATCATCAGTATCTTCTTCACTTGATTTTGAATCAAATTGTTGACCATTTGATTCACCGTGATTATTATTCTCAATATTATTGTTATTACTACAATTATTATCATTTGCGATTGGACTTATTGTTGTATTATTATATAATTTATCAACTACAGCCGATAATCTTTTTCGTTTTCGTTGCTTCCATGGTATATTATGATTTATCATAAACGGATGATTATTATTCATATTATGTATATTATTATTGTTGTTGTGTAAATGTTGTAGGTTACTATTTACCTGATGTACAATGTGGCTATGAGCCACATTATGGTTATTTCCTTCGGCCATCGTCATGAGGGCAAACAATTTTTATTCACGTATTTTCCCTTTTAATATTGATAAATATATAAATAAATAAATATAAATATATCGGTATGAAATCGATTTTTATTTTCTATATAATTGCATATTTATATGTATTTAAAAATATATGCAATTTAAAAGCTAATTTATGAATGCATCTTTCCAATATTGTAATGTAAATCAGTAACTGTCATGACATTATCTGAAATAATAAAGAAAAAAAAATGCAATGATTATTTTGTAAAATAAAAACGAATAGTTATTTTTAAACGAATATATAAAAAAAACAGAAGAAGAATATAAATTAATATCTTTTACATAAAATAATAAATGTATTGAGAATTCATATACATTTACTATTTTCTTTCAACACAAAATAAAAAATGCATTATCTTTATACACTTTATATAATTTCATTCATGCGTAAAATAATAAATTATCAAATATTAATTTTTCTATAACATATATATACATTTATCAAGTATTATTTTTTAATATTCATAAAAAAAAACAATATAAATAAAATGCAAAAAAAAAAAATTGTATTTATATTAAAAAGTCGAGACAAAATTCATTTTTCTTAAATAGAAAAAAAATAATATTTAATGTATATATATATTTTTTGGTCATATATGTAATACAATTGCTAGCCAAACGTTCACTATCTATATATAGTTTCATTTGAACATTTATATAGCCATTTTTTTTTCAAATATTTTGATTTTATCAACATATATCTGAATCTTAATCTGCATATTCAAAATGATATGACGATGATAGCTATTTATAAAAATATATTGTAACTTTTATACAGAATTTCCTAAACATATATATATATATACATTTATTTATTATTATAAAAGGAGATATAGAGGATTATGGTGTTGGTGTTTACTCCTTTATTTCTTTTTTACAATATATAAAACTATAAATTGAAAAAAAACAAAATTTTTTTTTTCATATATTGTCTGGTCGAAAACAGCATATATTTTGTATAATAATAAACTGTAATGTTCTTGATGAAAATTCCAAAAAAAAAAAGAAAAAATGAATGAATATTTTTATCTTTTTATTTAAAAAAAATATCTATATGTAGATATAGAAAAATAACTGCAAATAAAAGAAGTTTAAAAAAATATTTATGTGTCCAAGTTAAGAGGATATTTTATATATATATATATATATATATGAATTGTAAAATATTTATATAGCTATATGTAGAAAGGAAAAGCGCATTGAAATTTATTTATTTTTATAGCTTATTTTTTTTTAATTTTTTGCTGTTTTTTTTGTGAATATGATATGAAAATCTTGATAAATCTATCATAAACTATTTATATATGTATATAATTGTATATATTATGATTGTCTGTCTGTTTCAATATATGAACTGTTTCAATATATGAATTCAATATATGAACTTATTTTTACTGCAATATTATTCTTAAATAATTTAAATAGAATTTAAAAATATCTATCAAAGATATTGTATAAAAATTGTATTTATCATATGAAAGTAAATACTTTTGTATTGCTTATTGGTAATAAAGGTGTTATTTTATCAATTTCTACCATTTTTACCAAAAATATACATATACAATTAATGTATTAGACATATGAATATTAAGATATTTTACTTGTGCTAATGTAAAATATAGCCAATATATACGTGCATATATTTATATTTATATATGTAGAAAAAATTAATCTTAATTTGCATAATGATAAATTTACAAATAAACTAATGGGCGTAAAAATTATACACTTTTCTAAAATAATCATATAAAATATATATAATGCAAATAAATATTTTACACTATACTCTATCGATATGAAAATGAATATGTATGAAAAAAAAATACAAATATAACAAGCATATATGTATTTGCTATATGTGTTAACAAAATATATATACATCTATATGTGTTTATTATATTTATACACATAAAAAATTATTAAATATATACAGTTTTCAAATCTATTTCTGTATAATTATATTATTATATTATTTTTGTATTTATAAGCAGTTGGTATATATTGTATATTTAAACGAACAAAAAAAATAAATATATTCCCCACTATTTCAAAAAAAAAATTAAATACACTGAAAAAATTTTCCCTCCTACATTTATGATTAAAACCAATCGGATGATTGTGAATGAATAAATATTTTCTTTTAATATTTCATATATACAATATAGCAAGTATTGTATATTTTTTTATATATACAATAAACAGTACTTATATGTATAATATCTATCACATAATATACTTATTCTTATATGTACCAATAATATAATATGCGATAATTTGTGCTTTTATAGTTACGAGATAAATGGATGAAATTGTTAATATAAAATTATTAGAAAAATATATATGGTTAATTTGCTTTTTCGCAAACATTTCCTTAAGATGAAATGAAAATTTTAAGAAAAATATACTTGTTGATTTTTAAATGAAACATTTTCAATTTTCTAAAAATTTATTGTAAATATAGCACTTATATTTTGCTACTATATATTTATATACGAGCAAGCACGCATATCGATTCAGTTTATTATTTAGATATCAAGATATATATTTAATTATTATTATTAGAATAGTACATCAATAGCAATATATATATTTTTTTTATTTTTCCACATTTTTATATACAGATATAAAATTGATCTAATCTATATATAATTTTATATTTCCCGAATGATTAAATTCATTATAAATAGACTTGTATATAATAATAATAATAATAATATCAATATAATATAAAAAAATTCTAAAGATATATAAAAATTAACGTTTCAGTGTTATATAAAGATGCGATTGTTTTTGTTTTTGTTTCATGTTGTATAAATAAATACATTTGTAATTTTAATAATTATAGTAATAAAGTATTTATACTGTACTTTTATACAGACGACACCACACACAAATATATATATGTATAGGTTTTCCCGGTCAAATGAAACCTTTTCCAGACCAAGTGAAACCTTTTCCAGACCAAGTGAAACCTTTTACAGACCAAGTGAAACCTTTTACAGACCAAGTGATTAATTAAATTTTATAATTATATAACAAAATTAAAACGAAATATTAATTAATTTTACCATATATTTTATCGAACGAAAAAATAATGCAAAACAGAGCCCGTGATAAAGCAATTATTACAAATTCAATAATACTATAACTATGTATAATTATATATTACAGATTCTCTTGAACAGGTTTATATTGTATAACAAATATCAATTACCAAAAAATTAACCGTTCACTTAAATTAACAGCAATACCTTTTTTTTATTATTTTAAAATATTTTTACATGATATGACAAAAGTTTCATTTGATCTGTAAAAGGGTTCACTTGGTCTGTAAAAGGTTTCACTTGGTCTGTAAAAGGTTTCACTTGGTCTGGAAAAGGTTTCACTTGGTCTGGAAAAGGTTTCACTTGGTCTGGAAAAGGTTTCACTTGGTCTGGAAAAGGTTTCACTTGATCTGGAAAAGGTTTCGTTTGGTCTGGAAAAGGTTTCATTTGACCGGGAAAAGGTTTCATTTGACCGGGAAAACCTATATAATACAATTCTATTTCATGTACACAATCCATTGGTTATAATTTTATAATATATATACCGCACAATGTGTATATATATATATATTATTATAACAAATCAAAAGTCAAAAGCCATTTAAATATGTTACATTAAAAGAGTGCATCATGTAAATTGCAATGTATAGTATAAAATGATTATATTTGCATATATAAAATATATTATATAGATAGATCATATACATGATGTTCCTGATTTATAAGATTCAGTTACAGGAAAGCGTGATATAATATATAGTAGTTATATTGATTAATCTATATACACATCTTCAAATATTATGGGCTAAAAATCAATTTCTTTCATTTACATTGAAAACATTGAAAAAAAACTGATTGAATATTTTCTATAAGCAAATAAGTTGTATCGCATGATATACCATTATTTAATAAGGTAAACCACAGAAATAATAAAAGTACTTATATCCGAACATCCTGTATTTATTGAACAATAATCATATAGTAGTAAAATATATATAACTAAAATTTCGTAAAAAAAAGAATTCTTATTTTATACATTACAAATTATATATAAACATATTAAAAATGCATCTTATTTCACAAATAATTGCGCCTATATGAAATTTTAAAACAGTTCACTATATACATAAACATAATAATAGTAATAATAATAATAATAATAATGATAATAATAATAATGAAGAACATATGAATATATGATAAATAAAAAGTGGACAAAACGAAAGAATATATATAATATCCGTTTTTTATGTATCAACATAAATGTTATATTGGAATGTAACATATGTTTAATAATACATTACAATATACCATTATACGTACTATATAAACATTTATTACCAGGTATATAAAACGTATATCTAAATATAATATGGTAATGTTATATGGATCATAAGTGCATTTTCTTTCCTTTTTTTTAAAAAAATACAAAATTATACATATGCGAAAAAAATATATATATTAGGTACACAAAAGCTCATGTTTTTTTAAAATTTATTCATTTACATAAAATATGCATATAGTCATACAATTATTTTATATACATGTATATATAATAACCTTAAGGCATCGTTGTATATATATATATATATTCAAATAGTGTTCATTTTCTTGTATAGTATATAATATAGGCATGTTCTTTTCATTTTTTTTTAAATATCTTTACCTGATAATAAAATAAAATGCATGTTTGTAAAATTATGATATTTTTCTTTTGTGAAAAATTTATATATGCAATGGCACCATCAAAATAATGATAATTATATATTTCTTAAAACTATTATTATTATTTATTATTATTAGATGTATTATGATTATGATAAGAATCGGTCTGAATAAATAAATTGATTTTGTTTTTAAATTATTTGATTTGTTTTATTTCGAATTTCTTGCATTATCATACACAATTTTTATGAATCATAAAATTTATGAATGAAAAAGGAAAAATTTACAAAATTAGTATATAAAACTTCTCAATAAAACGAGGAAATATTTTTATTTAAATTATTAAAATAACAAAAAAAAAATTAAGATTTATTATAAATTATTATATGAATTTAATGTAATAATAAAATACAATAATTATAAAAAATATAAATATATATTTTACGTTTTTTTTCTCATCCGCACACATATAATTTAAACAGGATATATAATTAATATTAAAATTTTATTAAAATATATGTATATTATCAAATATAAATTATGATAAACATATTTCCAAATTTTATAACATAATTCATATTTTATATATTCTCATAATAAAGTACTCGTTTATTTGCACTTTACAATGAGAATATAACCACTTATAAATAATGTAGAAAAAACAATGATTAAAATAATTAATTTAAATCTATGATTTACGAATATAACAATATTTAAATACATTTTCTTTTAAAGCTTGTTTTTTTATATAACATTCTTAATCTTTCCTTAATATTTTTTTTCTTATAAATGTGTATCGAAATGGATCAATTATTATTTCTCTATAAATAACTATAATAATATTGAAACATTTTTCAATTAATTATCTATATATATACAATACACAATATCCTTTTAATTATATAGAATAACAAAATATTAATAAAACATATTAATTAATTATTTTTAATGATAATGGTATTTATTAAATATAAATATAGTAATATGTGTGTATATATTAATCAGAATAATAATGTTAACATATATAAAAGATAACAAGACAACATACATTTTTATGATTCCACGCAGTCTGTATATATTTTTACATACGCATTCATCTATCAATTGATAAATTATTAATTATGCAAAAATGTTTAAAATAATGGCGTAATTTTTAAAATATATTTTATATATATAAAATTACACTCTTATGAGAATATAGTATACATATAATAAATATTAACCATTTCATAATATATCCAAACGTATATACGATAAATTATTTATTTTTTTATATGGAAAATAATAAAATGTAACGCAAGCATATATTTATATATAATAATATATGTCATGTATATAATGTGATATAATGTAACTATTTGTCTTTTTTCCAATTTAATCTGTATATATATATACGTGCTGAAAAAAGGAAAGACAAAAAAATAACAAAAAGAAGAAGCACTATACACACATATGCACTAACTATATAAATACATGCGATGTTCATATAAAAGAATCTATATCAACGAAAATATTAATGCTACATTCAATGCAACATCTCTATATGAATGTATATATATATATGTATAAATAAAGAATTTATATGCATATAAAATAGAGCAAAAGCAAAAGCATCGCAATGCAGCAGACATTCTGCAAAATAAAAAAAAATCTATACCAGATATATATATATATATATATATATATATATATAGTAAATGAACAAAAACTGAAAAAAATGGTATACAAAAATGTGTATATGTATAAAAAAAACAAAAATTGAAACTATACAATAACTTAAAAGAATTACTGAATAAAATTTCCAAATGAAATAAAAATGTAATTTAAAGATGAGAATATATACTAAAATAAAAACGGAAACGTACGAAACAAAAAAAAGTGGACGACGGCTCCCGCAGCGGTCCCTATATATATAATATACATATAATATACATGTATTTATTTATTTTTATTTCTGCATAAAAATCTGATTCCATATATGTTTGTATATGAACAGGATGATTCAATATACGTATTGAAATGATAATAAGGGTTAAATACAAAAATGATTTTATTTTTGTTACAAAATAAACACATAATCGTAGAACCAAAAGTTCTATAATCGTAATCTTATATTTTATACTTTCATCCCCTCCGGAAAACTATGTAGAAATATCTTTTGACAATTTCTCTGATGAGGTTATATAACTAGATGAATTTTAATACACCAAAAAAAAACATTTGCTAAATAGTTTGGTTAGAATAAAAGAAAGGATTGAAAGAGGATCACCCTGAATATATATATATATATATATATATATTTAAAGATAACATTATACTGCAAATGTGTATATTCGAATATGACACTATATTATCTAAATAATATATAAAATTGTATATACATTTATATAAAATCATATTTATATATATACATAAGTTTTTTTTACTCTTATCGTGTATTTATGAAGATATTTGAAATATGTTCGTATATAACATATATATATATATAAAATAAGGAAAATGGTTTTTCTCATGTTGTTTATTTTTATAAATAAATGTAGATGCATTAAATTTTGCTTGCAAGTAAATTTAATATTCAATACATACATATATTTATAAAAATACATACAATTTTAAAACAATTTTCTATTTTATAATAATGCTTATTATACTAAAGTTAAAAAATTAGGTTTATTAATTTTTTATTATAAATTATGAAATACTAGAACATAATACGGTTTAAATATTGTTAGATTCACAGAATCAATATATTTTCAGTTAGTTTTATATGCAGTTTCTGATGTAGGTTTCTGATAAAATTAAATGAATAAATTTCCCATACATTGCAAACTAATTATTTTTTCAAATTTATAATTATAAGGACGTATAATCAATCACATAGAATCGTCTTTAATATATATTTCAATATTTCATTTATACAAGTTAGATTATTGGGTGATTTTTCTACAATTGCAATTCTGGTAGATATCATTTTATTGAATGAAAAAATAAAAAATAACAGAGAGAAATGTAAATGCCATTTATTTATCAAATTATATGCAGGTAGGTGCATTATTGGTTGCACAATTCAATAGCGTTGAAATAAATAAAATAAAAGGAATATATATCATAAACCACCATCATTATACACCTGATAATCATACAGTTGTTTTTACCATATATATATATATTTTTATAAAATTATTATAATTTTTTTTAAAAGTTTATAGTATAATCATTTATAATATATAAACGTTGATTGCTATTCTATATATATAAAACATTCTTTTCTTTAAAGTTATATATATATATATATATATATTTGTTTGCTGCTATTATACCATAAGTATAATTCTATATATATAGATTTGTAGCATATCTTACGAGTATATATATAGTATATATATATAATGCATCTATATACCATCTTTCATCTTTCGTTTTTGATCTTCAGAATATACATATTTATATAGTATATTATATATACTGATGATGAACTGCAATTTTGTTATAATGATGATAACCACTTTTTTTTTTCCTGTTATTTTTGCGGTGGCTTCTGCTGCTGTTGTTTAAATTCTTTATATAAATATATATATATATTTGAATACAAATAATAAGCAAAAACAAAAAAAAATAGTTTGAAATATATGTTTTGTTCTACTGTATATGTGTATAAAAGTAATAATAATTTAATGTATATATAAATATTGTACGCCCGGATGGTGAATGCCTGAGGGAATTTCTTCTTATTTTGTTTTTTTTTGTTTTTGATCTTTAATTTTTTTATATATATATATATATGTAGGTATATTATATTGACCAACCTATTATTTTGTTATATATGGTTAATGTAAATATATTCTGGTAAATATATATATACAATACATATATAGTATATAGTTATAAAAAGAAGGTATTTTGATTTTACTTTATATTGTATTCGTTTTTGAAGCTGCTGCCGTTCGAAATATGTTGCAATTTTATATACATTATATACATATTACTTAAATGTATATAAAATCATATATTTATATATTTGCGATTTTTACAACACATAATATAATCGTTTTTCTTATGTTTTGAAATGTACATTTTGCAAAAAAAAAAAATAAATAACCAGTAACGAATTATATATTTATATACCTCTACCTATATTTATGAATACGTTTATTTCATCCATATGTATACATGAAATTACATCAAAATGGTATGAATGAAAACAAAAAATGCAACATAATTTTCATAATTTTAATGATGACCTGTGTGTGTGTATATATATAGATATAAATATAAAAAAAAACAGATGTTAAATAATTTTCTTTCATTCATATATTTTTTTTCTGTTTGGAAAAAAAAACTGAATTTCTGATAAATAAAAAATGATATAAAATATTGTAATTCCCTGCTTCGATAAGTAAATACCGTAAAAATAATGTAGTAAATAATAAACAAAATTATATTATTAAAAATTATTAATATGTAAAAAATTTATTTATTATAACTAGAAAATTATGCGAATTAAAGTTTATTTTTTTCATATATATACGTGATCCATTATCAATTTATCGTAACTATTATTTATATACCTGTTTTCATTTTTTTTTTTTGAATAAAATTCATAGTTAATTTTTAATTTCCAATAGTAAAAAATTATTTATATTTATTATATATGGGCATTTTTGTCTAATGATGAAATATCTATTATATATTATTATTTAGTTATAATTTTTTAATGCATTGTATAAATAAAAATATTTAACAATATAATAAATAAATATATGTCTATATAAAATTATTTTTATTATTATTATTATTGCTATCATTATTATTAAATGTATAATTTTAATATACATATATTTTTAATATTATACAAATTTATAATTGATAAAGATTCTATAACCAGATAAAAAAAAATACAATCATTAAGAAAAAACAGTAGTAATTAAAGTAAAAAAAAAATAAAAGAATTATATAGGGAGTGTTTTTTTTTGTAAAACAAAAAAATAACTAATCATATAAAATAAAAAACATAAAATACAATTAATAGTTTTAAAACTATTTATATAAATATTTTCGAGAACATTTATATAAATATATAATATATATATATAAATTAAATCTTTTTAATTACAATTATATCTAATTTAATAAATATTTATACACATATTTATATAATTTATATAAAATATATGATTAATCATATCTAATATTTATCTATAGTATTTTATATTGTATAAATTATTACGTAATTAATATTCATTTTATTATATTAAATGTATATAAATATATAGGATAAATAAAAATCTGCAGTAGTTAATCGATTAAATTTTATTTTATTATAAATATTTTTTTTTTGTATTATATACATTGTTTGTATAAATATAAATTTTTTACTATATATATAAATATTGCATTTATAGAATATAAATACATATTTACAAAATAAAGAAATATCATATATAATATAAAGAAAGACACATTACTATAAATACATTTATTCAATTTAAAATCAAATAAATTTTCTCGTTTTGTTACTATATATATATAAATTATATGCGATCATATGTATTACAGTTTGAAATTAAATGAAAAAAAAATTAGATTTTGTAAATGCGCGAATATAAAAACAAATAGAAATCACATATTAATATAATATAATATAATATACAGATATAATTAGATTTATTAACCCTAATGAAAATGTTTTAATTTTTTTTTTTTTGGTATATTGAATCAAAATTAACGAATTTTGTATACGAATATCGAATATGAACATTTTTATGTAAATGAAAAACAATACGTTTATTATTAGCTATGGTACGCATAAATGTGCATCCTTTTAAACAACTTCCTATTTTAAATTTTTCATTAATGTCTATTTGATGAAAATTTGTTTTCTAATAATACATATAAGGACTTATATTTATATATCCAAACTAATAACAACAAAAATTATATATATATATATAACACTTCGTTCAATAATGTGTGTGACTGACACATAGATGGCGTCCCTAGAACTAAATCAATATTTTTTTTCGCATTTGGCAACCTTTTTAGGCTTACTGTCAACATCATATGTTAATCAGATCATTTGTTTACAAGTTACAGTGCTATAAGTGACGCTATTTTTGTGTTTTAAAAAAAAATGAATTCAAAGCAATTCCGTGTGCTGATTTATCATTGTTTTTTAATGAAAAAAAATACTGTTCAATGCCAGGAATGGCTTGAAAAACATTACTCGGACTCTGCTCCATCAAAAAGAAGCATTTGTTATTGGTATGCCGAATTCAAACGTGGTCGTACAGACACCGATGACATTCCATCTACTGGAAGGCCAAATGACGCTGTTATTCCGGAAAACGTTGAAAAAACACTGAAAATCATTATGTCCAACCGTAAAGTGAAAGTGAGGGAGATTGCTGACATTCTGAAGATATCAGCAGGCAGTGTACAAACCATAATACACGAACATTTGGGTATGAAAAAGGTGTGTTCCAAATGGGTGCCGCGTTTGCTCACACCGGAGCAAAAACAACAACGAACCGATGATTCAAAGAGCTGTTTGGACATGTTTACGCGCAATAAGTCGGAGTTTTTGCGACGGTACATCACAATGGATGAAACATGGATCCACCATTTCACTCCAGAGTCAAATCGGCAGTCTGCTGAGTGGCATGCAGCCGGCGAAAGCCGCCCAAAGCGACCAAAGACGCAGCAGTTGGCTGGCAAGGTTATGGCGTCTGTATTTTGGGATGCGCATGGAATAATATTCATCGACTATCTCCAGAAGGGGCAGACCATCAACAGCGACTATTATATAGCGTTATTGGAGCGTTTGAAAGTCGAAATCGCAAAGAAACGGCCTCATATGGCGAAGAAAAAAGTGTTGTTCCACCAAGACAATGCACCGTGTCACAAATCAATGAAAACGATGGCAAAATTGAACGAATTGGGCTTTGAATTGCTTCCCCATCCACCGTATTCTCCAGATTTAGCCCCCAGCGACTACTGGCTCTTCGCAGACCTCAAAAGGATGCTCCGTGGTAAGAGATTTGGCTCAAATGATGAAGTAATCGCCGAAACTAACGCCTATTTTGAAGGCAAAGAAAAATCGTTTTACAAAGGCGGTATCGAAAGATTGGAAAAGCGTTGGAATGATTGTATCTCCCTAAAAGGGGACTATCTTGATGAATAAAAACGAATTTTGGCAAAAAAATGTGTTTTAATTAATTAGTCACACACATTATTGAACGAAGTGTTATATATACAATATTAAAATCAATTTTATATTATTCAAAAGCAACTTGATATTATAAAGAGTTAAATTTATATATGCATAATCAATTGAATATAAATGCTTGTTTTAATAGTTATAGAATAAATATTATAATCGATATTGTCGATAAAGTGCAATTAAATTAATTTCATTTATATATATGCATTACCTATATAACTATCAGTTTATGTATGCATATATTAAAAAAAAAATTTCCTATATATATAAAATCTATTTCATAAGTTATTTATAACTTATATTTATATATTTACCAATGATATATATTTATCTATATCTATATGGACAGCCGATATATATATATATACAGGTAAATCCGTACATAATTTATTATGCATTAATATATTAAATCAAATAATAATGTACATAAGAATATACACACAACATGCATTTCCAACAAATAAATGCAATGAACGTGTATACTTGCATAAGTGTTTATATTATATATATATATATGAAAATATTTTTTAAACACACCATGAAGTATGTATATTACATTAATAATAGATATATATTTCTTTTATACATATTTAATATATACAAACATACATAGTATATATATAGATATATTTTTAATGTACGCGGTATCCGCCATAAATGTTGTAATTTGAGGAAGTTGTGGTAAACCACTCGATCATAATATATTTAACACAATATTGTATTTAATACGATTATATTTATATATATATATATATAAATTACTGCTATATCGCACTTTAAATTATATATGAATATTATATTATTGAATTCTCATCATACGCATATATACTTTAACATTATATTCCTTGGTGTCTGGCTATATGATATGATTAGTTTATATACTAAACATTAAAATATAATGAATTTTAATGTTAAAATGCTACCTAAATATACATAAATATCTACATTGCATTGTCTAATGTATCCGCGTGCAATTAGAACGTTTTAAAAACCATTTAATATAAGATATAAAAGAAATTATTTCAACAGTTATGAGTTCAATAGAGATTTAACATTTAAAAATCCATATACTGTGACAAAATCGATGTATATATATTTAAAGCAGTTTAAACAGGAGGGGTTGAAAACTTTCTTAAAAATATGCTCATAACGCGGTCATGTATACGGTTAGAAGCAACTATTTTAATAATCCGGTACAATCGTTTTTAAATTAATTTTATCTACATTTGTTATTTATTTTATCTATATACATTTGTTATTAAATTTCTTTAAAGTATTGCACTGATATGGTATATATGAAGCCAACATATGATCGATGACATTCTTCTATTATTTATATTTTATACAATGTATTTTATTTTATAAAATTCAAAGAAATCATATAATTAAAAAATAATATATCAGTATAAAACTATTTTTATATAAATGTTTTTTTTTTGATGGAATACCTTTCATTATCTTGATAAATACTTGATTAATATGTTCTTCCTTTTTCACTTTTTGAACTTATTAAATTCTTTGTATATATACAATTTGGTTTTTTTTCTTTATATATATTTGTTTAACAAACCATATATTGAATATTTTATACTTTATTATATGTTATTTGTATATAGATGTATAATCTATAACTCTACATAAAATTAATAATTCTACTCACACATATATTTTTATATTTAAAGAAATTGTATGCGCATATTTCAATTATTTTTTTTTTTATTTAATTTACCTTATACCATTGAATGAAATCCACCTGTACGAATGCGAACGATGGATATATATTCAGTATAAAATTATTTATATTTATATATACCAATAAATGCAGCATTGACTGGGTTTATTTAAAAAAATTATTTCTTTTTATTGTTGTTTTCTTTTTTATAACCATTTTTAGTGAAAATCTTTTGTTGTACATTATTACGTAGCACATATATACAACTTTTTTTGCATTCAAAATAAAAGCACAATATATATATATATATATATATATATTTCGAATATTGCCTATTCCAGAATATTTATATATATATATATATATATTTATATACAATATTACATATATAATTTATAAGCATATTGCGAATAAATTCTCACTTAATATGGTTATAAAAGATATACGAGATTGTGTTATTATATGGAATTAGTTGGCTTATTTGTTATAATATCATTATATTATTTGTATAAATAAAATTCTTATATATATTTATAATTTTATATGTATATATACCTTTTCCTATATATATATATATATATATATATATATATATATATATATATTGATATCAGTTCAATGTATCACATAATTTAATCTAAAGTGGTTTTTGACCATTTTTATAATATACGTATGAATATTGTATATATAGATATAAATAACTACTATAACTTACACCACACACAAATTTATACAATTTTTTTGTTATTTTAATGTATTGGATATCGTGATGAGATACAATAAATATATATAAGTACAAACATGGTATTGTTTATTATTATAATAAGGCAAAACTTATTGAATAATTCAAGAAAATACTAATAATAATGCTAATATTTTATCTTCAATGATTATTTGTTATTTAAATTAATTGTTATGTATATTTTGGTTTTTATGATATGATATACAATTGAATATATATTTGAGATTATATAGAATTCATTTAAATTGATTTATATTTTTACATATTGCATTTTAACGAAATAATTGCATAGGAAAAATGTTTACTTTATATTTAGAGAATAACCCCCAGAATTATATTGTACAATGAAAAACAATATAAAAACTAATAATTAAATTTAAATTATTTATATACATTTTCATTTTTTTTGAAAATAGCTTTATCTTATAACTAATTAGCATAATTTGTAAAATTATGAACCACCTGAACGGCCATAATATAGTTAAATTTAAGATGTGTAGAAAGATAATAACAAAAATTCGTGTAGAAAGATAA
Organism: Dilophus febrilis; assembly: GCA_958336335.1. NCBI lineage: Eukaryota > Metazoa > Arthropoda > Insecta > Diptera > Bibionidae > Dilophus > Dilophus febrilis. The sequence continues at coordinate 29,251,210 of OY284469.1, read as the reverse complement.
TAAAAATAACATAATTCTTTTTAAAATTAAATAAATTAAAAATTAAATAAATTTTAATAAGTATATTTTGTATATAGTAAATCGATGTTGTAAATTATATTATAAATTATACATAAAATATTATATGTATATATATTCATTTTAGATATTATTGTTTATTTCTTAATAGGTGTGATAATAAATAATATATACATATATTAATTTTAAAATAATTTGGTGTTTGTGTGTGTGTGTGTGTGTGTGTGTGTTAATTATAATCAAACAAATAAAAACAACAAAATATATTACTAATTTACTGAAAATCTCAGCATGACTATATTATATACAGATATAATTTTCGTGTGTTTCTAATCATTAAATAATTTAAAAAATTAAATTTATGTAAATCACAACATATTATATACATATAATATTCACATAATAATATACATAATAAATTAAATATACTTTAAAATTGTGTTATATTGTGTTTATATTAAAATAATCATTTTAAATATTATATGATTTATAATTTACTTCATTTTTTTTGTTTTTTTTTTTATAAATTAATGAAGAAATATGTTTAATTTTAATATATGACACGATTATATGTTAAATGTTAAAACGGATAAAATGCCGCAAATTTCATAAAGAATTTTATTTCATATATCGGTTGTATTACAAAAAAAAATAATTAGGAAAATATATTCATAATTACTTTTAGTGTACTTTATTTTTTAAAAATGTGTTTGCGTGAATATAAGCCGTTTAAAATAAATGAAAAAGAATTAATAGGGCCAATTTTTTTTTAATACCGGAATAAAATGAAACAAAAATGTATTAAAAAAAAATACTGATCGGTTTTCGAGAAAAAAAAAACAAACAAACACAATTATATTATTATTATACCGTGTTTTGTATATTATGTATAGACATATGAAGAAAAAAAAATTCAGTAAGAAAAATGTCAATCGATATAAAGAAGAAATTTTTTTACAAAATAACACAAAAAAAAAAATTAAAACAAACAAAATTAAAAAAAATAAATGTGTATCTTTCTGTATATATATGTATTATTGATGATGATGCTATATATGTATATATAGATACTATATATATATACTATCCTTTTTATTAATACAAAGAAAATGGATTTCACCCGCGCCTTTATCACAGAATTTAAGTATATATATATACATTTTTTTCATTCACTGCATGCAAGAGATGCAATAAGGCAACTTCATGTATTTACTATATATACATAATATATTTTGCTGCAAACACACCAATCTCGCGGTCTTTTTGATGTCAAGAAAGATATATAAAAACATATATAATTGTAATACATATATATAAAATTGCGGCATATTCTGAATTTCTTTAAAATAAATAACACAAAAATAATGAATATTTTTATTTTCTTGTTTTTGTTTTTGTTTTTTTTTTACTTATTCTTTCAACAATTCCCGTTTTATTTATTGTATACACATTCATTTCATTTGAACGCGAATTGATTCGATGCATGTTGTATACATATATATACATATATAAATAAAATGTGTATATATAAAATGTACAACAAATTATACAATGCGGGATATCTTTTGCAATCCTTTATTATATATATCCTTTATTTTGATATACTGATATATTGATTTTTAATATGCTTTTATAAAAAAAACCAATTTCTTTTCTTTAATTTTTTTTTTGTTGTAATAATAAAGGTGTTATATATTTTTTTAATTTGTAATTAAAATATAATTTTTGAATATAATCCTCTATTTACACTCCATTCTCACGATTTATATAAATTTAAAATGGTATCCTATATTTATAAAAATTCTTTGTCTACTTTTATTGACGCATTTGGATACACATTAAAAATCGATAATCGGTTCTTATAGACGGAAAGTTAATTTTATCCATTTTTGTATTTTTATAAAAAAGTATTATTTTGTAGTTCTTTGATTCGTATAATTTGACAATTTGCTGTATGCATATATTTATATATATATATATAATGCAAAATCTCCCGGGAAATATTTTTTTTAATAATATATACCTATAGATTTGAATAGGCATCAATATTTAAAAATTCTTTAATTTCCCCGGTGGCATATTTCTATATAGAATTCACTGATTAAAACTATTTATTTTAAACTTTTTAATTTTTGAAAATTTCAATGATTATTCATTTATTCTATATAACGTTAAATAGTATATAAACAAAACATAAAATACAATATATTTATAATGAATTGTTGCTTAAGGTGGTTCAGAGATCTATTGAAAATTAATATATATGTTTGTTTTCTGAACATTAAAAACGTTGACAACAATGTAGTAATATTTAACCACATAATTTTTATTATATACATATATACGCATATATAGTTTTTTACATTATTGTACACTTAATAAATCAATATTATATGCTACTCTATATACACTATTCTAAATATATTTAATTTCCATTGATATATGTATATGCATTTATGCGTAAATATCATTATTATCTTATGTAATAAGTATGTATATCTATATATTGGTTGGTATAGTATCATTAAAATAATTTATTATTGCTTCCTTCCTTAATTTGTGTGGAATGAACGCAGTGTACTTTTTCTGATAATAAAAAAAACTATAATAGTGGTTTTCAACCGCAACATAACTTAATATATATAAATTACCTCTATATACAAATACAAAACAAAAAAATCAGCTACAAGATAATATTCAGTTTTATATACGCTCAACACAAATAGAAAAATATTTTATATAATTCCATTATGCATTAAGAATATAACATGAGAAATACTCATAAAATTATACATTCATTTTAATGTATTTATAGATACAATATACATGCATATAATTAAAATTAAAACAAAACAAAATAAAAAAATGCAGTAGAACTTTTAAAGTTATAATATAATATAACTCTTAAAGTTATACATATATATAATATTAACATATCTTTTATTTAAATCAATAGAATTAACAACAACAACAATAAAATTCTATTGATTCCATCCATTCAAGAAAAAATCGTTAGCACCTGTATTAAATATATAGACAGATAATCTCAAAAACAAAAAAAAACTATAATGACAAGAATATGATAAAAAATAATCATCAACATTCATAAATTAGTTACAAGTTTTAAAAATAAAACAAGTAACATCTCTTATATGAATGCGGTATATTAAATTAAAACGATATAGTATAGAAGAATATGCATATATAAATGAATGACACTAATTTAATTAAAAGCATAAAATTTAATAATATTTATGTGTCGTGATGTATCAATGATGATTTATTTTTTTAATCCAATACAGGATTGTTATATTTTGAAATAATTTTTATTTATTATAAATTAACAAAAAATATGATAGAAGTATATATTATTTTAGTAGAAGAAAGTCATTGAGAGTTGCGTATGTATTCATAAAAAAAATCAAATATAATCAATTACAAAATAATTTTTTTGTTCGTGCATATTGTATATGATGAATCAAAATAAAAAAATGAAAAAAGTTTACTATTAAAAATAAATCATATATTAATTTATAATAAATCGACATTGAATTTTTTCTTCTTTCATAATTATGTAAGGTTAATAATAATAATAATATAGTATTATAATGAATATGAATATTGTATATTATTATTGTTATTTTTTTTTTATTTGTTATGAAAGAGTTTGTTTTTGTGTTTCACTGTATTTCTTTTTCTTTTATACCTTTTTATTTCTATTAAATTTGGTACATACAAAAAAATAATAATAATATGAAAAACATATAAAATATGCTTTCAATTTGATTAATCAAATAAAACTTCAGGTGTGCTATATTTTATTATACATTGTCTACAATTAATGTTCAACTGTTTAATGGTTTAGTATTTGTAAAAAAAAAACGCATTTGTTTGTCCATAAAAAAAGGCATCATTGTATTTTTATGAAAAATGTATTAATGATATGCGATACACAAGTGAAAATGATCATATATATATAGATGCAATAATTTATATGAGTATAAAAGAGAATAAAATATAGTTATGATAAGTTTCTTTATTAAATTGCATTTAATTATAAGTACTTAATTATAAATAAATGAAGTTTTTTCTTTACTCCTTCAAAAAATCACACTATATATATATGTTAATAAACTGTTTCTATTTTATAGATTTATATTTTATAATCCATTACAGCATCACAGCATAATATATATATATATATATATATATGTATATAAAATAATTTGACATTGAACTATAATGAACATAAATATATACAGCGGTACAAGTAACTCAACAAGTTTATAAAATTCTTCACCTGCCATTTAAAGAACGAAAAATTAAAAAAAAAAATTAGAGAATAAAAACATTGTTTAATTTTGTTTTGTTTTTTTGTTTTTTTTTTTTTGCTTCATATGTTTGTTCGTCTTATGTAATTAGAGAATGGATATATTTACAAAAAATATTGAAATATATTTCTTATTAGCATTATTATTTATTATTAAAATACGTGCAAGTATGTTAATATTCATAAATAAAATGAATTATTTATATATTTCTTTTTTTTTTTTTGTTGTTAAATATTATTATATTGAATTGAATAATGTGTACACTATATACATATAATGGAATAGCGCACAGTGTGTCTATATATAAATATGATATGTAATCAATCATGCATACCACCCTCCTCAAAACTCATATGTCAAAATCATAATCAGAATTTGTTAAGTAACAGAACAACACAAAAATTAATTTGTGAAACAAAGGTATATATGTATAAAAGAAAATATTATTATATTAAAATTTTAAATCATATTTTGATGTATAAAATATAAAAATTCAAATACAGAAACGTGAAGTAATATAATGAAAAATTAAGAGAAAAAAATACTAAAATTATTAATTGATAAATAGCTAAATAAATATATATATAGGTAATAAAATTCACACACGCACACAGTTCGTATTGTTTTCTTTAACTTTTTATTATTTTTAATTTTTTATAATTTTTTTATACATAGAAATTTATATATTCTTATACAAAAAAAACGTAATAATATTCTCAATTAAATAGATTTATTGGAAAATAATTGAAATGAATTAATCACTATTGTATATTATTATAGTAACAATGTTAAATGACATAATACTTATTTTTAATTTTAAATTTATAACATAATTGGACTATTGCCTATATGCTATATATATTTTATTTGATGTATTTATACAGGAAAATTATTCAAATATGTTTAATGTGAACTGGAATTATAAAGTATATTCTGCTGAAAACTGATAAAATCTCCGAAAAGAGATAAAACTTAGAAATTTTGTTTCTTTTATGTTATTAAATTATATAATATAGATTTACTACTTTTACTTTTCCCTTGTAATATATATTTTTCTTGAAGTAATGGACAATTTTTAACCAAACTGAATAATATTAACTTTCCATTACAAATTTTTTAGTAAATAAATATTGTGATGTGATTGATAGTTATCTAATTCAGGTTGAAGGTTTCCTTTGTGGTTAGGAATTCATCTGCTCCGCATAGCGATTTGTCTTGAATTTTTTTTTCACATACAATTTTTTTTTTAATATAATTTACAAATAGTTTTGTATAACTATTTCTTTTACATCCATTTATTACATAAAAAAGAAAAACATAGTCTAAGTTAAATGATAATTTATAGTTTTTAAAACAATTTGTTAAAGTTGTAATATTTACTATAAATTATGACATGTTATTTGATTTATCGATATCAATTGTTTGTATCATTTATATATATAAATATATATCTATAAGTTGTTAAATTGTATAAATTTAAATTTATAATAATTGTTTCCCTGCTTGTTTATATATATATATATATATATATATATATATATATATATATGGTATAAATGTTCATATAATATATTCAATTTTTCCTATTTTTTTAAAATGTATTTATAAACAGACATATACTGTATATGATTATATATATAAAAATATATTTTCTCTAAATAAAAATTACAAATATAGGTAATAATAATAATAATATACAATTGTAAAAACAAAACGTGATTGTAAAAAGGTGATATATTAAGTATAAATTAATCTTATATATTTTTATAATAAAAAAAGTTTATTTTTCTCTATATACATTTATATAGATAATTTTATTCATTAGAGGAATTTATACTTTTAAAAATTTATTTATCTATTACAAATAAAAAAAAAATAGCTGTTATAATGCGAAATTCTAATTTATCATCATTTTTTATATATATATTATAAAAAAGATGATGTTTGTGGCGTATCTTTTTAATAAAATTATCTATAATGGTGGAATTTCAAAAATGTATCACAGTTAAATTCTATTAACAATATTCTGAATTATAAATTTGTTTACCTTACTTTACTTTATTGGTGACATCAGAGTAATATAAATAAACAAAAAAGTATTACGGAGTTGTGTTTCTATATGTTGTGATCTTATAGGTATAAGCGAGAGTTGAATTATTGAACAAAAAATAATATGAAATATCATTATTAATGTGACTCATTAAATTGATTTATTATTTTCTTATTGTATATATAAATATATATTTATATTTTTAAATAATAAAAATAAAAGGGTTGTTAAATTTTAACTTATATCTGTTATTGAATTGAATTCTGTTCATTATTATTTGTACGTTTTTACCCGTTGAGAATATAAATATTTATCCCCTTATTTTTAATAAATAAAAAACGAAAAATTAAAAGAAAAATATCTATATTTATAATATAGACAAACTTATTAGCGTCATTATTATTTATAAAAAAAAGTACATATATATACTTATAAAATAATTGGTGCTTAAGATATATAAATAACGTATATAGACACACTATACTTATATTAAATACATATAGAAAATATAATTAAACAAACCAGTCACATACATAAATTAATTAAAGTCAATTATGGACACTACAGGTGTATTGAACAATATATTTACCAACTATTTTTTATATACACCTATTTATATATAGTTAATTTTGTTTTTCAACTTTTTATTTAGCTGCGTTCATATAAAGTATAAGACAGGGTGTTAAACTGTTAATATTTATTCAATTAATTTCATTCAGAATGGAAAAATCTAAAATTTATATAAATTAAATAACAACACATTAGGTAAAAATATTTTAAACTCATCTATTTTTCATAAATCGTTATGTAATATATTTCCAAGAGTTAGATGAGAACACCTCGTATTAATACAGAGTATATAGTTTATTTCTGAAAATGTTCATGTTCTTTCAACACTATATACATACTATATAAATATAATTCGTTTAACTATGTGTACAAGTTTTAATTTTACTTTTTATTATTTTATTTATAATAATTTTTTGCATTATTATATATGATATTGTGTATATATACCCTGATACTTGTTTGTTTTCTGTGTTACTAATTTATATGTACATATATTGATTTGAGAAAATATATCTTAAGTATATATATATAAAGGTATAATATACCTTTCGATTATAAAAATAAGTATATACATATATGCAATACAGTCGGGTATATTATGCTGCAATGCTCATAAAATGTATTTGTACCAAGTCTGTATATATTAATATTAATATATATACATGCATATATATAATATAAAATATAAAGACAAAAATGTATATTTACATGTTGCATTCAACCACCGCATTTAATTTCTTTTAATTTTTTTGTATTTTCATATTTATTACATATTACTTTTATAACATATTTAAATACGAATGCAATTATAATCGCGTGATAAAATATCATTTTCGGACGATTGTTTGTGTCTTTTAAAATTTATATATTCATTTGTTTATGAATATTGCATTGCATTGCCTACATGTTTTAAATTTATACATTCATTTTCATTTATAATACTAAAAAATAAAAAATTGTATGTCAAAATACCTACTATACTAACTAACTTACACCACGTTTATATTTATTTACATTAGTAACTTTATATATATGCTTGTTATGATATCTTTTTCAATATAGGTTGTTAAAGTTATACTTATTATTTTATTGAATTTAAGTATATATATGAAAATGTTTTATTAAAATTTGCACTATACATATATAAAGAATTTTTGCATAAAAATAATATAACCTAAATTTAAATATTGTTAATTCTTATATCAAAATGTATACTATATAATGTGGTTATAAAAAATTCTTAATATTTGTTTTTCTTCATTTATATCTTTTTATACCCACAATTTATTATTTACAAATATATTGTCAAATTGTTTACTTTTTTTGCTTAATAAATATCATAAAAACATTATTCAAAAAATAATCCATTATTAACGCAATTAAATGTGAAATAGAATTTATTTTATATGTTATTATATAGCATTTTTTTTAAATTCTATTTTAATTCAATTTAGAATAAGTGACATAAAAAACAAAAAAAAAACGTTCATGTATTATTGTTCATATTATTATACCATACACAGAGTTTTGGTTGACAATTTCATTTACATATTTATCGTTGCAATTACAAAGATCACGACTTTAAGCGTCAACGTCTATCGATTTCGAAAAATTGTATTGATATTAAAACACTTCTTTATACTGTTCCATCAATGGCTTTCATATCAATTTCAAAATGTGTAATATGGATATAAGTATACGCATTCATATCTCTACACGTCCATCTATATTAAAAAATTGCGTTTATTCCTTGATCTACGTATATAGTTTGATTCTTGTATTGAGATGAATATAGATATATTTATATATACTATGTGTGGGTATTGTTTTTTATTCACTTTCAAAAGGTAACGTTTCGTTTGATTTTATATCTAGCACCCTCTCAAGACTTGAAATGATATATACCGCAATACTGCAACCATTAAAATATCCATCTTCTTCAAAAAACAGATATATATTTTTATATTTTTTTTCATTATACATTTCAAATGCAAAATATTTTTAACATTTATTATCAATTGCATTGCAATATTTATAAAGTATACAACATTTTTTATTATTTTTTAATTATTATATATACTATAAAGCTCTCATTTTGCTGTGGTAAGATAACATTGCATTTAAATATATTTCGGTGTTATTTTGGTTTTTTGTTTATACAACATCATGTATAATTAATAATATATAAATTGTGTGTTTTCATTCAAAATGTATAATTATTTGTATATAAAAATTGTATAAAATAAGCGAAAAATAACAAATAAATAAAAGAAAGAAAAAAAAACCTTGTTAAATATAAATAGATGCGATAATTTTATTTTTGTTTATGTTTTGTTGTTTTCTTTTCTTTTTTATTATTTATATTTATTAATTTAAAATGACAAGTTTTTGCAACTTTGATTATAATCATCATATATTCTTCTGTTTTAAATAACTTGTTATTGTTGTTCAATCAATATTATAAATATACCATCCCGCACAACCAATGCATTCACTTCGTTTATCTGGTATATATTTGCTGTATTTCTTTTATTTACATTACATTTCTTACAATTTCAAGTAAAAAGATTTGTACAAAAAAGATAGCACTTTATATCTGTATGTATATAAGAGTACGGGTATTTTTATTATTTATAATTGTGTATTTTTTTGTTTTATTTGTAATAAATAATATAATTATTATTTGTTATGGCAATTTATATATATATATTTTAGCATAAATTGTATTATTACGCAAAAAAATAAACGAATATGTCGTTGATAATCATCCATACGGATAATCTTTTAATGTAATTTTATGTATGTTTACGCACTAATTTAATATATACAAATCGTATTGCATATATGATAATTGTACAAGTTTGTATTTACTATATATTGATTTTAGGTATGATTATATTTTTCCAAATCAAAATATAAATATTTTTAAATAAAACTATATGATTAATGAGAATTTATAAAAATATCGCAGTAATATTAAAATTAGCACTTTATATAATATGGTAAAAAAAAGGAGATATACTTATATATATAATACATAAATTTGATATTAATTATATTTCTTATATAAGCATTTATTTTTATTTTAATTTTTATATATATACAATGTAAGTTTATAATTACCCATATATTACATATATTATATGTACATATGTGTTTATATATAATTAAGGTACGAATAAATATTTATTAATAAATAAATTATTGTTAAATTACATACGTGATCTGTGAATTTTAATGAAAACAACAAATAAAAAATTTTTATTTATATGATTATTATATTCATATACAGGTATTATATTTATAATACATATTTCGACATTCTTTTAAGATTGTTGAATGTGCGATATATAAAATATTTTACATGGAATGAAAAATGTTCGGATTCAAGGTGGTAAAAGTTTAGCTATAAATCACGGATAATTTGCAAATGTATATTTACAAATAGGAAAATGTATGCTTATTTAAGATCGCAAAAAAATCGTTAGAATAGTTATAATGTTAATTCTTTCCGGATAGTTTTTCCAGATAAATTTATATAATATGATAAATTCATTTTTAATTTCTTCATATTATACTTTCTCATCATTATCGCGATAGAATATACCAAAAAAAAAAACGAAAAAGATTTTTGCATTTTTTTATAATAATATTGTCGCACGTTTTTTTTAACATATATATAAGTTTTTTATAATTATAATTATCCAGGCTTCCACCATTATGTTAGAAATATATTTTATTATTATAGTATATTGTGATTGTTATTAAAAAAAATATTGTAAGCTTGAATATTATAAATATAATGTCCATACACAAATGAATTATTTTAATGATAATTTATATACTTTAGCATATAGCATTTGATGTATATATATGATTTATTTATTGATAATATACCAAGCAATAGAAAAAAATACCGCGAATATATAAAGAATTTTATGGATTGTTTATTTTTTATTTATAAAAACATTTATATAAATGTTAATAATTATAATTATATATATATATACATAAGAAAATACTACATTATACATTATATGTAGTTATGTAGCTAATAATTATATTAATTGAAGGAATATGGTTATTAATAAATTATGAAATAGGAATGCTTAAATATACACACTATAGGAAAATTATATTATTTATAATAAATCAACTATATATATATTTGATTTTGATTAATATTATAAAGCAATTTATTTTTATAAAAATGTCTTGTTAAACATGGATATAGTTGACATTTTATTCATATAAAATATGATTGTTTAACAAATAGTCCAAACTGTATATTCAGAATAAATGTTATATAATATATTTTGAATTGATTCTATTTATTGTTTTAATTGTTGTTCTTTCTTAATGAAATTTTTTATAGCATATAGTGTTATCTAATAAAATATTAATATATGTACTTAAATAATGCATATTTTATATTTATATATAAATATGGTTATATGTACTTGATCTGATTTTATCTATATATACCATTTAAATTTAATAATTATTTTTTAAACATTCATTTTATACTAATATTATATTATACTACCCACTGTGAATTTTTAAATTTAAAAATTAAAAAAAATTTTCTATATTTATTATTTATAAGTCATTTGATAACGATAATGGTTTGTTATACATTCTACTATATATATTCTTTATAGTGCATATATAAATAATGTAAAATATTTTTTAATTTGTTATATTTAACATTATATTTATACTAAATATGTAATATCAGAATGTATATTTATAACATTTTAATATACCGTATAGTATAGTATACAGAAAAAAAAGCAAAAATAGATAGCATACATAACACATATATTGTAAAATTTAATAAAATGGTCAAGGTTTATAGAATTATAAACTTTCCATATCTATATATAGATTTATTATTCTCCTTCAAATTGTTCACATACTTTATATCTATAGTATATAAATAAATGTTCTGTACATTCTCTGCATAATTTAAAAAATAAATAAAAAAAAGTATTTCCCATATGCCAATAATTAAGGTGAAACTTTAATTATATTAAATGATCGAATATTTAAAAAAAAAATTAATTGATGATAAAATTTACTATATAGTTTAAGCAAAAAAAAACATATTTTAGACACCTTTTGACATGCGGTTGTTGCTTTTATATATAAGTTATATGGTTATGCACTGTACACTATATTCATCCTCGTACATATAAGACCATATTATTACATCGATCGTATGAATATACAATATTATAACTATCGAGATATATATATATATATATATACATATTATATAATTACAATAATTAATATGTGTCCATATAAAATACATACAAAAAAAATATATGCATATAATCATAAAATAATTATAAAAACACCTGTTATTTATGAATACAAATTTATTGAACATTATTTTTCTATATTTGGTGTTTTTTTTCATTCTTAAATTTTTAATATCTCATCTAAATGATCAATTGATTATATATATATATATATATAGTTGTTTGTGTGTTCACTAAAAAAACAACAAAATTATAATATTAATACATGTATACAATTAAGTATGTTTATTATATTAGAGGGTTCGCTAAAAGGAACAGAGAAAATTAAACGTTAATATAATTTTAGTCGATCGAACAACTAATTATAATAATTAAATCATATTATGAAAAAGATCGAAAAACCATTTCGTTCTATTGATGAATATTTTCGAATATTTTCATGATCAAAACATATGGGTTTTTATTGTTAGAAATGGTCGATTATCGACTGAAACCAACGTCGTCGTACATGGAACATTTGAGTGATATCACAAATAATTGACATAGGTTATAATCTAAAGATAAAAGGTTTAATGTGATTATTCCAAATTTAGATGATTTTGTTTTTTTATTAACGTTTACACCTTCCTATGTTCATTTTGATCGACCCTATATACAATTTTTAAAAGTGCAGATGTTCTACAATTAAGTTAAGTTTTGTTCAATTATTTTTTTCAATTATTTGTATATATTTTACCACAACAGCAAGTATATTACTTTTTTTTTTAATTTTTACAATTATACAAAATTAAAAACAATTTTAATTATTATTATTACAATAAAATAATATATTCGTATATAAACATTTTAAACTCAAATAAAAACAATTTTTTTTTTTTTTATTATTATTCTTGTGAACAATAAAGTAATAAATACACAAGTAATGTAATTCTTTTTTTTTTATAAGCTTTAGTATTTATTAACATTCACTTGTTTCTCGTATATATATATTCAGAGATTTATGTATGTTTATTATAAATAATATTTATATCTACTTATATAGAATAATAGAATTTATAGTAAAGATTAAAAAAAAACATAAACGCTATTTTATATAATACCTATATTTATCTATACATATATTCAGATCTCTAAAATTATACACGATTTTATATAGAAAACTCTATAATTCAATTTGTGTATATATGCGATTAAACATTAATATATACGATACGGGATATAATATTATTAAATATATATCAACAAACAGCAAGTCTATCGAGTCTTTAATATATTTTGTTAATGTGTACATTAAATTATATATATACCTACATATATAAAAAATCTTTTTAGCTTTTGCATATATTTATGAAAATTATAAAAATAAATAATCATATAATATATTTAGTATATTATTATACAATATACAAACTAACAACAATTTGAAAACACTTGACAGAACGGCATTCTAACGACCTTGCCTCTCTCCGTATATATCATTATTAAAATTATATCTATAAATATACTGAAATATGAAAAATAAAAAAAAAAAACATATTCCATAAGATAAATAATATTAAGTTGGTATATTATTCATATACCTATATCTGTATACAAATATACAATATACCTATTTATGTATATGATATAACAAAACCATATTGAAAATTTATGAATCCATAAGCATTTAATGTGATTATATATCCAATTTTAACGTGTATTATTATATATAGTATACACTATCGCTATTTATTAAACATTTATAATTAGTCTCTTTCAAACAACATATAACAAACATTCATATATCTATATATAAATATATATTCTTTTGTACTCTACAACTAATAAATATATATCTAGGTATATATATACAATATAATATTTAAATTAATAAATTACATATTTACACAAATCGTGTTTTTTTTAATGTTTTGTTATTCAGCATTCAGCATATATATAAACTATCCATACATATATATATATGTAATAAGTTTGTATTTGCTTGACGCAGTGACTGTGACTTTTATTTTTTCTTATAAATATTAGGTACTTTACTTGAAGCGCTATTCTATTATTGTTGTTTCTTAATAAAAAATTAAAAAAAAAAAAAAAAACAACACATTAAAAAAAAGCCGCAGATTATGTAAAATTTCTCATCGCATTTTTTTTATTATTATTATTGAAAAGTTATTGATGATCATCAGCTTCTTTTATGAATTTAAACACTATAAATATATATATATATATATTTGATGTGTAATGGTCATGGTTTCTTTCTTTATAGATATTCGTAACATTTATTAATGCTTTGTTTATTTGTATAGATATATAAGTAATAAAAGGTTGGTTGGAAATTAATTGTGAAATTTTATTCGTATATATGATATTTGAAATTCACAATAATTTTCATCATAATTTGATTTTATCTTTAATACCAATATTCAGTTAACTTGTGTCGAAATTCTGTTTTGAAAATTTCTGAAATTATAAGCAAACCTATTGAGACTATCAAAATTATTAAAAGATATACAACAGGTGATAATCTTTATAATCTGTGAACTTGTTAAGTTTATTTCTATTAAATTTATTCTTTAAATCTCTAGAAAAAAAGTCAAACGAAATATTGAAATTGAAAAAACCAATGTTGGAAAAAAAAATTATTAAATTTTGAATAAACAACTTTATTATTTTTCAATCAACTGGAATTTTACAATTAAATACTTTTTTTTTTTTATAAATAATACAGCTATTTGGAGGAATACTTAAATATATCATTCAAGTGCGTGTATATGGAATTTTTGTATTCGTGTATTTTGATTTTATTTTTAAAATTCTCAAATGTGTTAATTTACTATGTATTTTAAAATTCTTCAATAATTTTAAACATTTTTTAAACATATGTATATGGTCAAAAAATAAAGAAGAAATAAAGTAAAACATTAACGAAATAACATAAATGAATGGATCGATTAATATTTATAATTTTTTTTTTTATTTTGGTATTTCCATTTTTGCAAAAAAAAAAAAATAAATAAAATAAATAATAGAAAATGAATTTAAAGAAAAAAAATAAAATAAGATGTGCACTTTTCTATCAATAACTGTTAGCAGAATCGTGATTATTTTTACATTTGTTATAAAATAACTTTCTATATATATTAACAACATTTTTGTTTATTTCGGATCGTGATCAAGGTATTTTTTAAGGATTTTTATATATACGTATTTGTATATACAAATAGTTATTATACTGTATTTGACTATTATTTAACCTTCTATCACTTCTATTTAAAGTTTATAAAAAAAAATTATTACTATATAAAATTATGGTTACAATAAACGTAATTTTCATGATCAAATAAAAAAAACAATGCCAGTTAATTGTGATAATTTGTTAAAATTATATTATCACAAACTATATTTAAATATCGAAAATATATAATTAAGATAAGTAAATATTTACCTGATTTGCGTTGTTTCTTTTGTATCTCGTATTTGCTATCTCTGCGATAAACGCAACCAATCGTATAGAGTATTAAAAGTTATCTGTAAAATAGAAAAAATTTCACATTAACATTTTTAATTTGTGATTCATTAAATTAATGGTTTAGATATAAATGGATAGATAAAAAAAAATATTTATTATTAAATTACTCGTGTAAATACAATTATAAAATTTATTATCAACTTAAAACATATGAAAATAAAGAAGAAGTGGTTTATAGAGACTAATAGACTCCATATTTAACACAAATTTTTAATTATTATAAAAATATGCATACCTACATATATGTATGTATACAATTTAAGATGTATTATTATAATATATTCAACATCACAATTGGATTAAAATAAAATAAATAAAACAGAAAACAAAAAGAATATTAATTTTAATATTATACAAAAACATACAAATTTATATAAAATGCTAAAACTTTTAGGTTATTATTTTACGAATCGTGTTAAAAAAAATAATAATAATGTATATATACATATATATTTTTGTAATAATGAATGATGTTAATTAATAAAATATACATAATATAATTAAAAAACTATAAATCAAGATGTTGTTTTCATCATTACGTGTTATACATATTTATTTATATTTTATTTAATTTTTTGTTTTTATTTACAAATCGACATATTTATGAGAATTAACTAAAATATTTTATTTTAATATATGTTAAAAAAAAAGTTATTTTCTATATATATATATATATTATTATATAATGTGTTTCTTAAAAAAAATATATATACTATATATATATAAATGTGTATTTAATTACGATTTGATTTAAAATATATACAAACACATAAATATATATAAATAAATATATAATTAGGTATACCTTTTGAAGATGATTTTTAAAATTTATCTCTACACTATGATAATTCTTTTAGTAATTATTATAAAATTTTACATAATTTTACATTATGTTTTGTTTTTTAATATTCCAATAACTAACTGGATTTTTTACCATAATCGTAATATTAATTGATACACATTCATCATTGTTATATTTATTATTCATAAATAAAAAATAAATAAGTCGTTGAACTTGGATGGGATTATATAAATATATAAATATAAAAGAATTTTTCCACATGCACAATAGGAAGCATATCTTTTTTTTAATTATATACACTATCCATTAGGTGTTTACTTTTATAATAGGTTTGAGAATTTCACATGAACCGTTCACATGATGAATAAATATTGAAAATATTGCTCTGTGACAATAATGAGCAATTATGATGTTCATTAATTGGTTTTTTCCAATATATTACCGACTTTAAATTAGAATTTATCACCAGCTTTTAATTTTTTTTTGAAAGAAAATAACATATAAATATAATAGAACATTATAAAATATTTGTCATTATATTGCATATATAAATAGATGAAATTATTGTAGAGAGTAAAATTCTAAAATTTAGTATTTTTTAATTAACAAAAATACACGGCCAAGTATAAGCTTTTAAAAAAATTAATTTTCTTAATAGCAAAAAATTATAATCGGTGTGATATATAAAATAATATAAATATAGCACAATATATTATAATAATCGAATAAAAAGTTTAAATAGTATTATTTTAATTTTCAAATACATATAGTGTTATAAATTAAATTTTTATACCATCCATTTAATGAAATTTGATATTTTTTTTTATTATTTTGAATCTCCGCGCGCATATGAATTTATCTAAAATACAAAAAGTATTTATTTATTTTTTTTTCGTATCATCGCATTTGTGTGAAATTTTCGGAATTAATTTATTTTAAATATAAAATATTTTATTTATTTCAAAATTAAAATAAAAAAAAAATTATTGATTTTCAATATGCATATCTATAATATACATATAAATGGTATGCCAAAGCTTAAAAATTATATATATTCTATACACATAACATATGATTTTTTTTTATTTTTAAATATAATCAACGATATATACTATATACATATATGTGATGTGCTAAACATATTTTTTCTATCACCTTTTAACTATCGATTTAATTAACGAATAGAATATTTTTATGTTGATACACACGTATATAATAAATATACATATGTTATTATTTTATATAATATATAGACAAACAGAATCCATTTAAAATAGGTGAGATATTGACCATAAATTTATACACATTGTATTTTCAGTATAAATGTGTATATACTCGTATATGAAAATGGAAATAAAAAATTTGAAAGAATCCTTTAAAAAATATAAATATTTTATTTCGATAGGTTTTTTTTTTTGTTACTTTTATATTTAAATATTTGATCAAGAAAAGAAAGAACGCACAGAAGAAAAAATAAAGATTATACAAAATATATAGAATTTTTTTTTTGTCTTCTCTTATTTTTAAATGATGAATATTTATTTAATTATTATAATAAAATATGTGCATAGATTATTATTATTTTTATTATTATTATTATTATTAATATTATTTTTAATATTATGATTGGATATTCGATATTTTTTTTATGTGATTTTCAAACAAATTATACAAATGTTTATAAAATATTACTATTATATTTATTTATTATATATATTATATATAGGTACCATATGTGTAGTATATTTGTACAACATTATGGGAACGAATATCTATGACCGCATATATTAATAATTTAGTAGATATTAATTTTTGTCAACTTAAAGATTATTTAAATATCTCTAAATGGAATATCATTAAAAGAAATCGATACATATATACATATGTTTGTGTAGAGGAAAAAATGTGATGACAAGAACTTATGGGTTGTAAAATATGCATATTTATAAAAAAATAAACAATGTAATAATTAAAAAGATGTTATAATTAACTGTAACCGTATGTATATGATAATAAGATATACCTTTATATGTATATAAAAATTAAAGATATACGGTTTTGAATATATTTAAATCATTGAATACTGGAACTGGAATCTCTATAAAACTAATAATATATGTTTAATTGCGTCAGATTCTTTTATATAAAATTATGTTCTTAATTTATTGATGTTTACTTCTGTTTTACTTTAGAACCAGAATTAATTTTTTATTTCGATTTTACACGGGAAATAATTCGAAGTCCAAAACTTAAAATTTATATCGTTGAATAATTTCATGGAATATTTTTAATAATTTGATAACTAAATCTTATTTATAAAGAACTTGACGATAATATTAAATGTTTTTTACAAATATCTCAAAGGTGTATTATAATCCATATTCATATAATAAAATATCCATAAAATAATGTTAATCAAAAAAACAAAAAAATATGTATATCCGTTGACCTTAAATAAAACATGAAACATTTATATTTATTTAAGAGTTCATCAGTTGGCAATAATAAATAAATTTATAATAAATTACATTTATGTAAAATAAAATAAATTTTTATAAATAATCATTAAAAAATTATTTATTTTATATTACAATTTTGTCATATTTATAAAGAATATTAATAAAATTTCGAATAAAAAGAAAATTGCTCTATTAAAAAATAAAATACAAAATAAACCAAATATAATAAACGTGTGCAATATCGCGAATTAATATATTTTTATATGTATACCGTTAATATACATATTTATATTTAAATAATATTTTTTTTATTTTTATATTATTTATGATTAAAATAAAATAAAAATAAATAATTATATTGAAAAATCATACTATATATTATATATATGATGGTTATGTATCGTATCGCATTTATATCATATAGTCGTGATCATCGAATAAAGCACAATTACCTTATTTTATTTTCATTTTTATATTACATATACAATGAATATGTTATATTGTTTTATTGACAAAAAGGTAATTATGAAAGAAAAACATTTTCATTAACACAGATTTTTTTTTTTTACTTTAAAAGTAGCGATAAAACATATTATACATATTTAAAATAAAAAATTAAATTATGTATTATGGAATAATCGTGACAATTATCAATAACGTAAATTATCGTTTCAAATGTGAACGTTCTTCTTTCTATATATGAATATCCAATAAATAATATTATAAAAATATTCGATTATATAAAAAATATTAATATAAGGTTGTAATTATAAGCTATTATATAAAATATAGTGTATAATATTAATATTATCTAATTATCAATATATGTCAATTTTTAAGATGAAGTTAATTTTTTTTAATGATATTATATTATTGTATATATATATTAACAAATTTGTGTATAATAATAAAATTAAAAAAATCAAATGGACATATCATCATCGTTAACTCCTTATTATTTATTATAATCAATTTTGATTTAAATCAATATAATTGTTTATTATATGTATATTCTAAATATAAAAATTCTATAAATAATCATCGATCAACAATAAAATACTTTACGTATATTATTTACACTTCCATTTACATATAGTTGATATTTTTAAATGGTTATAGATATTGTAAATACATTTTATTTAAGCGAGATATGTAAATATACATATATATGATTAGCAAACTCATCATCACATAATATCATCTTATTTTCTCATGTCTAAAATTTATTATTCAAATTATATTATATATGTATATTGTAAAATGTAAATGTACATATATAAAAATAGACAGTATATTTAATGATAATATACTTTAATTTTATATATATATATATATGCGAGACAACCACAAAAAAATAATAAATAAATAAACAGTTCATGGTTAAATGTAAAATTTTACGCCTCATCTAATTAGTTTTTCAATGTTTAAATTAGCCGCTATTTGCGAACGAAATAAATAAGTAATCAACGACAACTACTACTACACCACCATCGTAACCACCACGTAACCATCAACAATAACCGCACTCACTGTTATACCTGTTATATGAATACTCTAACAGTACGGCAAGTACTTTAGGCATAAGGTATAATCAGTGAGAAAATATATTTAAAAAGCATTCCTATGATTTAAGATGAAAAAAATTTGTATATTCGTATACGAGACGTAGACAAGTAAATCAAATATAATACTATAGTATATATGCAATAATAAACTCATGATAATTAAGCAATATTTTTTTTTTAATATACAATTTTTGAAGAATTTTTTGTGTATAAGGTTTTTATATAAAGTTAATGATGAATATATACAGAATAGATGAATAAATGTCTGAAACTTTAACTTGTATATATATATATATATATATAGACACACATCAAAAACTCAAAGCATTATCTTGAAAATTAACTTCCATTAACTCACATAAATAATTACGCATTGACATTATGATAAGAAATTCGAAAAAAAATAACAATTTTCCATTTAAAAAAAAAAAAAAAGTACACACGACGCGGTTTAAATCGTTTGTTAAGTGCAAGGTACAAATATAAAACTGCACTTCATTACTTCATTTATGTATAATAACTTTATTTAAATAACATTATAAATTTTGATTGTAATTTTTATTCTATACTCACAATCAGTAGCTGCTATAGTTAAATAAATAGATTGAGGTTGAGGTTAAAGTTAACGTCGTGTATTTATCTATATATGAATTCAACATAAAAAAAAAGTTTTTCTATTATACATTTATATAAAGTACGTACATATTTTTTTTTGCGTTAGCAAAGAAAAAAGTTAAAACTTTCGACAATAGTCATTTTAATGATAAATTGAATTTTTGGTTATAATTATACACATATAGGAATCTTATGTTAAAATATATACCAAAAAAAAAAATATTTTTTTGTTGAATTCAAATTACAAGCAATTTTCAAAATAGGTTTATTGTTGTTAAATAGATATATATATAGTTCAATTCCGCTTTTTCAACATACCTATATAAGTATACCTAATTTATAAATATTGTACAAGTTTTTCTTATATTATACATTTTTGTATGGGTATGTACGTAAATAATTGCTGTTATAAATGGATATTAGAAAAATGTTAAAAAAATATGATTATATTTTTTTTATTTTTGGTAATTGTTGTCATTCTTAAATTATTTAGCACAACATGATTTTTTTCTATATATATAAAATTGTATTACAACCAAATGTATATTAAAGTTTAAAAATGTATAATATACATTTGATGGAAGAAAAAACGCTGCTATAATTAGGAAATGATATAAGTAAAAAGTGCACGTTATCATAAAAAAAAATTGTAAAAAGTGTAAATGTATAATGAGATTTCAAATAAGGAATTTTAGAATTTTTTTTTCATTATTTGACCGATTTATAATTATTTATTCACGATTTCAACCATATGAATTTTATCATATCATATTACGAGATGTGAAATATTTCTTTTTATGGTGAAATTATTAATAAATTCTCTCTAAAGTTAAAAACGAAATAATAATTATATATATTACAGTAAAAATTAAAATACTATTTAAATTAAAATAAATCAAAAAAAAAAAATTGACAACAAATTCAATTATTTAATTATTTGCGGCAATCTAAATTTACATATATAAATATCATAAACAACAAATTCGAAGAAATATATATATATATATATATATTAATTATAATGATCTGTTGCGTATATATATTGATATTTAAAAAATGTTGATACATCCCACAACAAATAGTATAAAATATAAACATCAGAGGTTATTATACAAAAAATAATATGGGGCCTAAATACAATTTTAAAAATAATCGACAAATACTAAAAGTAATTCTAAATTGTTAACTTTATATATTATAACATATATGACACCAAAAAATATATGACACCAAAAATATTTCATGTTATATGATATCCCATGTACAAAAAAATAATTAAATGTTAGAAAAAGTATTTTAGAATCAATTGTTAATTCACCCTGATTGTTCATATGAATGTATATATATATATATTTTATATATGACAAATATAAAAATTCTTTAATAAATCCTACGTATATGTCACAAGAAATTGTTTATAATTGATTAATTTCAATTAAATTATAATGATAATATGCTAATGGGATGGTTTTTTTTTTTGGTTTTTCTCGTAAATTATAAAAATAAATCATTAATAAATATATATTAAGAAAAAATTTAATATACAGTAAGAAATTATGCAGAAAGTTTATTTTAAAATATAATCTTGAATATATGCGGTTATATATATTTGTGTTTTCTTAGACATTTTGTTGCCCGTTTTTTTTTCCTCGCTATATATACTCGCGTACATATTAGTATTTTTATTTCTACATATATAAATTGTATTACTTTTCTATTTTTACTAAATTTCGGTCATTAGCTTTTGAACAAAATATGAACAAGATGAAAAATGCAAATTTTAGTTTGATTATTTATATTTTTTTTTATCTTATAATATATGAAAAATGAAAATCAAATATTTTATGTAAATTATATACTACAGTATATATCATACGAGTATATTTATAAAAAAATGTTAAATACACTTTTTTAATTTTGAATATTGAACATATATGCATAAATGATTATAGAATACAATTTTTAATGATTAAATTGAAAAATATGTTTATATATTTCATATTTTTTTTATAGATATCAATTTATTATATTTGCTTGGTTTTGTGAATTACGTGTGTGGTAAATAAATATATAATAAATATACAGTAATATTTTATCCAAAATTGATTATGATGTAATAAAAAACGTATTTAAAAAAAAATATTAATATTATTATTATTATTATTATATGATATGTCTAGACTTTACAACGTAACAACAAATAAAATAAATATACATATATTTAAAAAAAAAAACTTTAATTGAATTTAATAGAGTTAATTTTTAATATAAAGATATTAATCAATATACATATCTGTTAAATTTGCATAGTTTTTTTTTTAATATTTCAATTTTCATAAAAAATATTTTGGCATTTCAAATGCGATAGAAAAATTACTTCAAACATTTAAATTAATATATAGATAGGAATATTTCAGTGTAACAAACATCCTGTAGAGAACTCTCACATTCAAAACTTTTTATTTTTATATACCATTTTATTAATATTATATGAAGTATATACGATATTTATTTTTTAATATTTATGTTTCATATGTCTGTGAGTTGCAAAGAATATGGTTTTTTTTATATAATATAAAATTTACCTATATATTTATAAACAGGTATATATAATAAGTTAAAAGTATCTCTTAATTTTTTTATTAATAAATATTTATAATATATAAATATTCGTATATGTGTATGAACGACGTTTTTGTAAATTGATTGACAGATTGATAGACATTTCAAATTGTATATATATATATTATATATATATATATTGTCAATTTTCGGTTGTTGTTTTTATTATAAATGATAAGCAATTTTCTTTTTTTTGTTTGACAAATCATTGGATAACACAATACAATACAGTAGCAATATTAAAAATAGTATCATGTATCTATAAAAACCAACAACTATATAGTTCCAGTATCTTTTTAATAATAATAAAAAAATAATTCTTGTGTTGATGTTTACATTCGAATAATTGGCAAATTTTATGTATGATGAAAATAGTATTTTCTGCATGTTTTTATAAGTATTATGGGTATTTAATAATGTAGCATAAGCAAAATGTATTGAATCGAACCAATAAAACCAAATGTAAAATATAGATTAATAATATAATACAATTAATAAAATGTCACAATTTATTTTAATTCATTTTAAATATGTATCATGTAATGGCCACATAACATTTGGACGTTATTTATAGCGATATATAAATAATTTTGTTTCAATTATTTTTTATTTTATCTCATTATACATACATAACGATAATAAGTATCCTCCTATATATTAATAAAATTTTCATAAATTAAAAATTAAAAGGAAAATCTAAATATTGAATGATTTTCATGTGCAGATAAAAAAATAAATACCGTATAATAGATTAATAACTGTATTAATATTTTGAGTAAATTAATTCATTAATTATTATTTTGTATATTTATTAATTTTTGCTAATCTTCTTCTTTTTGGTTTGAAAGAAATTTAATTTTAATAAATTTTCTTTGGAGATTTTGTGTACAAAAAAAAAAGCATATGAATAAAATTAAAATAAATATATATATTATATAGATAAAATTAATTGCTAATAATATCTATAGCAAATAACTAAATTCCAAAAAAAAAAATGTATTTATTAATTTTTTTTTTTGTTATTTCACAAATATATTCATTAATATAATTTTTCCATATATGAATTTATTGACCCGGATATAATTTAATATACTTATATAAATATATGTATATATATAATTATCGCATGTATATTATGCGATACATCATGTTAATCCAGATATAAATGTATTAACTGAGTTTATATATATATATGAGATGTTTTCTTTTAACAAATAATATAATAACAATTAAATCTGCATAAGTATATTTTCAACAATAAATAAACAGAAAAATAAAACAAAAGCATAAGTTATAACAATAATTAATAATTAATGAAAAAAAACCAACCATTATCTATATAGCGAGAATTAATTTTTTTTTATTTTGTCATATTTTATTATGATAATTAAATGAATTGTTATAAATTTATATATATATATACATAATATAATATTATGTGAGATGCAAAGAAGATATGGGAAAATATTGACGACAGATAGATAAATAAATAAATATATATGTGTATAGAAATATAAAATAATAGATATATATTTATTTTACCAATAATAATATATAAATATTCATTAATATAATTGTGAAAAAAAAAAACCAAAAAAACCAAAATTAAGAAGTATCTATAGAAAAAGGTATATTATTCATCATCATATACATTTTTGTATATATAAAAATATCGTATAATATTAATTAGTGCGTTAAGATAATTTTTCACTTGGTATATTAAAATTAGCAAGATATGTCTGATTGGTTGAAAGAAAATATAGCATTAATTTATTATGATCCACCTCTCTGGTATAAATATATATATATATATATATATTAATATTAAATAATTTTGTATTATTAGTTGATTTTTTTTGTCTAGTAAATTATAGTTATTAATTTAAATAATTTGTATTTCTTAATAATGTAACTTCTTCTATATATATACGATTATGGATTCACATACAATTAGCAAATATTTATGGGTTTTAATGAAAAATTTATATGAATATAATAAAGAATTAATATAATGTATATATCGAATGTTTAATATTGAACGTCATATATTTAATTTCAAATTCAATTATATAATTTGTTAAAAATTCTAAAGTTAGAATATTTTCATTTGATTTGTTATTATTACCATAGATACTCATGATGAAATATCGAAATTATTATAATATCATCAATCGGACAATAATTCTATTTCTTAATTTGTTCGTATGTATAATCATATTTCAAAAAATGTAAAACAAAGTTCATCAACAATGTTTATCAAACTTTGTGAAAAAAATCCCCGATTAAAGAACGGTTCATATACTATATATAAAACGATGTAATGCTAATTGAAAACAAAAAATTAGCTAATATAGGTATATAATAAATACATAAAATATAATGAAATTAGTAAAATTTACATTTTTATCTTATTCTCATATCATCACCAATTATAAATAAGTACATATGTAAATATTTTATTTTTTAAAATATAGCTTTATTAAATTAAATTTCGTTTATTTTTTGTATCTTTAATACAAAATTGGCTTATGATATGTATAACTATGTATAAAAATCTAAAATAAATTAAAAAGAAGATAATCATTTTTCCCATTTACATACAAATATCTATAGGTTTTTATCGAATATAATTTATACATATGAAAAGATAAAAAAATTTTTAAACCATATATTACAATATATCATTTGAATTAATAATCTTGTTTTTTTTCTTTCTTCATATATACATCTCAAAATCGCTTCAATAAAATGGTAATACTGTAATTAATTTGTATAATAATTTTATATACATATTGATATTATAACTATTCCATATACATATATAATATAAACATAACAATTTACATATAAACGTGTATTATATATATTGATTAAAATTTTACAAACAGAAAAAAAAAACATTGACAATTTAAAATTTTTTTAATGTTTGTCGGCCCTGGTCAAAATATATATATAATCATCTACTATATAGATATATATTTTGATTTGTTGTATATATATAGTTTTGGGCCACCGAACTCTTTTTATTTATTTTACTTTTCACAATATTATTCAAAAGAAACTCTTATAAACGGGAACAAAAAGTAGTTTCAATCATATTAATATACATATGTTGTATATATATATATGATAATATTTAGTTAGGTATAAGAGGTTTTTTCTCTTTAAAAATTATATCAAATGTGGACCGAATGTGTGTGTCTTTTTTATTTTGTTTTTGTTCTGTATTATTATTATTATTATTAATATATATTGACTTCTGTGGTAACCTATAATTTAAATAATAACCACACAGAGAGTGATATATATATACTGAAACACACAAAAAGACGAAAAATAAATATGAATAACAACAAAAGTTATATCTGACAAACTATCCAATATATATATGATTTGAAGAAAAAAAACTGAATCTCAATGATTTATACCTGTAATATATAACAAAAACAGTACACCGTCATAGGTATATACAAATATATATCAATAAACGAAATAAGTTACAATTTTTATGGCACATATAGAAGATGTATCGTATATGTTAGGTACATTAAATATCTACAACCAACGAAAAAAAATTGAATGATCTTGCAAACATTATAAGTAAATTTAAAATGAATTCATTAAATAATCATATATATACGAAACAAAATGTTTTTTTCTTGTCGTTAACATTATATTATATATGTATGTTTGCTTCCTTATTTGGTAACGGTTTTTCATTTTCTCATCATCTGCTTTAATTTTTTTTTTAATATTCATTATATATATAGTTATTATTTGTCTCTATAAAATTAAATGTATTATTTGTATATTTCGTTATACTATAATATAATCTATATATATAAAAACAAAGACTTTCTATATCAAGTTCCGTTTTGTCACCTGCGAAAGCTTTCACGATATTAGAAATAAATTTTGCTGTTTAATTCAGGGAACCTTTTTTTAATTCTCACACATAATATGCAAAATATATTTTTCAAATATTTCTTTATTACATTAAAGAAATCAAATTTTACAATGATTATTTGTAAAACAAAAAAATATACATGAACATTCACAGTGGAAATAGGCGGTGGATATATTTATTGATAAGTAATAATCCATTCATGAAATTCTATTCTTAATTTATACAAATCGAATTAAGAAATATCCCTAAATATTTTTTTAATAAATACTGAAACAAATTCAAGATTAAAAAAAATGATTCACAAAATGATTATTATTAAAAATTGGTTCTATAAGAAATGTATATCAGTTTTATTAGATTTTACCGCTCTATCCATCATATTCATGTATATAAGCAAAAAAAAAACCGAATTTTAATTTCGTTTTCATCTCAATTAAAGGCAAACAAGCAAAAATTAATAATAGCTTCTAAATTTACATTATACAAACAAATAAAAGTTTAAAATATAATTTACAAATCAAATGATATGGGTGTGTAAATTTATATATAAAATTTTAAGATTTTTTATATATTACAATTTGATAGATCATATTTTTCTTTTATTTGATTGTTAAAAACGTTAAAATAAATCAATTCTTTTTATATGTGTAAATTTTCGGTATAAGATAAAATCTATAAAATCATATAAATTTAAATTACGATAATATTAGATGAAGTCATATTATTAAAATTTATAGAGTGACATAAAAAATATTATTATATAATTATGAATGAATATACCATATGTATATAGATTTTTCAAATTATTTAATCCATTTCCATATTTTTTGTCTGTGATGGCTTTTAAGATTTTAGCATTTATAAAAGGTTATTTCATATTTATATATATATAAATATATATAAAATTTTTCTCTGTAAGTACATTTTATGATTTTATATAATGAGTACTTTTAGTATACTTAAATACCATACCATAGAAATCTGAAATAAAAAAAATAAATAAAGATTTATATTATTTGATAAGAGCGAATTTCTATGTCTGTATAATTATAATTTAGCACCGTATATATATATATTGAATTATAACATCTACTTTTTGTTAATTATATATATATATATATATATAGCGAATACTTTAAAAAAACTCCAATGTTTTAAGTGAAGTACATAATTGGACTTGAATTCGATAAATTTTCAAAACAAAAAAAAACCAATACATTTCATTAATAATCAAATAATATAATTTGATTGCATATACCAAAAATAAATATTTTATATCAATATTATAATCTTTTTAAAAAAATATACCATATATATATATATATGTATTTTTTTCCTTTTGGTTTATTATTATAAATATATATTTTTACCAACAACGGAAATTGATAAGATCAAATGTAATATAATATTATATTTTTATTACATTTTTGATATGATGTGAATACAGTGGCGTTTGTAGATATATATTTATAGAATCTATACACACTCATATATGATATATACTTTAATTTTTATACTTATTAAAAAATAAAAAAGACGACCACAAATCTACCGTGTAAAAAAATTTAAATGTTTTTTTTATTTTATATAAAAAAAAAACCATATAATAACCTTCTAAATTTTTTCAAATATAAAATTAAATCGTATTAAATACGATAACCATATGATTATAAGTTTATTTTTTATTTCTCCATATATACAATTTCAATTGAAATTCAAATATTTATTTATGCATTAACAACAATTTTGACTTTAATAACCTTTTCATATGTATTATATATATTAATATATATGGTATATATAAAATTATAATGAAAATGAAAATATAAAAACTATATAATTTTTTTTCTATCATTTCAATAGTTTTATCGTATCACGTTAAGAACCGTATAAATATATTTGTTTTATAATTTTTATTTTTTATTCTAAAGTCTTTTAATTTTATAGTGTATAACATTTTTAATGAATATATATAAAATTGATTTAATAAGAGTTTAGAAATTTTATTAATATTATTTGTACGGTTCTTATATTAAAACTGAACAAAAATACAATGTGATAAGAAAACTAACATAAAATATTGTCAGAAGAGAATCAAATTTGGGAATAAATGTTATAAGGAAATATTTCAAAAAATTTTTATAAAAATACAATTTTTTCAATTTAAATCAGAATAATTTCGTGGAAGTCGCGGAACGTTTAGATTATAGCATCTCATATTCTCAATAAAAAAATCAGCATCGCACCAATATGAATACTGTAATACTATATATGGAAATATAAAATTCATTAAAATACTTACTCCCAAAATTTTTTTTTTGTTAATATCTTTGTAAATTAATTATTGTGAAACATAAAAACTATATGCTCGTATAAGTATATAAAAATAAATATTTATGTTCTTCGTTTATTACTTAAATTATGAGATATCTTAAAAATTAAATTTCTTATATATTAAAATTTATTCTTTTGTTTTGTATCATATATATACATTTATTATTTAAATATAAATAAATTAATATAATGCGATGCTGATTATATTAAATTAATTATATTTAAATTTATATATACACATTTATCCTATATATATAAATATGCAAAATTATAAAATATCTATCCGTTAATATATTTAAATTTAATAAGTATATGCATACTTTTAAAATTTACAAGATTAATAAACATTGTTGAATTGTACTGAGGTTATTAGGTTATTGCATTATTTCTATTTAAATCTTTATTTAATGAATTAATCTTAAATATTGATTTTATAGATTATGATTAGGAATATAATTCAAGTTAACATTTCCCATAGGGCAAAAAATTTTCAAATTATCCGATCATCTATGAATGAAAAGCCTATAGTACAATTCTTTAAGCTCTATATAAACGAAATCATTATTAGGATTCACATACACACTTTAGTGTGTGTTTTATTATCGTGTTTCGATCGAATAAATATGAATATTCTAATTTGTTATGCCACATTTTTACAAGTGTAACATTTTCTCTTTTACTTATTTTTATGTTTTTATATTCTTTTATTAGAAAAAGGTAATAACCAAAAATATTTTATCTCCAGAAAAATTATATATACGATTTAATATTATACTGATTTACGAATATTAATTTTTATAGTATTATTACGATGTGTATATATTTATTTCAAATCTATATATTATATATATTCATTCAAGTTTTTTTTTCTCTATACTTTACGATTAAACAAATTCTCGGTAATATTAAATATTATATACAAAAAAAAAAAACAACAGATATCGTATGCGTATATAATAACACATCTTTTTTTTTATTATATTATTATTTATTTATTCTTTATTATTATTATTATTATTATTATTATAATTATTATTATTTTTGGTTTTGTTATTATTTCTTTCAATCATGTCCATAATAAATAGCCAATTACAATACCAACAACAAATCATCATAACATGTATATTTAAAATAAAAAAACAACTAAACACTAAAATTTTTAAAGTCAAAATCCACCTCCAATTTATACCATATATATATATAGTTGAATGAATATGAAAATAAATTTATGTACCTCTACATCTTATATGTATATAAAAAAAATTAAACGTGGTATAAGTTAATGTGTATACATAGGAAGAAAAAAAAAAACGTATTGAAAAATGTATGGTATAAAGATTCGTGGGAACTTGATTTTGAAGTATTCGATCGATTTACTTGTCCAATTGGTTTTTTTTTGTGTAACTGTGCACTTGTTCAAAATGTAAATATGTATACATCTATACAATAGTTTTTATTTTTATACATATCTATCTCTATAATACAATATAATATGTAGATAAATGATATGTATATAAATACACAACAGTTTGACCACATTGAGATGAATACGTTTTTTTTTGCATAATATATAAATGGGAAACGAGTATGTAAAAATATTTAATAATAATTTATTATTTTTTAATAATTTTTTAGTTATAGCTGTCATTAAGCTGTACGAATTTTATATACACTTTTTTTTGTTTATGATTTATTATATATACACGCGAATATATATATTTAACGCAGCAGAATTATTTTAGTTGTCATTCGTATATATAAGGTTTTGTATTGGATTCCAAAACATTGTTCCAATTGTTAAAAAAAAGGCATATTTAAATATTTTTATAATCATCTATTTTTTGATGTTTATTTCAAAATTGGGTTACCAGAAACTTAAATAGAATTTATAAATTTGCTCGATGTAATCTTCCGCCTTCAACATCATAATAAATAGGTGTTATTTGATTAGAATATGCATCTTTTTCGGTGGATATTTGTTCAGATATACTATATATAGACATATCATTTGTTATTATGTTAGAATATATTATCCAAATGTGACCAAAATACATTTATAATTTAAAAAATAAAATATATATATGTATCTCCATTAAACTTTTAAATTTTATTGATAAAAAAAATCTCTCTATATATAGTTATACAAAAAAGTATAAACTCAATCTCAACTTTTCTTCTTTTACATAATGGTAAATTACCTCTTATAGTATATATGCACACAATAAAAAACTGTATATATAATATCCGTAAATTTATCCACATATGCACATACACAGAAGATGCTGCAGGTTGTTTAAACCTGTTTTATTCATTTTAATACGTATGACCACTTAAAATCTTTATATCAAAAATATATATATATATAGCATTTATTATTATTATTATTTTATTCACACAAAAAATCTATCACTATAAATATACATATAATAACCTTTTCTTTCGTGTGTTTCGATATTGTCTTAATTTATTTTTTATATCATATGTATATGATTTTTCAGTTTATTGATTCATTCATTGATCTAAAATTTGATATAAACAATAAAAAAAAAATTAGGAAATATTTAATATACATATAAATTAATCAAACTCTTTCAAAATATTTACATTATTATTATGATACATACACACACACTTATTTTGCATTGCTTGTTCATAATTTATAAATATATATGTATAATGATGACAATTTATCAAAATATAGTATATTTCGAGGAATATCTAAATTCAAATCATTATAAATATATTTAAAGTATTTCCGTGATAGTGTTTTTGTATTATTTTATTATTTTTTTAGAATATATTTCTATGGTTGTATAAAATGATTTCAAACAAGTTTGTAAAACATATATAAATTAAATTTATCGAAAATTATGATCTTATAACAAAAGATATACATACATATATAAGAATAGTTAGTATACCCATACAGATTTAAACAAAACGATTTTTAATTAGCGTTTAACGATTATTATCTATATATATATATATATATTCATATATTTAGATTATTACTTATGAAATAATTGATTTTACTTTCATGTATATTATATTTTGAAATTAAAATGACATTATATATATTTGTAATTATATATTCAATAGTTGACATATTCCATTGTACATTCAATCAAAAATTTCTATTTGAATTCATTACCTAATGTGTATTGTAAAAATAATAAAAATTATAATGATTTTTTTTATGCCGCGATTATAATTGCGGTTTATAAATGTACATCTATAGGAATTTATAGAGTGAGTTTAAATATAGGCGATGATGTAAGTTTTGTTATAGTATTTTCTTAAAACAGTATTCCGTCGATACTGACATAATATTTTACAATAAAATCTTCTATGCATTAGAAATACTGCCATAAATGGTGTAATTTTTTTTAATCAAATATTCGTCAATTTACATGTATTTTTAATTGTTTTTAAACAAATTCATCAATTGTCTGTTTTATTTACATTTATAAATGTACGTACCTTTACGAATTATATATATATACTATAATTGTAAAGATTTTAATTAATTTAAACAATCTATAGCACAGAAAATTGATAAGTATATATGAACTGAAAATATATTGTTATTATATGATACGTGCATGATTAAGTAGTATACTTATATAGATTTTAAATAACGAAACAAATTATAGAAAAAAGTATAATGGGTATTCAAAATATAAAATATGCTTTGTCATATTATACATCATAATTCTCAATAAGATGTATGCATGCTTTACAGTCAAACACCTAAATCTGATCGTCAAATACTTATATAAATGCGTATATATATATAGACGTACAATCAACAAGTGTAAACATATAAAAAATATGCTTATATAGGAAATTATATATACAATATAGTTAAAAGGGGTTTATAAAAATAAACATAAATAATATGAACATAAATTTGAATTAAAATAAATTTACGATCCGTATACTATATATAATATGGTATTTTGAAATTTTTGATTTCTGTTCTAAGGACTTGTTCATTCATTAATATTCGCATGAACGAGGATCCATTTAATCAACGTTCCATTTGTAAATTACATGAAATCGTACATAGTTTTTCACTTTTTGAATTCAATGTAAAATAAAAGCGATATGAAGTATGTTGTTGTATAATAATTTATGCATATTTTGTTACAAAATGAATACATTTCAAGTATACCAAAAGTCACATATTTATTTAAACATACCGTCCGAAATGTATTCATATAATAATAATTCATATGTATCAATATTATACATATTATATATATTATATATCTCTGTGATGTATTTATAATAAATATTGAAACATTCACTTTCAAACATAACACCTTCTTCTTATTTTTATTTTTCTTTTCTTTATTCATTAAATATATTTATATATTTTCATGAAGTTAATTGAAAATTTAAATAGTAAAAAACGATTACTCTACTCTCTACCGCATATTCATCGTAAATATAAGAAGAATATTTAAAAAATAAATACATAAATATTATTATTATTATTATTATTTGATGGGAAAATGTTTTTGTTTTGTTTTTTGTTTTTTTCCTATATATAAATAATATAATATAATATATACTTACACAATCTTCAACATTATATTCATATATCATGTATATATGCATGCATATTATTTGTAGTAGAAAGGTATATTATATATAGCTAGATAGAAAGGGTCAAATTAATCAATTAGTGTATATACTGTTGAAAATGTTAATTAATTTTAGTATAGTTTTTATAAAATTTTTTTTTTTCTTCATTGTTAATTGACGAAGTTTCTATTATACAAAACAATACAAAACATAACAGTTTTAAATTGTATGAATATCTATACCTAAAATAATAATAATTATAATAAAAACTGCATTTATCTTTTTTTATTTTTGTTTAATAAATTATTTAACTTTAAAATGAATGATTGTTATTCAAAGGAATATACGCATAATTAAAATTTATAAAAAAAATTTGTTTATTTTTAAAAGTATCTTTATCAAATTTCGTAAATATCTATATAGATAACATATCAAAGTATTTTAAATACAATAAATGTGGACCATGTCCATACCACCAAAGGGTGTAGTACTACATTAAAAAAAAAGAAGAACGAAATCAATAAACAATTATATCAGAAATTATTCTTTAAAACGAATACATCAAAGATCATAAATCACATTAGCATCTTTGAGGTAACATCACATTATTTATACAAAAGTATAAAAAATGAACAATTTTAATAAATTAATATTTATTTAATTATGCTGTGCTTGCAGTACTGGCATATATACATTTATAATATATATATTTATTATTGTAAATTGTTACAGAAGGTGAATACAAATTATATTTTAAAGAAATGTAATAATTCTTTATATATATAGTGAAATATGAATATTAACAATATAGGTATATATATATATATATATATATATATGTAGAAATGCGAGTGGCGTTAAACATTTTTTCCATTACTTTACCTTTGAATTTCTATACCATATGATCATAATTAACACGGTATACTAACATAAAGCGTATTAATGTATAAAAAAAAGAAAAAAACAGGCTTAAAGTACACTTACTCACAGTAATTGTTGATCGATTTGAAAATGTTTATGGGAGAATTTTTACATTTTTGCTTACTATTTATTTTGTTATCAGGTGTTATAATATATATTCCTAGTTTGGTTAACGTAAAAAAAATAAGTTTGGTTACGGATAAAAAAGGGATGTCCATAATCGTATTTAAGAAAAGTAGATAACAAAAAGGATATTTGTAATATTTTTCACATGCTATTTTTATGAAATCTATTATCAGATTGTGTGTGAGGAAGTGTAAGTTGTATGTATATAGTTAAGAAAAATAACTATAATAAAAAAAAATAACATACTTGCATATACGAACCTTGAAGAATTATATTAAAGAAAATAAATTAATTAAAAAAAAATTAAATACGTGGTTAATTATTTTATGAATATAATGACAACTAAATGCATGCAGTATTTGTTTTTTTACAATATATGGCAGTTATAATTTTTTAAAATCCTTAAATTAAATAACTACAATTTCTTAGTTTAGAAAAATGTTTTTCTATATATTATAATAAAATAATTTTGATCATTGGTTTTTTGTTTTTGTTAAATACAAAATGAGAATAAATCTTTATTTATAAAATATGTATTTTTATGATAATTCATAATAATTTAATAAACATAGATACAGGATGTTTTTCTATCAACATTTTAAAAGGAACTATGCCAGGTATCAGGTCTAATTTTGTTCCTTTAAAATCATTTTTTATGGTAATTCGTATATTATAAAATGATATTTATCGATTATTTATCATTTTCTAAATTTATATCACATAATTGATAAAATGCATTCTATTTAATTATATTCAATATATGTATTTAATTTAAATTTATCTGTATAATTTAAGCAAAAATAATATATGTAATGAACAAAAATAATATAAAAAATAATCAATTTTATAACTTCTATAAAGAATATTCAATAAAAACATACATGCGGATTCGCTTAAATATTTCGTATTTATTTATAAATAATTTTGTGAAATAATGAAAAATTTACATATTTGATTGCAGGTTATATGCAATTTATATATTAAAACAAATGTATACCGAATTTATTAATATATGATATATGCATAAAGTTTACATTTATATATTCTTAGACTCTTTCTTTTGTTTTGTTGTAATATTCAAAATTTCTTACAATTTTATTCTGGATAATTTTTTTTTAATTTAATTTAATATAAATTTTGTTACGGAATATGTAATTACTTATATATATATAACTAATATATGTGTCAGAATTTGTGTATAATGTCGCGTTTTTTTTTACCAAATATATATGAGTATACATTTTTAATGTTTCTCAAGTTTGAATTAATGAATCAGAACTCCTCTTTGTAAATATATATGTATTACAGTATATTAATTACAAAAATATATATGTAATATATAAATAAATATTCATATATGTGTAAGGCTTAAGAAATATTATTATCATGTAATAAAATATAAAATACAATATATTTTAATTATCATTCATCATTTATTTATATATACATATATGCATGCATATATGTTATATTCATATGCGTTTCAGTTCATTTATATGCAGTAAAACAAATTAATTTTCTTGTTTTGTTTTTATTTTACCATTTACTAATATTTTTGTTTGGTTTTTTTTTATATTTTTCTTGTTTCTGTTCATCTATAAAATATATATTATCATTAATATATATTTATACATGGACGAACGTTGTTCGTTGATTATTTAGAGTCGCATATATATGCAGCGAGCAATATTTGTAAAGATAAAAAAAAGAAGCTCTAATGAAACGATTTAAAGGCTCATTAATGGAAATTGTTTATGTTGTTAAACATCATAAAATTTTATGATAAATTATTTAATATTGAAATTATGATGATGAATTTATTTTTTATAATTATTATATTGTGTTACTATTTTTATTATTATTATGTTTGTGATTTTAATATTTACTATTGGTTATTGTTAAAGATGAGTAGAGAAAATGAATAAAATTATAAGCTTTATTCAAATATTTGTGTTACATATATTAAAATTGGATACTCTAAATAATTTTATTTTTTTAAACAATATAATTGTAAAATATTTTATTGCGCTTAAATGCAAATTCGATATAAACGGTAAACAATTCTGTTTATACATACACAATTAATTGCAAACAAATCATAATTATAAATAACAGCAAAAAAAAAATGGTATCAAATCAATATAATTTATGAGTTATATTATAATTATTATTGTTATTATTATTATTACTATAATATGCTTCCAATTGGTATACTGTATAATTTTGTGTGATGCACGCATAACACAAATTAATAATAAATATAAATACTGCAACCATAAGAGAAAAAAAAAACAATTATATTTAAAATCAAATTGTACAATTTAGGTCAATAAAGTGCATTTAATTTATATGAATTCATATTCGTTTATGTGTGAATTTAATGTATATAACTATTAAAAAAATATAGTTTATATATAAACAATAAAACTGTGTATTGGAAAAGTATAAACAATTATAAAAATTAATAAAACTAATTTAATATATTATTACAATTGTTTTAAAAAAAACGCATATAAAACAAATCATTTTATATAAATGACGTCAATACGTTCTCGTGTTTATTTTTATAACAATAACTAATTATTATATAAGAAATAATAGTCTATTTTAAAGCAATAAAAATAAAAAAATTTTATTTAGTATTAGAACTTTTTTAGTACTTTTTTATTTTTGCTTAATTCATAAAATTGAAAAAAAAAACAACATTCAATTATAATACAATTATGCTTATTATATTATATTGACAAAATTTCTTCTATCCGATCGGAAAATAATGAGTTTTTTTTAACATTAATATATGATTTTTATTTTTATTATGCCTTTATCAGTATAATTATTTATTAATTTCAATCATATATAAAATATTATTTATATATATATATATCAATGTGATTAAATTTATTTTCAATTTCAATTTAATAATTTGATACCGCAAAAAGTAAGAAAAAAAAATTATATTTTTATACGAGTATATATAAAATTTCAACAGCAAAAAAAAAAAATAATTGTGTCGCTTTTTTTTTATGCCGCCGGAATGAAATTTAATACAAAAATAATAACAATTTATCAATTTTTTGTTTTTTTATTCTCTTTTTTTTTGTTTGTTTGTTTGTGTACAATTAATTTTACACGATTTTTATTTATTCTGCGAAAACTTATATATGAAATAATAAATAAAAAAAATATATATATTATGTGCGTTGTAGGTGTATATTATTTATGATGATAATTAAATTACATATATAATTATAAGGAAATTAATTATTATTATTATAATTATTATTGAATATCAAATGTTATGTTTTATTTTTCGTTCAAATAATTAATATTTTTCCATCTAATTTGATAAGAAAGGTGTAAATATAATATAATTATTTAATGCTTTTATAATATACAGTAAATAAATGAACGTATATAATAATAATAATAATTTAAAATTATATATATAATAGCACTTTATTGCGTAACATGATTGAAAAAAAACCAAAAAAAAAATTGATTATGTGCATTTATTTTGTAAATGGATTTTGTTTTAAACAATATTTTGAACGTATATATATATAGTGTATATACAATTAATTAAAATACCTATAATTTTTAATTAGTATAAATATATATTAATTAAATCTTTTATTGTATTATATCAATAAAAATCAACAAAAAAAAATCATCGATAAATGTTAACGATAAATATTAATTATATAAATATGAAGAAAAGTCAATTAACATTTATTTATAAATCGTTTATAATAAAGGTACAACAATTGAGCTCGGGATATTTATATATAATAATAAAATTTAATGAATACATTAACAATCAATTTAATTATATACAAAAAAGAAACGAATATATTTACATTTAAAATTATACATATATGAATGCAATATATAATAATTTTAAGATATTCGAATGAACCTAAAAATCGAACTAATTTTTAATAAAAAAAAAACAAAAATAAAAATATTATATTGTATATGAACTGGTTTGTTTTTAGAAGATTTAAACAGTTTATTTTTAATATTTATCTGAATCAGTTAATTAAAAATTAATATTTGTATATGGTTAAACAAAAGAAATGATTTTTTTTACCTAAATTTTAGTTATCTCGGTTTTTGCATGCAATCGTTCGAATATTTGCGATTATTAACGATTAGACGAGAAAATAAAAACGGTAAAATTCATTATATTTTGACTTTAATTAACAAATATAAAAATCGTCAAAAAATCTGGATATGAAAAATTTTCAGTATAATCAAATTGTATATTAATTTAAAATATGAAGATATTGAATTATATTATTTTAATTTTAAAAATACCTCATCTAGAAATATGAAAAATTCATAATATATTAGTTTTATTTTATTTTTTTTGCTGTGCGTATTACGAAAAGTTAGATAATTTATTTTTAAATCATATTTTGATGCGTATTTTTAAACCCAATATACTTATATTTAAATATATTCAAGTATAATTATAAGAAATATTTTTTTTTATTTAAACTCTAAATAAACATATCACTTCTCAATTTTCATTATAATAAAAATAACAAAAATATAACTTAATAAAAATATTTAATTTATGATTTTTATTTATGATCGTATATACAGATTAATAAATAAATAATGTAATATGATCAGTTCAGTATGTGTATATTGCGTATATATATTTTTATATATTTAAACATCATATAAGGTACTTTATGTGCGTATTTTTATATTATATATATATATATATATATTAATTATTGTACATACATATTTTGTTGGTGGTGTGAAGATTAACAACAAGAAGATTAAAAAAAAAACGCACACAAATAATCTACCGATACAGAGATAAATTAATGATTTTTTTCTTTTGATTTGGCAAATTAAAATACAATTTGTAATGCCAAATAAATGTCAAAATATTCACATTATATTTATGAATTTCTTATATAATATTGTATATAAATGAGATAAGTTTAAATTATATAAATATATATATATGTTCGCATATATCAGTATTCTAGAGCGGTGCATATATATACAAAATGAAATATAAATCCTATATAGAATTTATTTACTTTTGTACCGTAAATTTTCTTATATTATTTAATTGGGGTTACGAGACAATTATTATAATTGGAATTTCATTTTTTAACTTTTCACATCGATTATAATAAGTATAAATATAAATATGGCTATGTGTGTTGAGTATTTATACATTTATATTATTATTAGATTCGAGTTGTTTTTTTTTGTAAGAAAGGCACTACATTTCTTACAAAAAAATCTCGAAAGAAAATTCTCTATGAAATTCCTGATATTTTTGAAAAATAATTTATTGGGTATGGTAGTTGAATCTGGGAGGTTGTGTATTTATAATCAATTAATTATGCATAAAAATAAATGGGCTCAATAAAACTCATACTATAAGAAAGTTATTGAAATGTGGAAAAAACGCACTTAAATATTAATATTTTACGGTTAGAATATACACGAACGCATATAGAAAATATTTCAGATATTAAAAAAAAAAATATTTCATACATTTCAAATTCGTTTAAATAAAAAAAAACCTTACCAAA
Organism: Dilophus febrilis; assembly: GCA_958336335.1. NCBI lineage: Eukaryota > Metazoa > Arthropoda > Insecta > Diptera > Bibionidae > Dilophus > Dilophus febrilis. The sequence continues at coordinate 29,209,940 of OY284469.1, read as the reverse complement.
TTTTAATCGCCAATATCAACGTAATATTATCGATGATGATGAATATTCAACACACAAAATGATTAGAATTAAATTATGATAGAAATTTTATCTAAATATTTTAATTTTTGGCAACAAAAACATCACAAAAAGTTAACTAAAGAAAATTATTATTTTTTTTGTAAATATAATTAAAATCGGGCTAATATGTGTTTTGTGAAAGCGCAGTATAATTTCACTTTAAAATTTTCCGAATAATATATCATTTAAAAAAAAAAACTATATATATTTTTGAAACACTAAAATATTAATATTTTCCGCATATATATCACTTTTTAAGACACATTTTGTGATTTTTTCCATAACAAAAAAATTATGATTCTTTTTTATATAATATATATTAATAACAGTAACAAAAATATTTTTAATAAGTTATTTGCAAAAATAATTTTAATTTATTTATTTAATATATAAATTTTTAATTTTTTATATTAATTGAAGCTTTTCGGTTTTAATATATAGATTAAAATTTTATTTATGTTTAGTTTTATTATATAATTTTAACGGTTTAATATACGAATTTAAATAATTAATTTTTTTTTGTATTATTTAAAATTTTTATTTTTATTTTTTCGGTTTTTATATATATTAATATATTATTATTTGATGAGGTAATATATAAATTTTAAAATGTTATTATATTAATATAAAAATATTATTATGTATTTTATTTTATTTATTTTTATATATTAATTATTTTTAAAAGAAAAAAATCGAGTGTTATTTTTATTATTGCTTTTTAATATAAGATTTGTATATTTATATAGGTTTTTTAATTGACGAAAAAAAATATATTTATAAAATATGCGATAATTTATTTATATATTTTAATATTTATTTATGGAATTGACAAAAAATTGTTTTATTATTTAATTATTTTACTATCGCATTGTTAAAATTCACAAGATTTCTTTTGCGGTATTAAATTCACGGTTTACGAGTGCGATTACATATATATACTTTTCATATAGATCATTCATAGATAATCCAATTGTTATTATTTATATATACACTTTAGCTGCAAATCAATTTAACCACTGGGGTCGGGGATGATAAAAATGATTATTATATTTAAAAATGTACCACACCACTACCCCCACTAAAACAAAACCAAAATTAATGTCAACAAAACAAAAACAAAAAATAACATAAGCAGCAACAATCGATATTACGATATTAATATTGTAAAAGTTTGTAAAAAGAAAAGCACAATTTTTATTTCATATAAAGTTTTAATAAAATAATTTCATTTTTAATAAATATAACAAGATATATTTTATGTGTGCTTTTTTTTTTTTTGTTAAAAAATAAATTAATAATTTTCTTTTTAATTTATAACAAAACAGTAAATATATGTGTTTAATAATTCTAATTATATAGCGCGAACTTGTAACTGAATTATAAAATTATTATATTTTTATAACACTTAATTATTTTTTTTTTTATACAAATTATTAATTTTATTATTTATTATTGTATACAAGCCGCTTATTTATAATAATATGAACGCACTACAAACTAACAACTCTAATAGATTACGACCCTGCCGGCCTCAAGTATGAAGCGACACTACACTAACCTAACTGCACTACAATACATACTACACACAGCCAAATAAATTTTTAATCGAATAATAAATTGCCCTCGCCGCCGCATATATTGCTTTGCTTTTACATTTACTGACTGGTGACTGCCGCGTATTTCTTTTCTTTTTTATTTTGTATACACAAAACACAACAGTATTATTATATATTATGATTATTATTATTATAATATTAACATAGAATAGAATGTCGTTGGTGTGTTGCGGGCTTCTGCTGTGTGTAGTGGAAATTATTGTTGGAGTAGCTTTTCCTCTCCATATGAGGTTTTATAATTTTCAATGATGATGTATAATGTATATACGAAACGATGTATGTTTTGCAGAGTGTTGGTTGATGATGAGAAAGATGTTTATTAAAATAAGTTTACGTTTTTGTTTTGCTACGTTTATTCGTGTATTTATGGTGTATGCTGTTTGCAGTATCCTGTATGCGTCTATAATATGAAAAATTATTTTATTCATCGTATACCAGAGAGTTTAGTATAATGGATTATCATTGTGTTGGTACGTGATGTGTTTTTCCGTAGAAATCTCTACCTGAAATTTTAATGCATATTGCAAATTATTGGAAAAGAAAACATTTTTCTATTCTACACTCAATTGTATTGTAGTGTTATATATATATATATATACATATAAGGATGGAGGGATCCTTCGGAGGGAACTGACAATTGAGATTGTAAAAATAGAAAATTTTGTTGAGCAAAATATTTTCGATATTATTCAATTCTATTGTATACAGCAAATATATTGCGCACCTCCTATTTTTTTATTCCCACACAAATGCAATTTAACATCTCAAAGTTTTCAATCAATAAATATAAAACTGGTATTATCATTTTCTATCTCTCTGTACCAAAACCACATGTATATATTTATATGAAGAAATTGATTTTTTTTATTCCATTTTGTAATGACTGCGTCATCATCATTTAAATATACAATTTTTTACTAAAATTCTTAGTAAATGAATGAATCCATACAGATAAAATATACAAAACAGCATCCATCAGCATCATCATTTTATAAAGAATATATAACAAAATAACATTGCATCAAGTTATACTGCAACGCAATACATTCTTATATTGTTAAATTTATATATATAAATATGTTCTATGAATGAAGAATCAATACATTCAACGGATTCAACACATTGCTGTTTAATCAAATTATTTATTATTACGTACTTTAATGCTAAAGTAATGCTTTTCATGAAATGCCGACGGCAGACGACGGCAAATGTCAAATTGAAAATACATGCATTTCAATGGCGGTGCTTTTTATGAATATTGGACGGCGGACTGACGGCGGACATTGATATTTTTTCTTCTATTGCCGTCGGCTGACCGTCGTCCAAACTTCATTTTTCATTTTATTTACATTTTATTTAATTTTTATGATTTAATTTCATAATAATAAAATATCCAGTTAATTTACAAACTAATAAAAAATGGAATTATTTAACAGCAATTGGTATATATTATTAAATTTCGGTTTTTTTATCCAGGCAAAATAAATTTCAGAAAAAGCACATTTTTTTTTATATCACAAAAATCATATTTGTGATAAATAAAATATTTTCATAGAAATCGAGGCTTAAGCAAAAGCTGTTTTGTTGATTATTCTTTTTCATAATTGTACGTAATTTTCTTTAACTATTTGTTTTTGTTCATTTTTTTTCATAATTGATATACAGAATGCTGATTGTTCTTTAGTCATAATATTTGCCGATTTTTCTATTATTATAATAATTAATAATGTTCGATTGTCTACAAAATCTATGAATACATCCATAAAGCTTTTTTTGTATATTGTTTTGATAATTTTATACAAGAAATTTTATATAAAAGTTGTACAATGAAAAAAACATCCTGTACAACAAGCACGATCTTTTAAATTTAAGCTTTTCAATAAAATACGTAATATTATTATGTATATATATATATATATATATGATGAGGTCTACATCGTATAATCTGTACTGTGTACTTTCTCGGTATATATATGCATATAAATAAAATCACACACTCAAACGAAAAAAACCTCTTAGCTCTTACCATTCAAATCATATAAAATTCAATATGTGGTAGAAACGTACGACGGCGATGATATAAACAAAAGTGTGGGAATCGAAATTTAGAATAATTTTTTTTTCATTTGAAATTTTCTTATTTGTTTACTTTTAATCATCACAATGATTGTATGTTTAAATAAAAAAAAACCACTAATAATATACTGATATGAACATTTTTGATAGATTTTTAGATTAAAGAAAAGTGTTTTTGTGTGCATGAGTAGGTTTTTGTAGGTGGAATATGCGGCATAAATATGAATATTATTCATAAATATCATACATATATTTTAATTACACAAAAGGTATATAAATAGAAGAAAAAAACCATAAATGTATGTATATATGTTATTGATATGCCATCAATAATATATCTTGACTTTGGAGATTTAAAACGCGTATTATCAATTAAAACAAATGAAATAAAACAAACTTTTACAAAAATACGCATTAACTTTTTTTATTGAAAGAAATTTGCTTTGCTTCATTATTATACATGGTCTATATCTATACCCAACTAAATATAATACGACGTAGATCTGTTTATTACATTTAAAGTTATATATATATATATATAAATACCCATCCGAATTTGTTTGGGGTGATTTTTATATATTGTGATGTACATCTCAATAAAATAAACTACGTATTTCCTGTAAATGATTTCTTATTTCGGAAGGTAATGCTATAAGAATTATAAGCAAACATGAAACAATTATTTTATTTACGTTTTATTTTGTTATTTATATATATATCTATAGATACTAAATTTTATTTCGATTTTATCAAAGCGCAAATTAATCTCATGGGGTGAATGGTTTATTATTATCGTTATTTTTTTAAATGACAAAAAAAGTTGGTGTTATTAATTGATTATTAAATTGTATCTCAATATATCAATGACACTACTGATTTTTCATTATAATAAACTATTTACAATCACCTTTAAAATCGGTCTTATTGTTTTCTTAATTTTATACAATTGAATTTGCGACATAGAATACATACAATGTCCTCCAAAGAAACCACACATAACTTTCAAAAACTTTAAAATAAAACCATATTTTTGTTTAATTATCATATAGTATTTATTTATATACATAACAAAATAAATGAGAAAATAAAAATAAATAAATTTAATGTACTCAATATACTAATGTGTAAAAGATGAGGTGATTTATAAAATAATCATAAAAAAACAAACAAAAATATAGATTTTATAACGAAGTTGATCGAGTTTTTTCTTTTTTTCTCTTTTTTTTTAATAGTAATATATATTATTAATAATATATCTTTTTATTATTCATTTCTATCATGCCAATATACAATCACCCACCTGCAAAATGATTTGTTCTATTTCATATATTAATATATATATATATAGACGAAGACGAGAATTTTTATTTATTATTCACATATGTTAAGAATGCACGCGATGTTCATTTTAATTAATTCCATTTCTTCTCATCTCTATACATATACAGATACACATATGTAATATTAATAAAACCTTTTCGCATTCAACTAATTTATAGATTGAATTAATACAAAAACACAAATAATAAATAAAATTAATGTTATTGAGTTATTCTTCTATACTACTTACTTATATTTACAAACTGTTTCGATATTATTTCATTATAAAGTCTTTTTGTTTTGTTTTTATTATGATTATTTATAAATTGTATATTATTATATTTTTATATATGATATAAAAAAAAATAACAGAATTTATAGAAATGATAAATATTTTTTTTTTAATATTAAATGATTTTAGTCTTTATTTTTTGTATGTTGTATCACCATACCATTCGTGTGTCTTCTTTTCATCTTGTTATAATAATATGTCGAAAAGGATAGTATTTATTTGCAGTACGCGTGATACGTCTGTAAATATTCGTATTGTTGTTCAACAGTATATATGAACATAAGAAAACGCCCAAACTAAACGTTTACTAATCTATGTGGTCTGTTATTAAAGAAAGATTTAAAAAACTGTTCTTCATTGTATACATATCCTATTATATATACTTCTATATACCTTATAACAACATCATGTTTTGAATGAATAAAATTCAAAAAAAAAAAAAATCGCAGATTGTGCGGGTAAATTTTTTTTTACAAATTATAGATGTTTTTTATTATTCTTTTAATTCTGTTTATTTAAATGTTTTTTCGATTCGAATTACATATATATATATAGCTGTTCTTTAACACGCAATTGTTGTTAAATGTTCATTTAAAAGTGGAAGTCAATTGTTTATATATGTGCTTTTTATTTTTCCTTTTTGCTAATGGCTTCTTATTTTTTTCTGATTTTTTGAATGAAAAGAATATTATTAAATAAATTTTTATTTTTTAAAAGGATCCATACATACAAAAATATTAACATATATTAAAATTGTACTATATATTTTTAGAGTTATTATATATGTAGTAATTAAAGAAATTTGTTGGATACATTTTTTATATATTATATAAATTAGAATGTAAAATCATAACAAGATATATTTTTAAACAACTTTTGGACATGCGAATGCTCTAATAATGTAAATATAACAAATCAATATTCCAAGTAATGATGTATTGTATGTAGAATAGAAATATAATGAATATTGTTTATTCCATACCTATATATGAATAGAGCGTAGAACGAAAATTTATTATAATAAATTTAAAACAATTATTGATAAAATAATAATCCAATTTATTTGTTATGATGTTTAATTCGTTTTTTTAAATTGATATTTATTTGAAAAAATAATATAAATCAAATATATTATATGTAAATTTTATATGGTTAATTTTAATATATATATATTTTTCGAGTGATTTTAAATATTCAGATATCGACATATTCATATAAGGAAATATAATTTCTAAAATACATATTTATATATTATATGCATTGAATATATATATAGCTAATTTATGGAAAAATCTTGGTTAAATTGCAATATATACGATTGATATATATAATATATGAATAATTTAACTGCGAACTATTCAAAATCAATTGTAAAATTGATTAAATATAAAATAAATCATATAAATAATATATAAATCTATTTATATATGTTATATATATATCTTACATAATTGCATATGTATAAATCAAATAAAATAGAGTAAATAAAATCACAATGAATAAATATATATGCGGTTTAAATTTAAATTCAAATCAGGAAAATTATATAAATAAATACATAATTTAAAAAAAAAAAAAAATGTATATATCAATATATAAAATAAACAAAAAAATTTCTATTTAAAGGTATAAATATAATTATAAATTTTAACCAAAATAGGTATATATTTATAATATATAAAGATTGCAATTGCAAATATGTAAACTTCTATATCTGCGAATATGTTATTGAATTTCTTTTACAATACATATATTTTATTATATCTGAAGAGTTATCTCTAAAGTGATGTTAAAAAAGACAACTGAATGGTTTTTGCACGCCTACAAAAATCATGTTATATAAACCAAATTGATATGACCGAATATAGAAAAATAAGTATAAATATTTTTCTTACATTTATTTATATGCACGTCCATATATCAATATGGACATTTATTTTATTTTTTTTTTTTTTACAAATATAAATAAATCAGTTATAATTCAACTTATATATATACATTTGTTACAAACAAGTTTCATATAGCATTTAAATAACTTTAATTTTTTATATATTGTGCATATGCTGTCATCGTCATATACCTGCATTTTATATAAATGTACTTTACGATTATATAAACGTATATGATAATAAGAAAAACGGAAATTTTCTGAAATGTGTATTATTATTTCTTTTGTTATAAAAATAGTTTTTCTTTAAAATATAGAGAATTTTATCCATAATCATTTTTCAATATAAGAAGAAATATATATTTAAAAAAAAAATTATCTATTTTAAATTATATGGAAAAATTAAAAACAAATAAAACTTTTTAACTTTATATATGCTCGCTTACATGAATTTATCTCGAATAACATAGAAAAGTTAAATAACATAGTTAAGCAAAACAGCGATGCAATTGTTTACGAAATCAAAAAATCTGGAGTTAAGTTTAATCAGATTCTTGATGGGTATTAAGTGCTTATATAGAAAAGTAAATTAAAACAAAAAGATTTTACCCTAAACACTTTACTAATTTTTGCGTTAGTGGGTATAATAAAGTAGATTAAAAATTTCCTAAGAGTGGAAAACAAAACAATAATACATATTATGATATTATATATCTATAATCCATCACAATCACAATTCTATATCAGATCAGATTCATAAGTTTATTATATGAATGAGTTAGATTTTATTTTAATCAATTGGTATATATATATATATATATATATGAGATAATAAAAAATGTATCAAAATAAATACTCGATGAATTATATTAAATTATGTTAGCAGAATATACAAAGAAAGAATGCATAGATTAATCGTATAGATTTACCTTAAAACAATAATCGCAAATGGTTGCATAGTTATAAATTTTGATATAGGATTATTGACATATTCATTATACATATATATAAATACAAACTTTAACTTATGAATTATATATTATATATTGATATATTTATATAGTTAATATTTACCAACTATATATAATGAACTTTTTATATAGATTATAAATTATTTTGATGCATATATAAACAAACCATATAAAAATATAAAGAGTTTTTAATAATCAATTTTAAATTCAAAGCCTTTTAAGAAATTAAATATCCATATATACATGTATGTATAATATACAAAAGAGTTATAATATATAATTGGTATATTAAATTAAAAATAAAATAAAAATATATAAATACTAAAAAGAAGACTTTTGACAAGATCTTCGCTTATATATATATATATATAACGAATTTATTGTTTCTGGTAGGATAATAAGTTGGATACTTATTCTTTTTTTGTTCATTTGAAAATTTACAATCATGATACACTGATATATTTATGTGTATTATTAAACTCTATAATATAATAAGTAGTTGGAATTAAATCGCGCGCGCTACCTTTCAAACAAATTATTTACTCTTTGATTATTATATACATACTAATATATTACATTATATATATTCGTAATTTTTGTAATTGATTATAAAACAATCCATAAGTTTGTTATTTACGAATATTTATTATATTATATACATATAGATATAAATAACTTATATTTATATATGATATATAAAATAAATATATAATTAATTAATGTATATTTAGTAAATCTTTAGAGTTATTTATTGCATAACATAACTAATATATATACACAATTACACAATATATAGATATATAAGTTATATATTCTATATGGTTGAAGATATAAAATATATGTATTCAAATACAATAATAATTTTTTCTTAATTGACTGTCCTGTATATATATATATATATATATATATATGTAATAATTTGCAATTTGAAAAATTTTAATAATAAATTAAATGGGATGGTAATGATCATTGATGATCTGTATATTTTCTCATATTTTAATATCAATATATATATAATTAACAGATAATTATATTTTTTATACCGTAAAGAATATTGATCGATCAATGATAAGAGTTCCTTTTTTATTACAAATATTTAAAGAACAAAAAAAAAATTTTATTTATTTTACGATACATATAGAAAATGCGATCCTCGCAATTCTTAGCATATATATAGTTATTATTTAAATTTTCCTAATATTAAAGTTTATAGTATATATAGTAATTACTTTTTAATTTCCGACTTTCTATTTAAACCTAATTCTTTATATAAATTATTAACAATCAAAAAAATGCATTAACATATATTTCATAAATAAATATGAATATATATATAAATGCTTCTGATATTCATATATATTATAAGAAATCGAATCAATGCGATTCTTCTTTTTTTTTGTTCACTTTCCAAACTCAAAATATATTGAGTTGAGTTTTTTTGTTTTCATTTATAATATTCGAGAATAGGGCGTATATTTAAATTAAAAAAAAAAACAATATTTTACATAAATTACAATTTTATTAAATGTTTTATAATTGCGATCACACATACATCAATGTATGCATTCAGAAACTATATAATTTTGTATACATGGAATAAAAAATCGCAATCATTCGTGAATTAATTTTTTTGCAAAAATGAAAGAAAATGCAAAAAATAAAAATTTACAAAACGAATACGAATGAATAGTTAAATAAATATTTCAATGTTTATCTGCGCGAAATTATAAGCTATTCGCGTCGTTTCGTTTATATATGCGTATAAATTTTATTGTAAAATATATCATTTCTGTTATATATCTACAATTTTGTTTCACTATACATAAATGTTTATTGTATATTTATAATATTTATCATACTAAATATATATGTGAAGAATAGAATGAATTGAATGTCTGTGATTTGAATGATCAGGCGATATTATATACTTGTATATCTAGGTATATACTATATAATATATATCATTTGTTCTATAAGGAAAAAAAATTCTAAAAAATGTATATTTTAATTATATATAATTGATACAAGATTTGAAAATTGTTACATTTATATATACACAATACTGTAATTTAATGTAAATATAAATAATATTTATTTTTTTTTTTTAATTATATATGTTATGTTTGAAATTCATCTTTATTTATCAAACTTTTAAAATGGTATAAACTTTAATGTTCTATATAACGTTTATTTAAGATATACGAAAATATTCGGAATATTTGGTTTATTTATAATAAATGTATATGATATTATAAATGGCTATTTTCTAAAAGATTTGCGTATATTTATTTGGTGTTATATACCGGGTGATCCAACAAACCACAAAAATAATGTTCAATATATGTGTTGTAAATCATTTTAAGTAATTTTAAATATTAGAATTGAATTTGATTGTTTATAAGGAAAATCATAATTGTATATATAATTATAAAACATACAGTTTGTAATTGGTTTACATAATATTCCTTAATACCACTTTCTTGTGAGATCAACTTTCACCTTTTCACAAAACACAAAATTTTTTTTTTGTTAAATATATCATACGCGTTTTCAAAAATAAATTATATATATAGAAGAAATAAAATTATTTTAAATATAATATAATCGCATATATACAATTTTATTTGTATTTTTATTAAATTAATTTATTGCTTAATTTGTGTGTATATATCAATAAATAATATATGATAATGTATGATAAAATGAAACGGTCGGTGATGTTGTTGTTTGCGATGACGATATAATGATGATGGTGATGATTATTATGATGTTGTTGGTGGTACTCAAAATTCAACTCGAGAATAAATGGTTTAATTTCAATATTGTAAAAAAAAAATTAAAAATATTTAAATTTTTTGTTAAAGTCCATTGATTTTTTATTATAATTGATTATTAAAATTTGTTTTTTGAATATATTTTCTCAAAAACTTTACCTTTTACCTACAGCAGTTTATTTATTTATTTATTTATACACTTTCTTGAGATTATGTCTTGCTCTAAAATGTTTAATCAAAGAAGATTATATTTATAAAAATATATTAATAACATATTATAATATCATTTGGGTGGATATATTAAGAAAAAAATATATACGTGTCAAGGACGAATCCTAGTATTGTTCAAAGTGTTCTAGAACGCCCTAGAAATCTCAAGAATAACGTCCAAAACATCCTAATAATATCCTAACATTTTAATGAAATCATTAATTCATCCATTCAATAAAAATATTAAAAGTGAACATGCATTTTCTCGGCATACTGTATAGATATATAGCAAATATTTGAGAATATACAATTGAATACTCTGATGTTCAAGAAACACAATGAACAATATAATATGTAAAAATTCTCCTTTAAACCATTAGAATTAAAAATAGAAGACGGACTAAATACATTTAAAATACCAAATCATATGTATTTATATATACTGTGCCGATGTTCATAAATTTGCTTGAACAACACTTCTATATGCGTGCTTGACTGCCTGACTGTTTATATTTATATTTGGTTTCATTATGTACTACACTCGCATTCAGCATAAAAAAAAATGGTAAACAATTCCCCTTTCACTGTGTCGTCTTTCGTCTACTAATCTACTATGTACTATAATTTTTGTTCAATGAATTGTTTGAACAATCATCGTAGTGTCGCTGATTATATACTTTCATATATAGCACAGAAAATACGAATATATGGAGGTATATAAGCGCGATATATGGGCCGGTATTGTTCAAATTTTATTTGAACAACATTATTATTTATTTCATTTTTCCAAATTCATTCTTTCTATTCTATTCATTCAAACAGATGATGTGATTTTTTTATGCAAAATTAAAAATATAGTGTTGAATAAAAAATTCTATTTACATTTATTCATTTATTGTTAGACGTATTTTATTTTTTAGTTTCATAATTAATTATCGTCGCTCGTCCTATACTAAAATCATATTTTATTAGTTTTTTTTATCTTTTAAGTTATTACTTCAATTTTTATTTTGAATATTGACATATTTAAAATCTAAGCCACAATTCCACAAAGCGGTCATAGACGAATTCGTTAAAACAACTCGAAAAATGGAATTGGTTTATAAATAATGTTTCTAAAATTACGAATTGATTTCTATTATTTAAAGAACACTGAAAACACTAATTGTAAGTAGTACATAATATTAACATATTTATTTATTACATTTGTTATACGAAACATATTTACCTCTTTTCACATATAAGAAAATTGAAAATTTATGTACAATATGTTAACACGAGTTTTGTGTAGCTATGACCTGATAATTTGTTACACATGCTAAATGTTTACATCGCATTGTTCCATCAGAACGAAACATACACCAATATAAGTATTTTTTCTATCAACTATCTGTTAAAAATTGTTTCTTATAACAAATGTAATAAATACCAACAAGTTACTAAAAACTAGTAAAAATGCCAGGAAAATCAGATTACAGCTTAACGTTGAACGTCCATCTATGCCTTCGTATTTTCGTGCATGATACGTGTACAGAGTGACAAATTATATATAGTATATAAAAAGCGCTGAATTAAAAAGAACTTGGATTTTTCAATATATATAATGTATAAATTATTGATAAATATATTAATTATTTAATTATGCACATATTATATTGATAAGCAACGTTGGCGGTCGTCGATATTGTGGATAATTTTGTGCGCTGATTTAATTTTATTTTTTATTTTTTAATATATTAATCTATATATAACAATATATGGGAGGATTTTTGTTTTCGATTTTAATTTGTTTTTTTTTTTTAGTTTAGTTTGAAATAAAATAAAATAATTTATTTTGATTTGAAATTAATGAAATTTTGATTCGTATGGTATTATATATATTGTATTATTTCATTAATATATATAGAAGAGTTTTTAACTAATTAAATTTTATCGTATTTTTATGTTAACAACATAATTTTTTTTCAACCAGATTATTTATATAATATATAAAAAAATAAATAAGATATTCATTCCCTATGTATATAAATATATATTTGTTTATATACATGCCTAAAAATCTTTGTATATATGTTGAACTCTTTCAATCTAAATTTGAATCTTATAAAAATCTTATTATAAGAAAACGTATATGATTAATAATTAATATTAAGATATATATTAAATTTTTATTAAGTCATTTTCAATTTTTTTTCTTCTTCTTTATTTAATTAATTGATTTTTATTAGATAAAATTAAAATTTGTATATATTAATTTGAATTTATTGGTAAATTGATTTTATTGTATTGTATGATGGTTTAGTTTATGTATAAAATAAATATATATATGTATAAATACAATGTAATTTGGTATAATCTGTAGATGGCGGTTTGTTTTTAATATTATAATTAAAAAAAACAAATCGAATAGGTAAAAGAGTTCACATATATATATTTATATTTATATTATATATACAGAAGATGATTAATATATGTAATTTTGTTTGATTTTCGCATAAATATTTTGTTGCCTTTATTCTATTCTATCGTTTTATTTGAAAAATGATATTTTTTTACTATACACTATAATTTCCCGATATTCTATAATCAAAAGCTTTGATTATTTATATTTAATTGATATGTTCATAAATTTTATGTATCTTCTTTAACGATCACACATAACAGTTTTATAAAATATAAATAAAAACATTCAATTATAACCCATATAATGAATAAATTTTGTTCTTTTAATTATATTCGAAATCTTTTAATAGGATCTATACACACACATTTTATGAACTATTAAAAAATTCATGCGTTTGTTATTATTATATAAAAAATGACTAATTGACAATCGCGTATATAATTAAAATAAAACATTTTAATTAAACGCTACACAATAAAAAAGTAAAAAGATAAAAAGTTTTAGAAATAAATTCGTTAATATATAAAAATCCATTTTATATATAAATTGAATTCAAAACTATTCAATATTCATATATATATATTTTTTCATTTAAGATTAAATGATGAATTATATATTAAAGATGTTCAATATACTCGCATCATAGATTTGGATATATAAATAAAAAATTGAAGAACCTCATCACCTTCTCTGATCTGTTCAATTTAATAAATCAAAAATATAATCTATATAATATACAAGAATTCGAATGGATCTTTTATATACTTATATTTTATCAAGGATTTTTATTTTTAATAACAGCTGGCAATATCAAATTGAATAAAAAAAAATTAATCCATTACAAAATTTCAAATAACTATTTGTAAGAAACTTATTAAAATTAATAAAAAATATTTTGTCTGTCTGTTGTCTATGGGATATTTTCAAGGTATATACATCACTTAATATATTACAATATATAATACACTTAGTATATATATAGTAGTTTTCCCCCTTTATTTGGTGTACGCGCGGTTATGGATAACGTCTGCACTCATATACTGATTTGATTTGAACAAACAGATAGCAAATTTTTCTCACAATTTATTGTATTGTTTTCCATTAGATATATCTTTATTATCAAATCATCTATTATGAATTGATAATAAAAAAAGAGCGGATCATCATAAGTGTATCATATACTCTTATTAAAATTTAATATAGTTATTATCAATTGAAAAAGTATAAATTATTGTTTTAATTTGTATAATATTTCAAAAAGCTCGGTTTTTTTGAATAGTTGGTGTTTATAAAGCATATTTGCAATTAAAGACGCAAAAAAACGCATCCAATCCTGCGGTAATATTAAGGAAATTCTTTAAAATATTTTCATATAAAATTGTCCACTACTTGGTATATAATTTATATTTAAACAAACATATAGACATATATATCAAGTTTTTTTAAATCATCATTTTATTTTTATATATCGGAAATACACGTATATTTATATAATGTAAATATATAAAACATTTTTCAACACCTATTCCGCATATACATTTTATTTGCTTGACTATTTCAATTTCCGTTATAAAATTACTCATTCATCCGAATACCCATTTTTATATATATATATATACAGATATATGATTATAAATACTTAAGTTTTTTATTATTTTTATAAGTATTAAGATCATCATTCTTCAAAGGTATATATTTTACATATATATAAAAGTACATGTGCGCATTTTTATCTATAAAGGGAATACTATATGAAGATCGCAAAGAAAAACTATCTTACGGGACAAAAGATTTTTGAAAATAAAAAAATTATAATATAATCTTTTCTTTAAATATACAATATTTTAATTTTATAAAAATCGTTGTTTGGTGGTGTCATGCAACCAACATAATATACATTTTGGTTTATTTTACATCGCAATGTACTATATACTACGCAAATATACGCATATGGATTTTTTTTGTAACATAATAGATTTTATAACAGAATATCTCATACATACTATATATTTTAGATGATCACAATGCAATATATGTTATAAATATTATATGCAATGCGTAGATAAATAAATGTACACAATGTAATAACAAAGAAAAGTGAAGGTAAAAAAAGAATTGCGCGTATATATGTGGGGTATTTGAAAACGTATTTATAAAAATATTATACATATTGAATAGTACAGTAAGGTTTGTAGGGGTGACTTATATAAGGGTAAATATATATATATATCTATATATAGACTGGATGATGACATAAACGTTTCCCTTTTTAACATATATTGTATAACTGAAGGGAGAATCTTTTTTTTTTTGCGTTGTTATGTATTTATTTTTGTTTTTTTTTTCTTTATCTTGTTTTATATTGTTTATTTTATTGTTCTTGTGCAAAAAAAATAAAATGATTTCTTTCATATATATAGTGATCATTAAGAAAATATAAAAGAAATAATATATTTAACTTGAACAATTACGCATATGCTTTTTATTTTTGATATTATTACTTGTATATTATAGATACAAGCATATGTGCGTGAATATGATTTCAATGAAAAATGGACGTAGCATATATATATAGGAAAATTTGAAATGTGTGTGACAGAATGACATTCAAAAATTAAATAACATTATAGAACTTAAATTTAATATAAAAGATAAATATTAATATATAAAGTTATATGTGTGATTGACATTCGATATATAAAGATGTACATATCGAAGAATATCTAATAGGCGAGTAGTATTATAAAAATAACGAAAATGCAATTAATTTTACTTGAATAGTATAAGAATGACGGTTTTTTCTATATACGAAACTTGCTACTAAAAAATACTTTACGATTTAAAACAAAATTTATCATATCTCCAGATTATATTTCAAGAAAATCAGTATCAGTATTTTAAGTAATTTTGGTAATTTGCAAGCATTTAAAATTTTCTTCATTGTATCTCAATTTGTAATTTATTTTTGTTAGTATTTTAAATGTATATTATTATAATATTATTTAAACGGAAAACCTTAATGTCTATATTTAAAAAGAAAAAAACTTTTACTTAAATAAAAATTTACATTTTGCTTTTCAATGGTTATATAAATTAAAAACACTTTTAAATATATTTTATATATAAAAAAGAAACAAAATATCTTTATATATATAAAATAATAATGTATACACATTATTACACATTCAATATGCAAATTGAATAAAAAATTACAATTCGCATAGATTTAAATGCATCCTTCAATTCATTTGTAAAAGTTTTAACGGAAGGAAATTCTATTTAAAATTGAATTGTAAAAAATATTATATATTAAATATAAAAAAATGCATTAAATTAAATACACATTAAATATAGCACGTGTTAAAATTGATACACAACCAAAAAAAATCGTTGCAATAGTAAATTGATCTTATACCAAAATATATACATTTTTATATACATTAAAATTTCATTATCCTAAATATACTGAATTGAATAATATGATTAAAAATCAAATAATACAAATAAAAAAAAAGGATATATTTACTTGAATTATATATATATATTATATAATTTTAGCACGTGCTATTCGATTCTTCTATTAAATGAAATGAACAAAAAATTAAATACCTTATACACGTTCTCTTTCTTAAAGACATTTGTTATATGAGATCTTTAAAATTTCTATATATTTTTAAAAATCTGTATATACCCACACGTATAATATATATTATATATATATGTATATTTTTCTTATTCTATGTGCACACATTTACTATATCATCTGCTCCTTCGCATGTTTTCCTTTCATTAAACTCAACGAAGATGAAAAAAAAAACCAAAAAAAAGGTATAAGAATATTAAAAATACAAAAAAAAAAATATTTATATTAGAAATATAAGATTTTACCATTTTCTGTAATGTCTTATATCCTAATATATATAATACACCAATATTTATATATTATATAATACACATATATATTATATAATTTTCTTTAAATTGTAACATCATCTTTAAGGTATCAACAAACAAACAAAAAAAAAAGTTCTGTAGAAGATGAATAAGATAAAATAAAAATACAATAAGCACCCGCGTTCAACAACAATACAAAAATTTGTGTAAACAAAATCGTTGACAATTTAACAATATTATATATATATATATATATATAGATAGATCATTTATGTATGCATTTTGTTATGCCTTAATACATCCTTTTTATTTTCTTGCATATTGATATTTTTATGGTTTATCATTGTAAATATTATGCCTACAAATTTATATGAAGATTTATTGTTTTTTTTTCGTTTATTATTATTATATAAATATGTTTACGATAATAAAACTAATTTATGATAAAATATTTTTTATTCATGTTAATAGTTGATCAATTAGTGATACGATAATTAATTTAACTCTATAGAATATATGAAATTTATTGGACATTACGTTCGGTTATGGTAGAAATATTTCAAGGAGCGTGATGTGCATTCAAATGTTCGAAATAATACATTATTTTTCAACTATATATGGTACTGACATGCAAATTGTATATACCCACAACTTTTCTGATCCTAAAATTCTTATAAAGTATTACCTTAATGTAATCATATTCAAATTCAAAGGGTATAAAATTGAATTTCCTCCCAATTAAAATTAAAAACCAAAAAAATATTTTTAATTAAAATTTATTTATAATATATTTCAAAAAAAAAAAAAATAACTACAACCAAAGATCGAGTTTAATATTCCCTCAACATATTGATATTCATAAATATACAATAAGTATGAGTTTAAAATATGTTTTAAATATTTTATTTTAATATTTATATATATTATAATGAATGTCCCATTTCGGAAAATGCTATTACGAAATCAGTTTTCCAGTGTATTTATCCAGGTGTTCTGTCTTATAAAAATTGAATACAAATATTTTAAAATTTTTAATTTTCTTTGTTATGAACTAGTTTTACGTATATATAAATATATATATATTTACGGTGGCAGTACCGTTTATTACCTTCCTTCACAATTCCTTCCTGTTTTTTTCCCACACTTTTTCAGCGAAAATATACAACAATCATTAATTTAAATATATTTAGAGTTTCTCCGATGTCATTACAATTTACTACAAACATTATAACATTATATGCTGTACAATTAATATTATTGTTGTGTATATTTTTTTTTTCACCTCAATAAAATTATTATACGCATTTTACAATGGTAAAAGACTTTATTCTTTTTGACTAAAATTTAAAGTAAAAATAATAATAATAATAAACATAATAATAAAGAATCAATGTAAGATTTCTTTGGGACTTTATTTTTAAAACGCGGGATATATATATATATATATATATACCTTGCATATATGGATAATGGATATATATTTTGGGGTGGC
Organism: Dilophus febrilis; assembly: GCA_958336335.1. Taxonomy (NCBI): domain Eukaryota; kingdom Metazoa; phylum Arthropoda; class Insecta; order Diptera; family Bibionidae; genus Dilophus; species Dilophus febrilis. Next base: position 29,190,943 of record OY284469.1, on the reverse strand, counting down.
TATTTTGTAAAAAAATTTGAAAAACAAGAAAAAGCTTTGTATTATTTAAAAAAAAATTTAATTTATGAGGTGAGGGGACCAAATATATTATATATATTTAATATATATTTTCATTCACCACATATATACGAAGTATATATCGTATAAATAGAATTTCTTTGTATAAGAAATGAAAAATTTGATTTAGAAAGGAATATAAATAATAATAAAAAAAAAAATAAATAAATAATAGGTAATAATAAATACATGTATTGTAATGTTTATAAATGATGAATTTATTATATATGCTATAGGTATATATATATATATAACATATTTATATGATATATATATATATATATATTTTACTATCAAAATTTTATAAACCGTGAGAAAATCTCACCCTTTAAAATTATCATCGGGCGATTCTTTAAGTATATTTACAATCATTGTTCATATCATTATACATATATATATATATATATATGTATTTATTCTACTTATTGCGTATATACGAATTTAATGGTATCGGTATTTATTATATAGTAAATATTATAAATTATATTCTTCGTATGAATATGTTCGTATAAAAATATTTAAAGAAAAATGGGGAATTTGCAAACTTGATTTAATATATACCATCTGCTGTTATATACGAATAAAAATATGTATCGATATATGTACATATAAAAAAATGGTTTTAAATTTGTATATATAGAATGAATGAAAAGAAGATATTACTTCTTTATTCTTATTCACCAAATAAAAAAAAAGTGAAAATAAATATATGACATTTATTTTTATTTATATATATAGTATATGCAAAATATGTTCCAAAAAATATATACATCTTTATAGAAAATAAATGTAAAGTAAATATAAATTAATTTTATGATTATTGTTCATATGTGCATGTATCCATCCATCCATGTAGATAGGTGTATTTGTATATTTTGTAAATAAAATAGATATATATTTTTGCATAATCAACCGCCATAATCACAATTATAAAGGGTGCTAAAGCAAATTACAAATAATATCCGAGATACATCGTCTAGATAGGAATCCTTTTAATATCTAGAATCGGGAGAATCAATTTGCAGTGACATTAACATTTACGCTAACAAACTTTTTTTCACTTTAATATAATATACCTATATATCAGATTACTATTTAATTTAATAATTTGCTTCATAACGCGAAATGTTTCCTGTATATAAGAAGAATAAAAAAATTTAGTTAAAATTATTTGATTTTCAAAAAAGTTTGGAATTTTCTTTGAAGTGCAATATATTTTTTGGTAAAACAATTAAATATTTCAAACCAAATCTTTTGTTATGTATAGCGATAAAGGTATTTTTTAAAAGAATCTTGAATTTATACTAAAAACTTCAAAGTAAGAAATTTAAAATAATGCTGTTTTGAATAAATTGCTTTGATACATTATAAAATGTTTTCATTTGGAAGTTTTAAGAATTTTTAGAAGGACGGAAAGCATTTGTCAAAAAAAAAATACAAAAAATATTAATAGTTCACAATCGCAATATAACTGTATTGTGTAAAACCCTGTATAAACGTATATAAAAAAGTCGAATATTTGATATCAATTTTGAATACATAAATATACTTTGCGTAATAAATACACCCTAAATTTACATATACGGCAAATACCACCTCAACAAAACGGCTTCTATATCTAAATATATTATATATATCATATGTATATAGGTATTTCATATATGTTTATCAATTTTATATATGGAAAATATGCAATGAATATATTTATTTTTTTTTTTCAAATATATAAACAGATTTTTATGTTCCCACGTATATTGAAAAACATATACATTTTTATAAATATTATTATTGTTTTTTTTTTTTAATTTAAATGCGAATTTTGTTTTTTGCCTATATATTCCTATAAATAAAATAGCATATTTTGGCAAAATGAGCTTGTGATTATATGTAGAGGTGTATTTGTTGCGTTGATAAATTCATGATAAATATATACATTTATTTATATAAATTTAAATGGCAGATTTTAAAACCATTCAATTATATTTATAAAAACCAATCATATTATTTCAAGATAATGATTAATATAAATTATATGTATTTATATCTGGGATTATATTAATGTATATATGTATGTATGTTATGTGAAAAAGAAATTTGAATTATTTATCTATACAAATAATATATACATATATCAAAATAAGCAATAAATAATATATTATTTATATAGTGATATGTATATAAATGCAAATTTTGATTATAAAAATATAGAAATGTTAACACTATATAGTAATATATATTGTTGGGCAATAATGTTAATAATGATATAACTTTAAATTTAGATTTTTTAATAATAATATTATTTATTATTAATTCGATGGTCATTGCATTTACTGTTCGTTATATAAATAAATAAATCAATATAAATATTGATTTAATAGGTTTGAACATTATTTCAGGAAAGCAGTATATTAGGGTGTTAATAAATCATTTAAATACATTGTGTTTATGTTTATTTTCGTTATACCGTAACGTATAGACATTGTAATTTAATAAAAAATAATAAACATACATCAATAAACAAAATAGGTAAAATCCTATAGAAATTATGTTTTTCAAACAAATTCGTTTTAGCTTTTAAATATATTTAGTAAAATCTAAAACGAATAAGTTTACATATAATGATATAATACAAAAAAACAGAAGCCATACAATACGTACATTTAAAATAAAATCACGAACCCATAAATCTATAATTCATAAGATATATAATCTTTATATATATAATAAATAATATATACATATTCACTTTCAATGAAATAATTATCATCAAACATATGTGATGGAGATATTAGTGGATGTTGTACATCATCATATATGTCGGTATTATATATAGTTAAAATATAATCATATTAAATAATAATTTGCATATAAGCCTACGAGTATATAAATTTATATGTATTATAAGTATATATGTATACATCTATTTGTATTATCTGACCATATTTATTTTTTTTTCTATAAACAATTTAATTTTCCCAAGAAATTCTATTTCTTTTCTATATATATATAATTGAAGAATATCGAAAAACCTAATATAATATCCATCATCACCATCATATACCGCATGTATATTGTATATATAATATATTTTTACGAAAACAGTTAAATTATATTATTTGAATACAATAGAATTATAAATTAACTGATCTTTTAATAGTATATATATATATAGTATACAAAATCGCATCGCATAAAAAAATGAATCGAATATACATTAACTATATACAATAATAAATATATATTCTCATATTATAATATTATTTATACCGAAAATACCAAAAAATTAATCCATATAAAATAGAATTACTGAATTTTATTGAATATATATATTTTAATGATGTCGGTTCATTAACCATTTTATTTCGGCTTATTTAAAATAGTTATATAAAATATATCTATCTATATAGGTATCTATGTATATAGATATATTTATAAATAAAGTAGCCAAAAGGTAATGTAAAAAAATGTTTATTTTTTTATATTAAAATAAATTCAGAATATCTTTCCCACGCAAGAGGTGTATCAAATATATATATATATATATATATGAACAACAAAAAAAAATGAAATTAAATAACAAACAAACATTTTTTTTATTTCGGAAAAAGAAAAAAAGCAATCTTAAAGTTAAAATATTCATCTATATATCTATTATTACCTATATATATAGTATATTATATGAAAAATCATATAATAAGAAAAAAAAATAAATAAATGGTATAGAAAATCAATAATCTCTATTGATTAATTTAACAAAAAAAAAATTGTTTTTTTTTCTTAATTTTTCTCTGTGTAATGTACACACACACAAACAGTTTTCTTATATATTTAAGAAAATTTTTTTTTAAGAAAAACTTTTAATTCATTACAATTGCTCTATTTTTTTTCTATATGTATATTATTATTCTGATTATTATTGTATATACTTTACGAATTGTATTTATTTTATTTATTTCTATATATGTTTCTTTTTTTTGTTTTGAGTCATTGCAAAAACGTTATTTGATTTGTATTTGATTTGTATACTTTTATTTTATTTTTTTATATAAATATATATCTATCTATATAAAAACAAATAATATTTAAAAATAATGTACTATTTGTTAAATAAAATGATGTGAATTTCACATAGAAATGAAAAACGGTAACTATACTTTTTTTCTTAAATATTCGTACATATTCACTTCGAAATATCCGCTTTCAATGAATAGAAATCACACACAGAGAATTCTGTTTTTTTTTTGGAATTCAAAGTTAAATTTTATATAAACCATTTAAATATAAATATATATATACATATTTATATAATAGGTACACATCATCATATATTTATATCTATTAATTTTTTTTTTCGGTATGGTACTGCGGGAATTTAATGGATTCATTAAAATTAATGATGTTTATTTGATTATTGGAGATGTGTTTTTATTTTTATTTTTTTTTTTCATTCATTCCATGTGTATTTTATATGAATTTATAAAATTTGTTAAAATCAAATATGAAAATGGTTTTAACAACAATATTTTAATTTACCTATATTTATTTAACAAATAAATATTGTATATAAATAAATATACCTATTGCATATTGAGATTTTCTTATGTATATACGAGAATTTTGTTTTTTTTTTTTTGAAATATTTTTATAATTTCTATATTATAATAAGTTCGAAATATTTTATAACAGTTATTGTATTCAAATGAACAAAATGAAGACAATTTTAGGATAAGGTGAATATTTACTGAGATGTGATAAAACAAATTTCGTTGTTAAGAAAGTATATTAAATAATAAAAATATTATTAATTGTTTGAAATATTTGAAATATTTTGATAGCAATTTCATATTATTTAAATAATATGAATACTTTTTATATTATTCTATATTGATCTATCTTAATTTAAATTATATGATGTATAATAATATTTGTAATTAACTATCTTACTTGCATATCTATATTCATTATATCCTTATATCAAAAATTGGTTTTCACAAAGGAATAAATGTAGGAAAATTTCAATGTTAATGTGTTTTTCATTTAGAAACATTTATTAATATTGCTATATATATTATAGGGAAAATTGTTATAAAAAATTTTCCAAATACAATCACCTTCTTAATAACGCAACTATATATGCATGAATTTATATGTATATAGTTATATCAGGGAAAACGTGAAACAACAAAGAATAAGCGCATGTTTTATTTTACCCCATCAACCACAAATAAGACATAAGCTCCCACTGATTCTCAAAAAAAAAAAAAAACATACATACATAGCATAGCAGGAGAGTTTATGGAATTCCTACAGAATATAAATATTATTTTTCCTTTTTTAAACATGGAAAATGTGTACAAAATGTTTATTGTTGGAGTATCGCTGCTACTTTTGTCGCTGCTGTTTATATACATAAATATACTAATAACTAGAGCTCCCTATATTTATTATTTCTATCCCTTTGCAAAACAATCCTAAATATAAGACAAGTAAAAGCAAAAATAAACAAAACATAAAACAATAGAATTCAAATATGATTTTCATTATATCCTTTTTAAATAGTACTCGACGTACAGACGACAAATATAATACATAATAATAACAAAGGAAGAACACAAAATACAAAATGCATATAAAAACAAATAAAATGTATTCGATTTTATTCTATAAATTACAAATATTTTTGTATGTGTAATAAATTAAATGTAAAAATATGTAAAACAAAAACAAAAAAAAAGAATCAACCCTCCAAAAACAAAAAAAAATCATTCAATATATTGTTGTGAATTTACATAAATAGTGTTAAAAAGTGTTTTGTTTACAAAAGAAATTAGTCAAATTATATAATGTGTTTTAAATAAATCAAAAAATAAATAAATATATCGCAGTGCGAAATTTGTAATGTGAAAATATTTATATAGTCATTTCTATAATTTATTCGTTTATACAAAACAACAAACCGCTTTCCGTCCAAAATATAATTTTAAAAGTGTAAAATAAAATTTATATTTTTTCCAATCATATAAAATGAAGTTTTAAGTTATTTTTTTTTTTAATTGACGAAATTATTAATTTCATCATCACATAACGTAAAGTAAAAATACAAAACAAAATGTTTCATTCAACAGTATCATCATCATCGAAAATGATAATACCCTCAATGCCAATTCTACAACAACAACAACAACAACAACTACCACCCCCACAACCACCGTCCCCATCAATAAAAATTGGATGTTGTATATTAAAACGTCGTACACCTCCACGAACCCTACAGGAAATCTACTATGAAAGTCGTGGAAAATGTTGTAAAAAACTATTACGTTTCAATGGATATCCAAATAAGGTATACATACGTATAGTAATTGTATTATTATATATATATATATATATTCATATATATAATGTGATGATTGTATAATGTATATATATATATACGTATTAAAAAAAAGTGTTTAAATATAAGGGTATTTTTTTGTTTAGGTATTTTTATATCCTGAGGAAGGATGGGCAACGAATGCATCATCAACGTATTGGAAAATTAATCCGTATAAGTGGTGGAAAAATACGTGTATAGTTGAAGAAATCACTGGAACTCGACAGTATGTATTTTATCATTTTTATTATTATTATATTATAAAGAAAAACGAATTTCCGTTGATAATAATCAAATTCAATACGAAATTTTACCTCAAAAATATTATAAAGTATTTCAACGTATGCTCGTATGATAACTGCTGATTGTGGTGGATTATTAATAATTGGATCATTTAAAAAACGATTACCTGATCCGGATTTTAAGGTTTGATTGATTTTATTGTAATTTTAGAAATACTTTCATTCAAATCTTATCCGTGTACATGTTTTTAATTTAATTTTCAATAATTTTTTTTAACTTTACTATATATAGTTGTATTTATCATCAAACATCAGTATGACCGATTATAATATGGGATATTGTTTAACGGGTACATTAGAAAGAGGATGTCAAAGTACGAATAATTATCAAATTACACATTTTGCTGTAGTTCGTAGACGATGGCCATCACAATCAGAAGAAATTGTAAAATAAATCTTGATAAACAGCGAATCCGATATATATACATAAATATAAAAGTTTAATCAAATAAAAAAATTAATATATTATTAATAACTATACATAAAAATCATTATTGACGTCCATTTATTTATAAATTATAAAATTTTTAATATTAACAATTATATAAAATAATACTGAAGTAAAAACGCGATAAATAATAAAATGACATTCAAAATGCTCATATATATATATATAAATGTATTGCATAAAAGAAATGTTATAGTCAGTGTTTATTTTTTTTTATATAAAACTTTATCGATGTGTAAATCATTTCATATACAAAATATTTTTTAATATGTGTTCAAAATATTTAATGTATACCATTTTAAAAATCTATATACCTATTTTATTTATTGAAAATATTTAATTTAATTATTAAATTTAATTCCCTTTTCTAGATATATATGTTAGAAATAAAAATTATATAAAAATAAATTCTATATATGTGTATAAACAGAATGGTTCGGTAGAAATCGATAAAAATATCTGTTCAAAATTTAATAATAAATTTAAATATCTTATGAATCAATAAATAGAATTGTAATGAATTTGGATGCATTCAAAATTATCATTAGTATATAAATAATAATATAAATTGTATCGACTGTTACGCGTAACTAAGTATAAAAAGATAAACTATATATAAAACTAACTACATCATGTAATGGGCCTTTTTTGTTAAAAACGACTATATCCTTTTGATTTTAATAAACGCTTTTTATATGTTTATATTTAAAAATAAAAAGTCATATTCCTATATTCAATTAGTAAATTGAGAATTTTTATAAATTTTGTGCTTATATGAATACAATAAACAGTGTGTTACACATAAAAAAATCCATTTTTTTTGCCATTTACATACGTCAATTTAAAAACCATATATTTAATTTTTAATTTATTAAATAATAAACGATTAAATTAACTATCGAATGAATACAAAAGAAAAATGAAACTAACATAAAATAATAAAATATTAAAATAACTATAATTATACATTTATAAATGATAAAATACATTTTGTACAATTCACCAATACACAACCGTTCCACGCAAAATATAGAGCAAAACAAATCAAATTTTATTTCATACATTTACACATTTTATATATTTACATTCTTCGGAAAATTCGGGAATATAAAAATTAAATGATTTATTTTTATTTCATAAGGCTATAATAATAATATTAATAATAATAATAATAAATGTATTTTTTTTACTATATATTAAAATAAAAATGAATAAAATGTAAAGATTTTTTGAAGACAAATAAAAAAAATCCCCCAAAAATATATACCAAATTTTACATCAATGTTTTAAACATATAGATTAGTAAATATTGATATAAAATTTAATGTATTTTATTATTATTATTAAGACTACTAACATGGTATATAAAATACGGATGCAGTATGTATATCAAGCACTGGCTACCAGGGCCTTCGGCTCGGTTTGTTAGATTGGGAAGTTGCTTAATGAGATGGAAAATGATAGAATTTACTTTTGTTAAGCAGGTACATTGGGTTGTTATAATTGCTTATGCAGTATGGTTTGTTTTAAGAAGTCTAGAATTAGTGTATGGGAGTTCATTATGGAGTCGTTGCTGAGTAGGGTTGTGATGCTACCAGTGGGTATGATGGTTTTGCGTAGATTGGCGTATAATGAGCATTCATCCAGAATATGTTTTACGGAGTTGCCGGTATTGCAAATATTACATATTGGCGGCTCCATATTGGTGTGCAGGAGATGGTGGTGGGTGAAATATGTATGCCCCAATCTCAAACGGGTGAGGGTCGTTGAGTCACGTCTTGTTAGGGTGGAAATATGCGGGGCGATTTTAGCGTGGCTGTTGATGATTCCGCAATATGGTTGAGGCCTAGTCCTCCATTTTGCAATAAATATCTCGTGTATATGATCCCGCATTAAGCGGTTTATATCACCAGGTGTGATTATTGGGTAGGTCGTTAATGGAGCGATGGTGGTGAATTTTGCCAATTCATCCGCCCGGTCATTTCCCCCTATACCCACGTGGCCAGGAAGCCAAAGGAGCCTAATTTTGTTTCGGCATGTGGTCAACGTATTACGGATTTTGTCGAACAAGTGGTCGGGTCTGTTGATGTTTGTAATTTTTTTAATGGCGGACAAACTATCCGAACAAATACAAAATTTTCCCCCGGTCCGATCTATATGTTCGATAGCCCAGATGATTGCCGCAACCTCGGCCGTTAGTGATGAAGCGCCAAATGGCAAATTTTGCGTCACCAACACTCGCCCCGTGAAATCGACCACCGAGAACCCGGTCACTTCATGTCTCCTTGATCCATCACAAAAGATAGGTTGAAAACCATCCAACCGATGGAAAGAAATGGTGTTTGAGAATAGAGCCTGGTATTGCCGTGGGTTGGTATTTGCCCTGGTGTATTCAGACAATGAGAGGTCGATGTTGTGTATAGGAAGATTCCAAGGGGGATGTGGTGGAAAGAAACGTTTTTGTATATTGGCGCTGATGTTCATGTCATTCAATATGCGTTGCGCGACCTCCAAGACTGATGGTGTACGAGCCACACGGCCTTTTCGACGAATCCATCGTAGATCGTTTTTGAGGGGGGTGATATTACCGTATGATATTCTAGTAATTGTTTTTGCTGTGGCGATTTTTATACGCTCGCCCAAAGGCGGAAATCCCGCCTCCACCAGGAGATGCATCGTTGGAGTTGTGCGGAAAGCACCGACGCATATACGGGCGGCAGCATGGTAAATTGGTGATAGGATGTTCAGGGTGGAATTAGCGCACCTGCCGTACAACGGCAGCCCGTAATCGATTTTTGCCAGTATTATAGCCCTCCCTTAAAATTTAATGTAATATCAATATATAGTTTGTAAATTGTATATTATAATTTTTTCGTATATATGCTTCAAAAAATAAAAATTAAAAAAAAATGTATATTTTGATTTTTTTTAATTATATAAAATAAATTGAATTTTTAGTGATGTATTTGTAATGTGTTTTTTGATTTGTTAGTATCTTTATTAAAATTAAAATGGCAACAGGAATAAAACAAATTCTGTATTCTGCAACTGCACTATTATATAGGTTACGCAAAAACCACTCTATTTTTGAAAAAAAAATTCATTATACAATACATATAATTTCGAATTATTAATCTATTCCACAATATTGATATTGATATATCGAATTAAATAATATTCTCTTATATTGCGAAATATCTTACAAAATAAAATAATATATATAATATGATGTTGTTAACACATTGGTTAATATAATGCAATTATGAACATATATTTTACGAAAGAAAAATTTATTACCAAAGAATTATATATATATCCATAATTATTAACACCGTCGATTTAATTTTTCCATTATATATAAACTCATGTTACAAATTTAATATCTGTTTTATTGCAGTGTTATAATATTTTAAACAAGAATTTTATATAATATTAAATGTACATATAACAACGTCAAGATCGACATCGTATAAATATATATTTACAAAAATAAAAAAAAATATGATTATATACTTATAAAGGTATATATAAAAACAATATGTATTATATATAAATTATCTCGTTGGTTGTGAATTTGAAAATTTGTTTTTATCTTGCAAAATTGCACTTTTAAACACAATTTTTATACTACAATCTATTATATAGAGCCTACACCTTTATACCTTTATCGATATAAATATGGATACAATACTAACGTGTATATCAGAATATAATTAAAATATCATAAAAACTATATATGTACAATAAATTATTATTTTTGTGCACAAATAAAATGAAATTAAATATTAATAATTAAGTGTTAACATATAATATTTATTTACGAATAAAAAAACTATTAACCATAAAATGAGATTATATAGCAATATTTATGTAGAAATATATATACATTTTTATGCTGTTTATCAATCTGTGATCTTAAGCTATGTGCGTATTTATAATATAATTTTCATACATATGTAGTGCTTTGTGGTGTAAAGTAATTGACAAAATTCTAAAATTCTTACCAAAATGGGGCCGTGGTTTCGAGTACGATAAAATAATATTCTTGGCACGTCATAATTATATCTAAAATATTACAAGAAAAAGAAATACTGCATTATATCAAATATATACATTCGGTAAACTTGTATACTATATGCTAATACCTTCAATACTAAAAATTTACATACGATCATTTCAAAGAATGTTATACATCATATATTTGTTATATAATATTTGGACAAGTTAATAATATTTATATAGCTCAAATTTTGTTTTTTTTTTCTTCTTCTTGGTTGACTAAAAATGTGTCTGTCTATTATATTTAGTAAATATAAATAATATAATAATAATAATAATAAAAAAAAACATATTATTTAAAGATTTTGAAATAATAACAAACCTTATTTAATATTCAGATACACATAGATTTTATGATGTTGTTTGCACATTCATGACCCCTCTCAAATTATTGATGTATATAAAAACAAAAAATTAAAAGAATAAATTATATAGAAAATATATTTAAATTTTTTTTTTTCATAATAAGAATAATCAACAAACATAAATTCCAACAAGTTTTTACGCATATTTAAGAAACAAAATTTTGTTTTCATTATTTAAGATATATGGTATGGTACGTAATGTAAGTATATAGTTAATATAAACCTCCCACGATTTATGAATGTTCATTATATATAATAATATTATTTGGTCAACATTTATATTAAATATTTACACTTGAAAATATATTTAAGAACTCATAAAGACAATTATTTATTTTTTTAACAAATAAATTTATAAATAGATTGTATATATATATAAAAATAAAAATAAACATATATACAGTATATAGTATAATCTATATGTATTTATAAGTACGTGTATATATAAATAATAATAAAGCTAATAAAAAAATTACAAAAAAAAATAAAAAATAAACATCATGTTTATAATAAATTAAAATGTATAAGCATATTGCGTGAAGAAAAAATATATACGCATATTTAACACAGATAAATAATGAATGTATATTAAGCATATTTTTATATAGTAAAAAGAAATTCAAGAAATTGCGGCGGCGGCAGCAGTGAACTAGCAAAAAAACCATTTATTTATTGTTTATCTAATTAGCGTATTATATAAATTAGATATCGTCGTTATACTATTTTTTTTTATTAATATTGAATATATACACATATCAGAAATGCTAATTGATAATAAAATAACAATTGTAGATATATAATTTATAGCATGTCATATAAGCAAGTAAAAAATATATGTACCAATAAAAATAAAATATTAAGTGATGTGGGTTAATTATTTTCTAAATGCATATACATAAAAACATAAAAAAATATCATCCTACATTTTAACATATTTTCTTCTTACAAAAAAAAAGCATATATATTGATTTGATATTATTTTCATATTTTCAATAAAATATATCATATATAGGTTTATTTGTTTTATTCAATTTATATTTAAATTAAATTATTTATGAATAATTATTCAAAAATTGGTATAGAAAGTCATAACCGCGACAAAATATTGATTGTAATCTATCTAAATAATATTATACATATTATACATTGGTGTATATAATTTCTTTGATGATAAGAATCAGAAATAAAATATTATATGCAAACACCTTCCACACATAATTTTTAAAAAATCAAAACAAATTAATATATACATAATACATTTCGTTAAAATGATATGTCAACAAACAAAAAAAAATGTTAAACTATGCATGTCATTGTCATTATTGTCTACACTTATTTTTTATATTATAATATTTTAAGTATATATGCGCGATTATTATTATTATTATATATTAATAATGAAATTTTTTTTTTGTTAATAATATAAATAAATAACAAACCGCCTACAATTCATAATTGACATATTTAGTTATTATATATATAATATACCTTAGATTATCGCATATCAATTTATACTATACAGACAGTCAACCAATACCAAACATATTTGTATATAATTCCATTACCATATATGTGAATTTTTTGTGTCATTTAAAATTGATATGCATTATTTTTTTTTCACTGCATATTTCAATATTTTTTATTATTTATATTTTATTACATTGAGTGGGAAATTAAAAAAATAAATTGTAATAAAAAATAATTTATAAAAATATAAAATAAATTATTTATCAAAAAAAAAACATAAATATATCTCTTCTATACAAGATAAAAATGTATTTTTATTTTTGTATATTTTATGATATTTGTAAAATTTATGTTGCACATATACTCAAGTGCGGATGATCGATCTTTGATCTATATATTTTTTTGTAATATCAGGTTTAAAATTAAATATGATAAAAAGAATTATTGTAGATATTCTCATCAAACCTAAATACTAAAATTTTTTTAAATTTGAATAAAATTAAAAATTCATATTTTGATAGATTTCAGACAAAATTGGCAAAAAATAAATTAATTGTATTGTTAAGTCTTAAAACATTTAATTTAGCTATATGGTTTAATTTCTACATCATGAATTCTGTGACTAAAAAACATAATCTTGTTCTCATACAAAAAATCCTTGTTGTTATATATAAGATTTTACCAATAAAAATTACCATGAAATATCGATAATCATTATTATTATTATTTTAATTTTAATTCTTTATTGTATATTCATTCATTCATTCATTACAGTAAAATACAAAATCATTAATATATGCGTATACATAAATTATGATATTTTGTTTTTATTTTAATAATTTTAAAATAAAAATTATTCGATAAAATAACATAAAATTAATAATTTATTAGCAAATATTACACAAATCACTAAAATAAGAATAAAAAAAAATACTAAAATATTATAAGATTGCACCTCCATCCAAATAAGAAATATATATATCTGTATTTACTAAATATATTTACATATATGATAATCAAATTTATTAAAGCAAAAAATATTAATTTAAATTAATGTTTTTTTTTCTTGTTACATATATACGAAGACAGGATGTTCCGAATGGTTTTTGAAGAAAATTTGAAATCTGTTATACAATTCAGATAAATTATACAATTCAACGAAAATTAATGATGGTAAGTAGCATTCACATAATAATATATTATATACATTATAGAAATAAGAATTTAAGGAATTATACTATATAAATATTACACCATGAAGTTTTAACACTTCTTGTATATATAAATACATAACATAATGTACCTGCAAACAACATATAAATAAATCAATTATTATCAAATTACAATAAATTACAAATATATAAATATACATATATAATTTGAAAGTTGAATAGGAGCTTGTTGTTATAATAATAATAATAATAATTTAACAACACATTTAAATATATTTTCATTATATATAAACATTTACTTATAAATATATATAAAATAAAGTATCAATAATATAGTATATAAATAATACAAGGTAAAGAAATACAATATATATATAAATACATGACAAATATTTGATGAAAAAAATTGATAAAAATTATTTTTTCTTCTTTTTAATTTATATATAAATTTATAAGAAAAAGAAATAGAATATTCGATTAATTTAGAAATATAGATATATACTGTTGTGTTTTATTTCAAAAATAATAATATTACCAAATTAATGGATTTCAATATTAGATGAATTAGAAATGAAATGAAGGAATACAAAAAAATTAAAAAAAAACTAAAATATTAATATAAATATCTTCATTTATTATAATTCAATAGTTTTTATTTATATTTGTATTAAAATCGTTTTAAATTCCAATAATGTTCGTATCATATAGAAGCAATATCAATAATATATTTTTATTTATGCCACAGAATATAACAGCTTTAATAGATATACATATAATATATATATAAGTTATATAGCAATATATTTGATATTAGAAAAACAGAATAATAAATACAGGTAACATTCACATATTATTATAAATTATAATTGTATACGGGAATTATAAATTTATTATGTTGACATTTATAATGACCCTTTTTTTCATATATATCATTATATTACTATACACTTATATAAAATTTGATTTTTTTTTTCACCATTCATTCATATGTATATATTATTTATTTAACGAAATGTATATATTCAATATATAATGAGGCATTTATTTTTATTCAAGAATACATAATTGATTTAAGGAGGTAATTTGATATTAAAATTTATTTGTATATTTACTATATATAAAAAATAATCACATTAAATTAACTTGTTATATTTTAAAAATTTATGGTATGAATAAAATGTTTGTTGGTATTTAAAATTTACAATAAAAATAAAGCTATTAGCGTAAAAACTTATATTTTCATATATTTGAAATATTTTTGAAAATGTTTTTAATAAACTTTTTCTTCTATTGGATATATTTTTCATGCATTGGAGGAATGATATATCTTTAGGATGTTTTTTTTTATTATTCATTTATATATATAAAAACAAAACAACAATGCAAATTTAGAGCAGTTTTTATTTAGATTTTTGTTGTGTATATAGGTATAATATACGGAATGGATGTTATTAATTTTATTTAAATTATTAAAACAAGTTATATATTTTATAAGTATAATTTGTTTTACTTTTTACTGATACTGAATATACATTCTTTAATAAAATATTTTAAATACACAACAAAAAAAAACTAAAGAAATTGATCAATTTTACCACTCCTACGCTTTTATTATAAGTTATATACATTTATTTATTATTAATATTATATTTATTACAGTGAAACGTTTTATAAATTGACCATTCATACAAAACTATATATAGACTAAAGTTACAATCAAATCCTTATTTCTAGTCTAGTTTATAGGATTTATTAAATTTAAATAAACTAATGTTACAGTTCGCAGGTTTTGATGGTGTTTGACAAAATTCTTAATTTTTTTTCAAAATCCGTATTTCGTATTTCGATTTTTATCAATTACACCACAGAGGCACATGGGAAAAATTTACCATAAGAGTACATAAATTTACAATGAAAAAATTGATGTAATTTACCACAAATATATATCCGCATCGTTCAAGATA
The DNA here is from genome assembly GCA_958336335.1 of Dilophus febrilis. Classification (NCBI taxonomy): domain Eukaryota; kingdom Metazoa; phylum Arthropoda; class Insecta; order Diptera; family Bibionidae; genus Dilophus; species Dilophus febrilis. Next base: position 29,174,736 of record OY284469.1, on the reverse strand, counting down.
GAATCATACCATCATATAATATATAAATAATTATATTTTTATTTTCAATTGTTTGGATTGTCATATAGTTGAATGTGGCTATCTTATACAATTGGTCAACTTGACAATTTTCACTGTATTAATATAAAATGTATATGGTATAATATATACATAAATATATACATTTTTAATCTGTATCACCTGCACGTTTTTAATTTTATATCACTTTTATGTAAAATTTATAAAACGTTTTATATATATATAATATTTATTTGCATCCAATTTTTCTATATACGGGGTTTTTTTTTATATACAATATACATTTTAAAAGTAATTGTAATAGAGTTAAATTATTGATATCAATAAATAAATATAGTATATATATAAAATGTTGTTTTTAATCAAATGTTGTTTTCTCAAATATGAATAAAAGAAAATCGCAGTCAAATGCGGATAATTATATAAATAAAATATAGTCACTCGGTTGCAGAAAATCGGTAAAATGTTATTTGTTCTATATATGGTTTATTTGCGGTAAAAGTATAGCTAGACACATTTTTTCATATCAATCAAAAGTTGTAAGCCCCGATGCGCAAAAGACCATATTTACACCTTTTAGACGATTCCATCCAATATAAAACTTATAAATTAACATATTTTAAAAATGAAATAACATATCATGTATCCATTCTTAGTAAAATTAAAATGAAAAATATGAAATTTCTACCAAAAGATAATCCATAGAAAGTGTAAAAGTATATATGGAAATATTCAAAAGCAATTAGCTCTATAAATTTTTACCTTTAAACTATATATACAAGCTTAGTAATTCTTTTAAAAAAATAATTCAATCTTCATCTTTCTATAATAAATATTTAAAAAAAAATCAACGGAATTTTGATACATTTATATAAGAGCATCAGTTCATATGTAATTAGTCTAATAAAAATGCAAAGAATTTTTTATGCACATCTACGCGTATATATAATATATGTAAAAAAATTGTCCTCCAGCAAAATTGTATGTCTAAAGTAGATATATATTTTATATATTCACATGATGTATACACCAGACTGACGCCTACACTATATGTATATAAATATATATTGTGGTTATATATACACATATTATTATGCATAATGCGTATACATTGATCAACTTAAATAGTATAATATGTCTATAACCTTATATATAAAGTCTCAGCTTAGAGTTTATTATTATAATATATATATGTCATATATACATAATATTTTATATATATGATATATAGAAATTGAAAAATATCGAATGTTAAAAGATGTATATACATTGCTGATCTCGCTTCTTACATTTCGCACATATACTCGTATATATAAACATAATTTAAATACATTTTTTTTTATAAATAATATAATAAAGAAAAAAACAAAAACACAACAGAAAATAATATTAAATATTTATTATTATACACACTCTCGCCGTGTCTTTTATTTTTTATTTACATATGTATTTGTATAAAATATCAAAATAATAATAATAATAATATTAACAATAATGCATAATACAACATATATTATTAATGCAACCAATATTATAAAATGTGATAATTTTATTCATTACACTCATCGCGACACGATATACAAAATTATATTACAAAATAAGTAATAAATACGAATAATACCGTCGTATATATATATATATATAGAACAACCACCAACCAACAATATGAAGAAAAAAAATCAACAATAATAGACTATATATTATATCGATACATATCCATATATATATATAGATAAAAAGTGGTAAACGCATATGCATTAGCCTATGTAGGAAAACCTTGAATAGCTGAAATGATACATATATATGTATATATATTTATATAACACGAACTGAAATCATTCAAATGTATAATTGAATATATACCTAACTATCTATATATTTTGTGTATATTACATAGACAATTGCAAATGATTGTTTAAATGAAATTTTTATATTATTATACAATGTGCAATTATTCTATAAAATGTAAATTTCTATTCTCTGTAATTTTATTTATATAAAAAATTTATATTTATATATGTTTTGGAATATTGTTGCTTATGCAAAAATGTATATATATATATATATACTATATATATATATAGTATATATACTATATATATATATATTAATGTTTTTTTTTTATTCATTGAAATTGTTGTCGCTATATATATTTATATATACATTCTATAATAAAATGCACACCCATTCACATATAAACTATAACTATACTATATATATATGTATATTGTTATATAAAATGTATCAGTCGTCAGTAAATTCAAATCCATATAATAATATTTATTTGCATATATACAAAACATTGAATTACTTTTATTGACAGAAATTTTATTTTATTAAATAATTGTAACATTTCTTGTATAATCTTTAAAAGAAATAAAATTAAATATGACAATAACGTTAATAGTCTTCATTAATAATACAAATGATGTATTTAATCCGGAAAATATATTTTTTCCATATAAATATTTTTCCGTAAATATTCAAAACAATTATTATTGATTATTATATATATTTCATTCACCTTATTACAATTTATTGTACAAATGAAAATCACAATGAAAAAATCTTCGTCAATATATTGTATATGTATAGAACTACGAATATCAAAATGTATCTGTAATCGTATATGAATCTTTTATCAGCATAATCACAATATTGTTTATTAAATAAATGTCAGTATATTGGCCTTAAAAAAAAGAATTCTTTCTTTTTGACTTATTATATTCATTCATTGATTTTTTTTTATTAACAACGATTGTGTATTTATTTTTTTTATTATATATATCGCGATTACAACGAAACATTTTATGAATTGTAAAATGAATATAAACATAATTTTTGTTTATTTTTCATAAATAATTAATATAAAAATAACTTTTATTTTCAATTTTAAATAAAAGTAGAATATATTTTATATAAAAATAATATTAATATATATGCTATATGGATAGATGTTTGCATTAAAGATTGATAAATCAATTATACACACAACGGAAGTGTATCTTTCCGTTAACACATTTCATGTGCAATATATACGCAATGTGTATTATCATATTCAGTGATAATTTTTATTTATATATAGTTATTAGGATGACTTTTTTGTTGTTAATTGTTGTTTGTTGTTTGTTGTTAATTAGAGATTACGCATTTATATGCATTATTCCCTGTCCTCTCTGTTCCCAATATAAGCATTTTAGATATTAAAATTGTTTTGGAAACCTTAAATTGAACTTTTAATTATCAAAAATGTTTAATTATTTAATATTTTAATATTTTTTTTTAAATTGAAATTGAAAAAGCATTGAACTTATGTACGAATTCATCGTATTTAGTATATGATGAACTTCATAGGATCAGTATATATATGTATTAATATAAATATTAATTCTTATATATACTTGAAAATGTATTCGTCCTATAAATATATGATATCAAAGAGTTTTATATCAAAAAAGAATTGCGCGATTACAACAGACGATTGGTTTTAGCGTTCGACCATAGCGTTTTGTTGTTGATTATAGTTGTTTTGTACTGTCTCGGTAATTATAACATGGGAAAATATGTAAATCTTCATGACAAATCATTGTATATGCCTTCAGTTAGATTCAAACCATCGATCTCAAAATCAAGTTTTTAAAATTTTAAGTTGGGTGTTTTATCAACTACACCACAGACTTCATATGTATATAGAGTATATAAATAAATTAACATATTTATACATACTTAAAGCGCATTATAATAATAAACATTTTTAAACATATTCATATATAAATATAAAACAAAACCAAGAAACATTGACGTCATTGTCATATGACCTATGACATTATAATAAAATGCGATACAATATACAATTTTGTATTTTTATATATATATATCATTAATATATATATATCATTAATAATTACATATATAATATACATAACATATAGAGAATTAATTACAATTATTAAAAATGTATACAAAGTGTATGTAATGTAATGTATGCCAATAAAACACATATTTTTTGTTTGTATATTAATATTATATATATAATTTTTATTGTTTGTATTTATGAATTAATTTATAACAAATTTATAATCTAATCTTAATGATAATATATATATATATATATATATATTCATAAATTTCGTAGAGTAATATTGCGCAATTATATAAAATAGATTTAATATTAATGAATCATATCGCGGCGGTAACGCAATTATATATAAAGAAACAATTATTTTATTTGTAGGGTCAAAGAACCCTCCTTTTTTGTTCACTATAAATAATTTTTATATAATTTACGTAAAATCGTAAATTATTATTATTGTGCGTGTTTTATTGATATTGAAAAATAAACTAGAACACTCGCATTAGACTATATGCTATTGAAAATGTTTATATATTGAATGATAGATAGTTAACAATTAGATAAAACTTTACTCCCATTGAATTACACAGTTTTTATATATAGTAATTATACTCACATTGAATTACACAGTTTTTTTTTCTAAACATCTTTATTAATAATAACAGAATTATAAATTTCCCTTTACCACCGACAATTTGTTGTAGCGTTCGAATAGAACAGTCTTCTATTGTTCCTTTGATAATTTGGTTGTCTTTACGGTGTCGGTAATTAGTCATACGATCAGTCACATGGGAATATATGAAATTACCATGTGAAAATTCAGATTCGAAAAACACAAAACATATATTTTATATGTCTTCAGTATAGGTTTCGAGTTTATGACCCCAAATTTTGTAAGAATTTTAGGTTTATCAACCACACCAAAGCGAGTCACTGAAATATTATAATTATATACATTTAAATTATACCGTTGAAATGCATCGAAAAAAAAAATGGGTTCATTGAATTTGAAATTCTAATTTGAAAAAATTATATATGAATTAAATTTAGGTTGTAGTCTGCAATATAAAAAATAAAAGATAGAGTGTTTTGAATTGAAAATTTACATTGAATCAATTTAATTGAATTGTAATGCGAAGTCATTGACATATTGTGTATAAAAATGTATATATAATGCATACAAATAATTCATTCATTGAGTGATGTAAAATGATTGAGTACTGATCGTTTATAAAATCCTGTGTGTTCATAATTTTTAAAATACTATAACTTTTTTTGGAAATCGCAATATAATTTTTTTTATCGAATTTTAAATATACAGTAATTGTTAAAGCTTCTAAATGCATCAACTTGTATATATTGTTTGTGTGTGTTAAAACATTTCTATATTTTTTTTCTTTATTTCATATCTTCACTTAAATATACATATGTATTTATATTAATATGTTTTCTATATATATATATTCTATATATATATATATATGCGATAACCGTTTATAAAAATAAATATCATAAATTGATACTGAAGAGAATATCAATAATATATATATATATTCTTATCTTTTGTATAAATTTACATATATCTGTATCTATATATATGTTTACAATGTTTGTGATACTGTAAATGCAATATATATATATATATATATATATATATATATATATAAATATTGATTCCGATTTATTTATTTGTATATATATATAGTATATATGTAATGTATATATAAATAAATGTTTTCATTAATTAAATTACAAATTTTTATCAATTTTATGTGTCAGAATGAATTAAACTTTTAGATTACAGTTTTATATACATAATTATAAGACAAAAAAAATTATATTGCGCGTAAAATATACATATGTAAATTTAAAAGTATATATTATATAAATTAATTACACAAACACATGCACTCAACTTGTATTCGATTTAATTTTTTTTAACATGTTATATGTTTTATTTGTACATTTTACGTTCATGTTAATTGCGATATACTTCTAGAATAAACCAATATTTTAACAACATAATATGATCATGTATATTATATTATCAAATTAAATGAGATAAGAAATTATATATAAATAAATGTACATATACAACAATACTCATATTGAACTAAAATTATACGACGAAATTTATGAATGAAATTGAAAAAAAAAAAATTAACGCATGTTCATTATATTTGTATATATGATATATTGAAAAATTTATTACAATAAAAATAATTATTTAAAAACATAATCATTTAAATAACATAATTTATTATTATACATAATTATTTTGTATGAATCACTATTTTCTTTTTTAGAAATATATAATTGATATTTTATTTTTTTTATATTATATATAATGTCAATTTTTTTTTTAAAATTAGATTTATATTATCATATCATATGTTTTATTTTTAAGGATAATCAAGATTTTTTATGTTTAAATATATTATAATAATTATTAAAGAGATTTCACCTTTAAATATATATGGAAACGCATCCTCTCCTATATTATACGATAAAGCGGTATAAAAATTGAATATGATCAATTAATAATATTCGCATAATGGGTTTAAAATTATATAAAACGGTTTATCATCCCGTATTTTGATAATTTAAAATAGATTCTAACCTGCGAATCGCCTAATCTATGTTTGGCTGCGTGTATAAAAATTTCTTCTATATAACAAAATTTATATTAAATTGCTTAAAATTTTAAATCATAATATTTTTTTAACTATTTTATTATATAAATGTTTCTATCATTTATATAATATTCGGATATATTAATAATATTTAATATAATCTAGCATAATCATCTTTTATGTAATTATTTTTTTTTTATTTAATTTTAAAATTTAAAAAAAAATTAATCTTATATACTATAAACCACCTAAATATATAACTATAAATAAATGATTTATATGTTTAAAAAAAATTCTGCTTCTTATTTTTTTTATGCAATATATTGACAAACATGCATTTTTGTGCATGTTTTATAATCCTTCAGGCTATAAAAAAAATATCCTCCACGTAGTACAATATAAATATATATATATATATATATATATATATATAGCTACAATTTAAACACATTTATAAATATATTATTTGGAAATGTTAAAAAGGAAAATTGCCAAGCAGCGATGATTTTGATGCAAGATTAATGATTATTCGTGAATGTATATGTATACATATAATGTAGATTAAAATAAAAAAATATAAAATAAAAATAAAGATAAAAGTAAAACGATTATATGAATAAATTATAATGCAAACAAAATTGTATTTTAGCAAATTATAATATTTAAATTGATGATAATAATTATAAACACGTTTAAAATATAAGAAAAAAATGTATATGTAGAGAAAATTCATCACAGTATATATAATAACAAAAAATAAAAACGTTTAACAGATTAATTTTTTTTTATGTATTTATATAGTTATATGCGTTTTTTTTTTTTTACAAAAACACTATAATAATAATAATAATAGTAAACGGAAAGAACAAAACGTTTTCTGAAATAACTAAATACATATATATTTGTAGATATAATGTTGTATCCAATATATCCTATATTTTGTTCGCGAATAATGCATTTTTATGTATATGCATAAAAAAATTGTTTATTCTATTAATTTGGTTAAGTATCGGAATGGTATACAACAGAAACAGAATTCAGTACAAATTTAACATTAAATTTTGTGTTTCAGAGAAATTATAAAATTTATCAGGATTTACTAAATGTTTTCTACAGCTGTTAAACCTTTTATTTCGGTCACACACAGATGATGATAAAACTATAGCTGTTTGGTTAATATATCATATGATAACTTTATGTAATTCCTTTTAATATCAAAATTCAAAAAACTAGTACTGTGTTTCGCATAAATGTAATATATAAAATATTGTATTCAAATAATAAGTATTTTTAAATTTATTTCGATTTACCGCAATTAGTTAAGAAATTACCGATAATATTACAAGAAATATATATGTATTCCCATCTGTAATTCGCATTGTGTTAGCATCAATTTATCTTATCCCCTTTGTCATTTTTTTTTTCATTTTTTCGCGGCAGTTTTGTAATTCATTTATAATATCTATATACTGCTGAACTGCTGTACTGTCTTATAACAGAATAAGATTTTAAAATAATAAAAAATAATTTATATACATATACAAACGCATATAATATATATGAAGCTTCCTTATGGTAGTCAATATGCCTAAAGGTTTTTTTTTTGTATATATTTATATAAATATTTTGATCGATTAAAAAATAAATTATGATCAGACTTTAAGTACTGTACTAACTTTATATATTGTTATACGCAGAATGCAATGGCTATATATTATATTTATTCCAAAAAAAAATGCTGATTCTCATGTTCCAAGCGATAAACATCCTAAAATTATTAAGTTACCTCTCTAAACTAAATATAAACATACGTTATTAGTGGTATAAACAATAAACATCTATATGAAGCGGTAAATCTAATAATTTTATATTTATCACTTCGCTATACAAAATTCTATTTATTCGCCTTTTGTAAATTACATTTACCTATATACAACAAAATAATCACATATATTTGTAATACAATGCAATTATATAAATTTTAAAAGTTGTATAAATTTACGTAATATAAGCAAATAAAATGCATGTCATTTTATACACATATCGGATTATTATATACACCTTACAATATATAAATGCAATGTATATCTTAATTACTATAAATGCATTAATTTAACTATATAACCATAATAAACTATTAAAACTATCATTTTTAAAAGTCAGGTCAATTTTCATATATGTAAGATATACGAATAATACAGATCTATAATACGTGTATGTAAAGTTAAAATCAAGTTCCCATAAATAAAACCAATAAAACAAAGTCATTAGAGAATTGTAATATTTGTTTTATGACAGAAAGGTAATATAAAATATTTCTTTTGCTATATCTAATACTAATAATATTCAAAATATTTATATACTATATATGTACAATTGTACATATATATCTATAACAAATGTAAAATACTTTCACATATATAAATATATTATGGGTAAACAAAATTAAATCTTCTGTTACATTATAAAATAGATATTTTGTATAATATTAAAAATTTCATGTTTCACAAATTAGTATAAAAATGTTTATTATCCAACTATAAATGTATGATATATATTTATATCGTATATTGTGGTCGCATCTATATCTGTAAATTTTTATTTTTTTTTAATGTTTCATATATATTCCATATATTAAAAAGATATATTGAGATTGAGATGACAAAATACTTGATATTTTTTTTTATTTTAAAAAATGTGGACAAAACAATATTCACATTTATATTTATCAAGATAATAAAAATTATATAGAAAACGTATTGAAAACATATTGAAATTCAAATAAATATGTATATAAAATCAAAAATTTTTCAATACTTATAAGTTATAGAAAAATGAGCCACAAGAGTATGCATTCTTCATATTGTCTTATAAATTGCGATATTTCTGGTATTTATTTACAATTATTTTGTTGGAATGGTACATAAAAAATAAAATAAAATATTATAATAAATAATTGTTTTTATTTAAAAACTGTTATTTCATGGATTGTATTTTACATTTCTTTACAATTATCAAATAGAGTTGAAATTCCAATTCATTTAAAAAAAAAACACATTATCGCAATAAAAAGAGCATTTCGTAATTTATATTATTTGGTAAAATTATCATATCATATGACAAAACTTTTCTGTGATACACGTCCATCATGAATTGTTGAAAGATTTTCCAAATCATATTTAATAATTTAATAAATCACTTATATATTATAGTTTTTCATTATAGTTTTTCATTATAGTTTTTCTTTATAGTTTTATCATTAAAAATTACAAAAATTTCTACGGTTAATTTCAATGATTAAATATGTCAAACCTCCTTAATATTTACAATTTATAATTTACAATCTGTTTCAATACCTTAATCTCTAAAGTTTTGGACTTGAAATTGTGTATATTAAGAGTGGAATTACCTTCCGAAATTATCTTCTAAACGCCTTCTAATCCTTCCCATATATAGTGTTTATTAGAAATTTCTCGTTCTTTATTTAGCGTGTTGAAAAATTTTTCCCATCCCATATTTCACCCCTCCCGTTTTATAATAAAATGTTATTCTGTACTTCTAGGTGTTGACGTAAATATAGCCAAGTTTTTGCATTACACAATCATAATAATAAATACATTTATTCTTATTTTATAGAAAAACAATTTATTAATACATCTGCAGTTGGTACAGAAAATACATATATATATATATTATGTAGAGATGAAAAGCAAGTCATATACAGTATAATAACTTTATATAGAAGATAGACGTTAAACAAAAATGAATTAAATAAAATAAATTTCATGGGAATACTATAAATTGCGGAAATTAGTTACAAAAGAATTTCTCAATACATATAAATTAAAATTATATTCATTCGACCGAGTACAATATTGAATTTATATTATTTTTATACACAAAAAAAAAATAATTCATATATAAACAAGCTCATAAAAAAACATTAATGATTATATTATTAATGAAACTTTTATTTAATGGTATAGAGAATATAATACTCATATGATCGATCATTGGGTTATGATATATAAAGGAAATCATTTTTATAGAATCTTAACTTATTATGAACAAATCCATTACTTATTAATACATTCTATTAGAAATTCTCCTTGGATTCCTATGAATTTATGAATTACAAATCTTATTTATTAAATTAATTTTTATAACAAGCAATATTTGATCATTTTTTTGTATATAGAAATGAATATTTGTTTTTTTTTTGTAATTCACATCTTCTAATATAAATTTCTTTAAATTTAATAAATTAAGATTTATATGTTCTTTAAATCAATTTATTAATATACTTATAAGATTATTGAGCAATTTTCTAAATAAATACAAACTATTATAGTGCAGATGTTAAATTAAAGAGAAAAAAAATTAATAATTTGTACCTACATGCGTTTAATATAATAAGTTACACGCAATGTTATATTTATTGTAACATTTGTTTTTTTATTTTTCATTTCCCCATCATCGTCGCATCGCACAATATATATATATATATATATATATATATAAATATACAATAAATGCAGTTATCCACCCTCCATATAAGATTTTAATTCTTTTCTTATATAAATTTATCCCTGTATGTATATATTTATATTCAAAATTAAATATATTTTCTGTTAATAATATCCTTTATAAGAGTTCATTTACCTTATTGTGTATATAAAATATATATAGTATATATAAAAAAATTGATCTTTCGATATATAGAAGGCATGTAATATTTGTTGTATATAGCATAGAAAAAAAATATAAATAATTGTTCTAAACAAATGTATTTATATACTATATAGAAAAATCTTTTAAAACCACAAATATTACGGTTGTTTATGTTAACAAGCCCTCATATATAAAAAAAATTTTAAAAGAAAATAATATATATAATAGATATTTTTTTTTATTTTGTATATAACTAAAGATATTAATGTTTTATAAGTATAAGAATAAGAAAGCGTACATATTAATATACAAATATATATAATAATAAAATTCAACAACAATAAAAGTATGACAATGAATGTACAAAACTGTTTATTTTATCGTATATATATATTCTCTTTTAATGGACAGCTGTTTCTTTATTTATCTTTTACCCATCCATAATAATAAATATATATTTTGATATGTATATATAAATAAATATGAATATTGGAAAAAAAAATCCTATATATTTTCATATGTTTAAATGTTTATCATTGAGAAAAGGTGGTATATAAAGTAAAATTATAAACTTACTTGTTGTACTATCCATTTCTTTTTTTTATTTTATAGCTACATTTATATATAAATTCAAATGTTTGTATGCCGGTATATATATGTGCAAAAAAAAATGTATATATCATATACCTTTAAATAATCATTTGATATAAATCATGTTTTTATATGACAAATTATAGAGATATTATTAATTAAATGTGTTGTATCGTTGCGCGTATATATATAAAAATATTTATAATAGTATAAATAAATAAAAATAAAAAAAATTATATGCGACAATCAATTGCAAAGCAAAAAATACACGAACACAAAGGTAATAAATAATAAAATTAAATTAATCATTAGAAAATATTCAATAAAAACAACGTTTTATCGCATATAGACATAAATTTAACACTATGTCGAAATGTCAATTATATATAGTTAATATAAATTTATATAATATTCTATATCCACAAAATATCTTTCTATTTATTTTTTAAATGTTTTTTTTTTACGTAAATGTATAGATTTATAGATTGCGGGATGATAATGATGATCGCGGTGATCGAAAATTTTCTATGTATCAATAAAAATATTTTATATGTAAAAAATTCCTATTTTATATATAAATCAAATTATATGATGTAATCACTAAAATATGTTTACTTATTAATTGACCTAAGTATAAACATGTAAAAATGTTTTTCATTCATTTACTATAAATATATGAATATCTGATTTTTTTTTTGCGTGATTATATGGGAATGTATTAATCAAATGTAACCTAATATTATCGGATTTGTTGAAATATAAATCTTTTATACTTTTTTTAAGTCAACATCTTTAACATGATCATTATACCAAAATTTATTTACATATTACTATATCAAAAACTCTCAATATTTATTACTATTTAAAAAATCGGATAGTATAATATTCGATAAAGTTTAATAAATCGCAATAATAGCGTTTTTCAATTTCTATTAATCCAAACGTTTTCATTAATAATTGATTAAATTTTTACATAAATTTATTTTATGATAAATTTATTGAATGGTGTTTAATTGAATGGAATTTTGCATGAAAATTAAAAAAAACAAAATAAATAATAAAATGAAATAATTTTCATGTAAATATATTTATTCATGTTAAAATATCTATATCCCCTATATATGTATACATATTTAGGATCATATTCTCGCTCATTGTTATTTAGAAACATATTTTATGTATATAAATATATATTAAAAGAATATATGGTTAAACAAGATTTTACAAGATCTTAAAATGCACAAGTACAACATTTTTTTTATTATCTATTTCTATGCATTGCATTCGTATATATATATATATATGAAAAAGGTAAAAAATATCTACTATTTATAATATATATATATTTTATTCCTTATTTAATCTATTTATACGTAATCGTATATTCATGTGCACTTTATGGTAAACCAACGTGTATAAATAATATATAATTTATATTCAATGTTTTTAAATACATCACTTTGATAAATTTACCATGTTAAATATTACTCGTTTATATATAGAAAATATATATGTGAATATATATTTATTGTACTTGTTTCATAGTTTTAACAGATATATAATAGTATTTTTTTTTAAATATATATATATATAAAATATGTATTTTATGATCAACAGCAAATTTCATATATATATACAGATAGAATTGTTTATGCATTGTAACAAGTGCAATGAATATTTATCGGTGATACATTTCAATGTGAGTATTCAGTGAGCAATCACAATTATTTTTCATTTGAATCATAATATACTACTGTAATTCTTTATATATATATTTATAAAAATAAATAAATATATTCTTACACAAATAAATAGCACACATGCAGTGAATAATAATTTAATAATAGTTATATATATTTTAAAATACATGCTTCAATTCAGGAATAATAATTTTTACATTGAAATTTATACATGCAAAAAAAAAAACAAACATCTATAAAATCCTTCATCGAACAGAGCACGAATTGTATTCTTATAAAATAATTATTAAAAATACAGTTTAAACTAATGAAATCTATCATTTATTTTACATAACTTACAATACACTTAACTTACAATTATAACATATAAAAGATTTATTAGACGACAAAAATTTAAATTTCATACAAAAAAAACACAAAAGACTTAACAGACGACGAACCTGATTTTAATGATTTTCGAATACGTACATTTTTTCAACATCATTTTTAACCAACCTCATCTTTTTTCAACCTCATATATTAAAAATATCATACTATTTATAATCAAACAGTTTAATTTTTTCCTAAATATATCAATAATTTATATTTATTAATTAATTAAATTACATTTAGGTAGTGGATGTAATGTTTCTATGTTATCGATTTTAATTTCGATAATCTAAAAAATAATTAGATAATATTACAATTTTTGGATATTATTGTTTTTTTTTATTATCGTTGTCCAAACAAAACAAATTTCGTTTTGTTTACATTATTTTGCTTATATTTAATTTACTTGTTGACCATATGGTGAGATTTTTTATAATTATAATATATTATATATTATTTATTATTTTCCTAAAAACAATATTTATGTATATTTCTTGTTTTTATTTTATAAAAATTTTCCTTCAAACGTCTTGCCTTTTCATTCTATAATTGATAAAATTAGTAGAAGAAAACAAAATTTTAATAACATATTAAGTAGAAGTTTTATGTATGGATTAAAATATGGTAATTCAATCAACATTGAACGAATATGATCAGGTTGACCTGAATGATTTTGACGACTACAATGATTACAGAAATATCTGCGAGGAATTGAAATCAGTTGCAATTTTAGCTCATAAAAAACTTTATAAACATAAACCATCAGCAATATTAGTAATCCAAAATGAGCTCCGTCGTTTACGTAACGATATTCAACAAGATAATACTTTAACATTTGATAATAGTGAAAAAGAATATGACAATGCAGAGGATGATAATGAAATTAAAATCGTTTTTATTTTTTTATTAATTTATTGGTTCCTGTTAGTATTGTCGTTTATTTTATAGCGTTCGCTCAACCATTCAAATTTCAATGAATATAACTCATAACTATATAAAATATTATTATTTATAAATATTTATTTAAGATTGATAAGTAGTTTTATAAAACTGATTTTAAGGTATTTGTATCATATTAAAATTGATATTATAGTAAAAAAAAATTGGTATTTATTCAAAACTTGAGTTTTTTTAAGAGTTTGAGATCGGTTCCATAGAAGGGCTCGTTCCTGAACATTTTTTATTGTTTTTCAGGTTCTAGAGGTAAGGCCGATACTGTCCCTCGCTACCTTTGGTGACCCACGACCAAGCTCATTATTTGCTTAACCTGGGTTGTAGTCGGCAAACCATTACAGATTCATAAAAAAATTTACAAAATTATTTTCGCTGATCTCTTATATTTTCTTATTATATTACATTTGCGTTTTATTTCACATTCTGTTTTAAGCACATGCTGATCGAATTCATTATAATGATAAAAAGATATATAAATGGTGACAATAATAACACGCCGTTAATTTTAATATAATTTGATATTAATTTTATTTTATTTTTTTTACAAAAATACAAATACAATTTTCTTTCACATAACGATAAAATACAACGTATTTTTTTATTTTTTTATTTTTCACACTATTTCTTTATATTTATAATATAATGTTAATTTTTTAAATGACGCCCACTTTTTTTGTGTATTTTTTTTTGTACAAAACATTAAATTTTTTTTACAAATGCCTCACAACATCATTAAATAAATTTGAAAATAAAATAAGACATTTATGTCTTAATAATAATAATAATATATATACCATCATCATAATACTATAATTTCATGAAAGTAAGTTAAATTTTATTTATATTTAATGGGTATTTATTTATTTTTTTTTTGTTGTATATAATCGTTTTAATTTATAAAGTTTAATTTTGAATTATATATATAATTTTCTTATTATATTTATGGAATTACCTATTTATTGTTTTAATTTTACTGCTTGTTTTACTATATAGTTAAACAATCATGAATAAATATGATATTTTAAGATTTTTGAGGAATAAAATCTTTAAAATAAGTTAACAAATCAAAAAAATTAAATTATAAAATATTAATATTTTAAATACTTATGAAAATATGCAAATTCTATGTTCATTTTTCCCTATTTATTTTAATATATCGTTGTACTTTTATTGAGTATATTATTTAAGAAAGTTACTATACACATTATTCTATATTGTATTGCTAAATCCCTTCACATAATATGATGTGAAAATTTGACTAAAAATTATGCAACAACATTTTATTTTATTATTATTAATAATAAAATCAGAAAAGATAAAATCTTAAACATATATATATATATATATATATATATATATATATATATATAATCGGAAACAAATCAAAGGAATAAAAATACGATTTGCATTGTTCGAAACAATTCAATCATTTATATCTTTTCATTTTTATTACATATAGCATTCTTTAGTTTCGTTGATATATATATAAATACAACTTTCCCAATTTTATCTTAATTTCTTGATGATTTTCACATATAAGCTATTTATAAGCGTATATGCATGTTTTACAATGAATGAATTTTAAATAATTTGGTATATTCAAAAATTGTATTGGCGATTTATAAAAGAGAGAAAAATGTTATATGAATATATAAAATAATAAACATCAAAAACAACTTAAACCATTAAAAAAATATATAAAAAAAACAATTCAACACGAGATGCTGTTTTTTTTTCTTCTTTATTCTGTTATCTGCAAATTTTACATATGCTTTTGTATAAAATAGCATCACTTATACGATATTGCAAATGATATATATATATGTTGATATACAGTAGAATAACAGATAATCGTTGACTCGTTCTCAATATTATACATAATACGATAATACGTATACCGCTCTATATGAAGTGTTAAGTCCAATAGCGTGCCCTTTTTATATTTGATCGGAAGTCAAAACATATATACGGGAAGAATCCCGTATAGATTACTTTTATTATTGTCATAATTTTAGAAAATAATATTCTATAAATTTGCTTATTTTATCCAAATTATGTTTATGATTATCTCGCTGCTTTATTATATCTATAAATTTGCAACCAACTATCTGCAATGAATTTTATTCTATATACCTACATATAGATAGAGTTAAAAGTTGAATTATTTTTTTTATTCAATTCATTCATTCAGAAAAATTATAATGACCTGTTATACGTAGAATTTAAGTTGTTTATATATATAAAAAGATAAAGTTATATATATATATAAATATATGAGAGATTGTATGTAATAATTTTCTTCTTTTATTTAGCATTTCTTATCAGCATGCGTAAATTTGTGTGCTAATTTTATTTTTCTTTAATATATATTAATTCTTCTTTTTCGATATCTGTTACTCTCCGTTTTGTATATAGTTGTTTGTTATTGTTGGTACATTATAAATGATTGTCCATTTATTAATCTTTAGTCACGAATATGCCCTTAAGTAAAATGTATTTCCGATTTCTTCAATGAAAATGAAATAAACTAATTATTATATACTAGAATATATACATGTATAAGATTCATTCACAGAAGTGTTTTTTTTGTATTATGAAACACGTATATATATATACAGTATATTTTTGTTGTAATTTTTTCTCTTACCATCCTCTATATAGATGAATTATTATATAGTTATGCGATTAAAAATCGTAAAAAGAAGTAAATTTTTTTTAACAGGTCGTGTCTTGGCTTTTTAAGTATGTGTTTGGTAATAAAAGTTCATATTTATGTATGTTTAACAATCATTAAAATCATAAGTATATCACTGTTTCAGCAGCATATATTGTACGTTTAGCTATATCGCGATGTGGTTTGCTTTTATATTACATATATTAAATTTAGCACACGGTTAATTTGTCAATTATATAATTCATAAAGGTAAGATATTTTTCTAAAAGATACACAAAATCATTATATTTACAAAGCAAAAGCAAAACTAAAAATTGTATATATATGAAATGAAATTAAACCATCAAACAAACTGCAGTAGGTACATATAATATACATTTCAGTAAAATGCATGTGGTGTAATTAGAAATAATAAATTTATCACATATATATGTTTATGTAGATATATATATATATATATATAATATATACAATCAACATTTAATTTAATATAATTAATATTTGCAGTTGAATCTTAATTATTTTGCTATAAACCATGTGGAAATATATTATCGCAATGTATTTATTTATTTTTTTTTCAATTGATTTCATTTAATTTTTTAAATCTTGATCACATCCAATAATTAACTCAATAAACTGCGAATATGCATCAAATAGAGTATTTTTTACACTCATTCTGTATGTATGTACAATGTGTAAATATATAAATGGATATATGGTTATAATGTATAAACAAGTATTTATTTTTTTTTTATTTATATAGTATATCTTATCGATTTGTCACGTTTTACTTCACGTACTACGATACCATATATTATATATATATATAATTTTTCTATCTATACACCATACCTGCGTATAAATTTATATTCATATATTTAAAAGTCTTTAAACTTTATTCATTTATTCAATTTAAATGTATTTATTTGTTTTTATAAGTTATAAATATTAAATGTTATAAATATATATATTTATATATATATGAATATATTATATGTACATATATATGTTTATATTAAACTATGAACATCATTTGTAATCACAAATGTATCATATGTATATTTATTTATATAGGTATATAGTGTTTTCTTGTTTATAAACAAAAAAAACAACTACAATATGCGTATATATAAATAAATATACATTATGCATCTATATGGTTTACTATATATGTTATAACTACATGTACTATTTATAAAATCACATTTTAATTTAATGCTTGATTTGTATAATTTTATTAGTTTTCTTATTTGTATATATATATATGTGTATATGATGAATATTTTATATATATAGGATTCAAAACATTCATTTAATCGATTAGTAAAACATTTTATTTTAAAGAGAATGTTTTATATAAATATAACATATATATAGTTAGTATATACATTTGCATTGATTCGACACACTCGAATATATATTTATATTTCAATAAAATTAATCAATACTTTTACCCGTAATGTCACATCGCTATATATAATTGCATATACATACGTAAATTAATATATAGTATCTATTTATATATATAGGATGCATTTGGAAGACATATATAATTAATTAATTTCTAATTTTATTTTATGAAAATTTATTTTTATGTTTTAAATAAATAAAATTCATTGACAATAATTGAAGAGTTTAATGAAATAACATATTTATTTGATTATCATTTTTTTTAACTATATTATTGTATAGTTTGTCGCTTTACATATATATATTGTTATTATAAATGATTTAAAGCCAATATTGGTGTTTTTTATTATAGTATTTCAAATGTGAATTCTAAATTATTATAAATCTTTTTTATGCTATTTTTTCTGTATCGCTTAAAATAATCAACATTATTTCACGACTATACATTTTGGATCTCAAAAACTATTCTATCCGCAAAGTTTTGGTATATCTCCGACCGTATATATATATATATATATATAGAAGTGCAATATATTCATTATTTTTGCTATATATGCATTTGTTAAACTCATTATATCCGTATAAGTGTGTTAATATACATATTTCATAATAATAATAATAATAATAATAATAATAGTAATACTAAATATATCCTAATACATTTTAAAACTTAATAAACACTTTATTTTATTTCAAAATAATATTATTAAATATGGATAATAATAATTATACAATAATAATAATAAGAATCAGAATTGTATATAGATATGAATATACGCAACAAATGTAGTAGCAGAATTATTTAAATGTATGTTTAAAATATCTATTTCTATATACTATTTTTTATAAAACCATATAATTTTAAATTGCATTTAAATATATGCAATTCATATATATAATATATATATATATACAATACTATACATTTAAAATATATATTTATATGTTAATTGAATACAGATATTTTGTAAGGTAAAAATGGTGAAATGTACAATTGCGTTTGAAAAAATAGCAACATATTTAATTAATTATCAATAAAATATTTATTTAAAATGTAATCCGTATAGCAATTAATTTTAACAATTTTAAAAATACGCTTGAAAAACAATGTACAAATTTTATCAAAAATTGATATGGTTAAATTTTTTTAGACATTCAATTTTTCAACAAAACAATTTTTTATACATTATTTATCACACGATTGTATAACTACTATATATTTAATTAATATCATATACAGAATATTACACCAAATGTTTAAAAATAAATGTTTTGTATAAAATATCTAATATCAAAGAAAATATATATTCATTTCTTGATATAAACAATTTATTTGCTCATATATGTATATATTATTTGTTGTTGTGCCTTAAGCAAATTGTCTGAATATAAAAGATCTATTTTGAAATTATAACAACAATTAATTTAAATTTATTTATATATTATACCATATATATTTATATTTATATTTATATGAACAGTTTCAGTGCATATACGCAAAGAACAGGTACATAATGCAATTTTAATGTATGTATATAAATGCATAAATATATAATACTTGAGTTGAGATAATAAACATAAAATATGTATATATACAAAAAACATTAAACCATCATCATATTTTATTATTTTCGTTATGTTTTGGATAAAGTATATATAAATATAAAGTGAAAAACATCAAAAACAAAAGAAGTGTGTATATATAATTTAAAAGATTATAATTTTGTATTTGATTTTATTTTCTTTCTTATATCAAGTAATTCCATTTCTCATTTTCACATTGCAAAAATGATGCAAAAAAAAAAAAAATTAAAATAAAAATGAAATACAAAACAACATATA
This sequence comes from Dilophus febrilis, assembly GCA_958336335.1. Classification (NCBI taxonomy): domain Eukaryota; kingdom Metazoa; phylum Arthropoda; class Insecta; order Diptera; family Bibionidae; genus Dilophus; species Dilophus febrilis. Next base: position 29,154,021 of record OY284469.1, on the reverse strand, counting down.
AGATAAATAATTACTTGAAATTGTGGGTGTAGTATTTTTTTTTTAGTTTTTTATATGTATGTGATTTTTTTTTATAGATAGCGACATTTATATATTTATGCAAATTTTTTATTTATATATACTTTTTAATATTTAAATACGCATAAATTTATTATAATACGTATACAGGTATATTTATGTATGCGATACATTTTTTTTTTTTTGCATTTACATGCATATATTATATTATCTAAAAGAAAAAAAAGTTAAAGTTACGTTATATATATGTGCGCGAAAAGAAATAAAAGAAAAATTATATAAAAACATGTAATTTACGTGTACCATATATATATAAAAAGAGAATTATAATAAAATGAAAAAAAAAAAATCTAAAAATATATATACAATGGGAAATAATTATCGTATATTTATCAAATAAAAATATATACTATATATATAATAAAAATATTTTATTGGCGAATGGTTTATATGCATTTATATAATAAGATAATTGCAATGCGACATAACATTAAGATTTGTCAAATTTGTCAAAGTTTGTAACGTTTATATGTAAAAGATTAAATATTATCACGTTTTGTTTCGTTTCTTTTTCTTCTTCTTCTTCATCCTAAATATTGAAATTAATATTAAATTATGTTTTACGATATAAAACAATCGCATTATCGCACGGTTAATTTTTCCTTTTATCGCATTATTCATTATGGTTTTGATGCGCAAATCAGTAATCGCAGTATCTATATTTAAATATTAATCTGATATATCATTAAACAATTATAATGTTAACATATAATTTATTAAATCATTCCGTTTCGACAAATAATATACGAAAATAACTGACAGCCTATAGATATTATACAAAAAAAATATTTACTGATCTGATATGCTTTTGGATATTTTTTCATTTTATTATATACAAGAAATTACAAAAAAAAATATTATAAGGTAATTTTGAATACTAATTTTCTGATGGGAAAAACAAAACCGATTGTTTTACGAAGTAATATCTTTTTAAAATTATTAAATAAACATTCATCATTAAATGCATTATATTATTATTATCAGTATCTAATAATATAACTTTTATATTAGCAGTTAATTTTATAATTGACGAAGAATTATATATTTCTATATATTATTATTGAAAAAAAAAACAAAAATAAAAAAACGGAATGTATAAAGACACGCGCCTAAAAAATGTTTCGGTTAGTGAACATTAATTCATATATATACATTTATTATTTATATATTTTTAGTAATACTTATTACATATATACACATATACGATGTATACATAATTTGGTTGTGAATTAATTAGTAATCGCGCGATGAAATGTATTTATAATTGTTTTCTATATTATATATTTATTGTATGATAATACACTTTAACATAAACTACATTTATTATATATTCATACGTTTTATATTTATATATTTAGTGTTTTGTTGTATTTCAATATTATAATTTTATTTATACATTTAAATTGTATATTTATTCTATATGTACAGATATCCCCTTGTCTCTGCGGCGCTATTAAATTTTATATATATACATACATAAGTGAATAGAATAATAATTAGTTTATTATATTATCATTATATAAAGTTTTATATGTTTAGAAAATGCTTTTATTTAAATAGGCATATTCACGTATCATCATATCTTATATGTGTAACGAGATATATAATGAGTATTTGTTCGTGATACAGTTATTTAAATCAGTATAAGTATATAATTCTGCATTTATATATATACATTTTATATCAGTATATTTATACTGTAAATTCACAATTACTGATATAAAACATTGTTTATATATTATTATAAACATTTATCAGGGACAATTTTGACTTATTGGTTCAACTGTATATATAATTTTCTTGGCTTTGTTTAACAGTTCGCAAAGATGATACAGTTTTTCCTATATATACACTTTGGAAAATCGGCTATATTTCATTCGAACCAATTTTAAATGATTTCCAAATTTTCTTTTATATGATATATCAGAAATTGATTGAATTTTCATATTATACCAAAAAAATAACAATTGAAGAAAATCTAGGGTCGGGAATTTAAATAATTGCAAATTGAGAAAAATCGATTTTCCTTACAAATTTAACAATAAGCTGCACACCTAAAGTTGTTTTCATAAACTAAACATTTATGTACCTTTAAGAATATCAGATTTTTATATGATCCTATAAAACACAAATTGTTCACCGTTCGTCCCTGCGATATTTATCATTTTGTTTATACATACATAAATTATACAGTTTGTGTTATTAAAAGAATTTAAATTCAAATTTAAATTCAATTCATTATTAATTAATAACAAATGCCTTGATATAAAAAACAAAGCTTTCAAATATAAATCGATGAAAATTCATTCAATTTCAAACCTCTAATTCAAATTTTAAAAAGATTATTTACTTTTTATGTATCTATATTATACCATTGTTTATTCTCGTACTGTATTCTTATTTAAATAATAATATATAAATAAATAAATAATCTTCATATACGATTATTTAAAATAACTAATTTTTTTCTTTCATTTCTATGAATTTGAAAATTTACAATAAATTTATTTTACCATATTACAATGTATATATATTATATAGATTTATTTATTATTTACTGTATATACATATAGTATACATATACATCTTTTCTGAAAAAAAATAAAAACTTGAAGGTTTAGTATATAATAAAATCCTCTAATTATTTTACAAAATTAACTATTTTTATGGGGATTATCTAAATATAAATGTTTATAATATGCTTATTTAGAAAATACATAATTTAAAGTTTTCTCTTCTTGCAAAAAAAAATTTGATAATCTTTTATTATATAGCCAATTCAAAAGAATGTTAATATTTTTATATAGAGATTGTCGTCTACAAAATCTTTATAACAGAATATTCTAATTGAATTTTAAATATTTGTATTCATCAAAAAATATATATGAAATCACCAAACTGTAGGATTTTTTTTGTATTAAATCGCTTTATTATATGATTATACAATAAACAAATTGTTATTATTCTATATATATTTATATATAATGATTTATTTCAACAAAATATTCATAATTTATATTTTATTACTTTATAGTTATAATATTTATACATATATGTTTAAAAAAATAATATATCCATTATATAAATTATTTAACAATAAATATTGTTTACGATCTCAAAATTTTACACTCTGGTGGTACCCATAATCATATTTTATATGTGTTAAAGAAATAAAAAAAAAACGGTGTACAAAAAATATGTATATATACACTTAAAAAAATTTAAAAAAATTGAAAATCATTCATTCATTCATTGATAAATGAAGCCCACACACAATCTGCTATATAAGAAAGTGACATATTACTTTATGTTTAAAAATAAATTTATAGATTTATTTGATTATCATATTCTACATGTGATATATCTATAATACGGCATGTTTATTTTGTGATATGGTGGTGACGTGGTGAGGTGGTTGTAATTTATTGTTTGATTTCGTTACTATTTTATACTATTTCATTTAATCATTATATTACCATATGATTTTATTATATTATTATTTGTTATTTCTTTGGTATTTTAATATATCGATGATGGAGGTTTTTTTATTGACATTCTTTACAAAAAAAATTAACATATGTACATGTTTAATGCGATTAGTACATAATGTATATATTTAATTTAATTTGAATATAAATTGATTTTTAAATAAACATTTAATTTTAAATAATATCTATTTTACGTATATTCCGTTTTTTTTCATACAATCATCAATCACAATAATGAGTCTCATCATATATATATATATATGAAAATGTGTCAATACCTGTTTTGATATAATTTTAAAACTATCAAAATATAATGGGTAATTATATATTTTAGAATATTTTTCCACTGTCAAGAAAATCCATCAACTGATTTTACACAGATAAATAAAGTGTATATGGGCAAAATTAGATCCTATATAATGCATATATCAAAATCATTCATATAATATAATTATATCTGTTTTTGACAAATTTGTATACAAATAAATAAACTATTTGTATATATATATAAAAAAGGATTAAATATAATGTTATTATTATAATAAACGTGAAAATAATATGAAGAAACACATATTTTGAATACGCATTTATATTATTACAAAACGAAAAGTGGTCATTATATAAAGTTTCACATTATAAATATATATAATAAGTAAATAAAATCTTAAAAATGTATTCAAGTGTACGTATATAAATATATATTTAAATGCACACAGTATGTGGTAAAATAATTATTTAAAAAATTAATACAAATTTCATATATACTCTAACTAAAATATTTAATATGTTATATAAGTTTTCGAAAGGAATTAATGATGAAAATAATAAAATTAACAAGGTAAAAATTCATTTTTTTGTTTTTTTTTATTGTATATAAATTTTTGCTTTTATTTTATTATAATATATATATTGCGAATGTGTAATTCATGAGTTTATGAAAAATTTATATTTTTTAAATTTAAAAATCCCTGGCATATCGTGTAATTTTTAATAAAGCATCTTTCAGATATAATATCAAAAAATTGATATTATATAAACATCGCATTTCAATTCAAAACTTATGGATTTTAATTTAATATATGTATTATTATTACTCTTTTTCTTATATATAAAATCACATATAAAAATTTAACCACAGCTGGATAATTCGATTTTTGTTCATTTAATATAAATATATAATTAATATAAACATTTTGTTTTAAAATAAAATTCACCTGTTCGTTATATTTATATATATATATATATTTTTTTTGTTTAAGACAAGCAGCTAAAGAACTTAAAATATATGAGTTTTTAAATGTTTAATAATATTAAGTTTTTTTTTTGAATAAAGTTAAAATAATTTTTGAATAATTATATTTTTCATTTAATTGTACAAATCATATATCATAAATTTTAATTAATTTAATTGGGTTATATTTGTATTTGTATGTGTTTATTTTTCGGTTTGTCTTTTTTATTCATTAGTTAAATTATAAACTTTAATTTTATATATATGTGATATAATTTAATATGCACATTACATTAATTATAAAACATTGTACAACATCAAATAATAAATTATATCTGATTCATTTAACACATATACAAATCAGACTTTACTCATTACTTAAAAAAATTTTCGATACACATTTTTTTTTTTCATTTTTCATCAATATTTAATGGTATTGTATCAGAAAAAATATACGAGAATGTTTCCCATTTGGTATATTGGACCAATGAAAAATTAATTACAATTCGTAGAATTTACTTGAGTTTTCAAATAATGCATAAAGAAAATGACTGGAAAACTATAAGGTTGTAATTAAAAATTTGTGTTTTTAATTAATTTATTTTTGATCATGTACATTTTAAAAGAACTTATGTGGAAAATTTCAGTTCTTTCGATTCATTATAGTTTCAGAAGAAAATATGCGGAATAAAATAAATGTATGAAAAAGCACAATAATCTGTATTTACCTTCTATTTGATGATGTGTATAGCAAATATACATACATACTTTTATTTTTATTTCTAAATCTAAATACATATAGATATTTAAATACCCAATGCAAGAATGTTTAGCATTAATTGTGTATGTATAATAAATATGTATTCTTTTTTGTTAAGTTTATTTTATATTTATTATATAATATAATTAATTACTTGTATATATAGATGGTAGCCATAGATGAACATTTTCTTTTGTATTTGATGGTTGCCGCTCTTTCAAACAATATTTTTTTTTTTCTTAATTATTTGCTATTATTTATACAAATCTATATATTGAAATGGTGAATATATATTTCTTCATTCACACACTTTATTCTATAATATATAATACGTTTTCTAATTCATCTTTTTATCTATATATTTATATAAGATTCCTATTCCTATTTGTATATTGTACAAATATTTCTATATGTATATGGAATAATTTACATAGTTTTATTTATTATTTCTATTTTATATTATTGAACATTTTTTTTAATAATTCATGTTAATACTAAATACTTTTTACTAAATACTTTATTTTATACTAAAAAATATCTAAAAATGTTTATTATTTACTCGCGTATGTATATTCTTCTTGACAATAAAAATCTCGATTTATTTTTTCTAAAATTTTTGCATGAATGTCTATTTAATAGGGATGAATTTTCTATATATATAGTGTCTAGATGATATAATTGAGAAATTGTTATTAATATTTCCAAATTGATTAAATATTTTATTCGCCTTAAATATCGTATTTAACAAAGTTGTAAATTGTATTATCAAAATAAATAAATATGTCAGCGACAGAAGAGCAAAATTTTATTGGCAAATATTTATTTTATTGCCAATCGATTCATTAAAATTATGTATATGAATATTGTAGATTTATTAAAACTTTTTATTATCTTATTTTTATAAATAAGTTATATTTGTTTTTGTATATATATACGAATATCTACACTATACAGATTATAAATAAATTCCTCAATCCTAGTGTTGCGGAATCTGTAAAATTGAATTGTTATATAGCGTAATGTTTAATTTTTAGAATTTGTATAATAAATAATATAAACCCTGTTTAATCACATTCAAAAAGATATGATTCAACCTTTAAGGAAAGAATAATAATCACAAAATCTTTAAGGAAAAAGGTATATATAATCACAAAATCTCACACTAATTTAAAATGTTTATAACAACACCATGTGGATAAAATTCTGTTTTTTTCTGCGACGATTCTTTTATTTTTATATCAAAATACATTATTGATAATTTTATTATACTGTGCGTAATCTAAATAAATAATCAAATAAACATTTATATTATATATATATATATATATTTTTATTTTTTAATATTATTAATCGGCTACTTGCAATAGAACATTTAATCTATACGAAGAACGTGTATAAGAATTTGTTTTTATCGTAAATGTAACGTTGTAATCAAAGTAAATAAAAATACATATAGTATATATGTATATAAAATGTGACGGCGGCGATGGCGGTGAAGGTGTTGTTATCAAAAAATTCAATTCACTTAATTTATCAATTATTATTATTTAGATTATTGATAAATTATTTAATGTAATGTAGTTTTTTTTTTTATTTCTTATAATTCAAATATTATTTATTTATATATTATTGAGAATATGTTGTTGTGTATATATGATACTTTCACACGAGAAATTATCAATTTATACAAATAATGAGATAATCACTGTGCGATAGTTCGTTTTTTTAACTAAATTGTATCTTATATTAAAAGGAAAAATAAATATAAATATATATATACTATAAATATTATTGTATGAATGTCTTATTTTTTAAATTTTTATTAAAAAATTATATATAGGCTCGTCGCATTATATATATGGAAATAAATGATAAGAAATGTGAAGCGAAGGCGAGTTTTTTTTTTAATCACACCAGAATTTTTTTTATTTTTATGTACATTATACATTAATAATAATATATATATAGATATTATATTTTAAGCATAAGTGGCAGATAAGTAAATTCATTCAATATATATTTTGTTGATTTAAGTATTTTAAATAAAATTACCAATAAATAAAAAAAAATATTAAACTATCAACATTTTTCGTATATAATATAAATATATACGTATATATGTTTTGACTAACAGACAAGTTGATCGTGAACAAGTTATTCGCATATATATAATATAATATCTTATTTCAAAATGCTGCTGGTAAAATAAGAATAATATATTTTAAAATAATATTAATTTGTTTCTTATTGCTGGTTAAGAAAAATAAAACGAATAATTATATATAGAAACAATGTGTGTGTATATATAATTAATAGATTGTTATATAAATGATAGATATGTAACATTTTTTTCTTTTCATCTGTTCATGTATCAATTATATTAACAATTAAAATATTAATAATAATTTTCACATCCATTCTGAAATTATTCACATTTTAAACATTCATTTAAAACAGCAATACTTGTGTCTAACTATTGCGTATATCCACGTATTTATATAAGTTTTTCCTCGTAATTTGTTTTATACATTAATAAATTTATTTATTTCCTTTGAGGTAAATGATCAATATATATCACATGTATTTTAATACATAATGTACGATTGACTTGTTCAATTTTGTGTAGATACTTGAAGATAAAATATAGAATTTAAATCATTAAATTTTCCTGATATTAAATCCTTCCTATCATATATATGAAAATACAATTTAACGTGTTTCTTTTTGAGGGTTCTTAATTTATAGAAAATATTCAATTATTCAAAAAAAAATATTAAATCATTTTTCTTTATTTTTTATCATATGTAAATAATTTTGTGAATTTTTTATATAGGACTAGTTTATCACTTCTGAACAGGTCTAATAGTCAAGTTGTGCCTAAGTCCAAGTATATATAATATGTATATATTTATGAATGCTTGCATGCATGCAAGATATTGACATATCTTAACTCTCGCGCGGTAAATGGTCAATTTTAAATCTATATATATAATTAACAACTTATCAACTTGTGGTCGTATATTATATTTATATAGATGTATATATTTTCATTGTATGTTTCAAATATGAATTTATATATATAAAACAAATATAAAAATATAATTTTACTTATTTATAAAATTATTATATTTATATATAATTGAATTTCTATAACTCTTTATCTTCTCTATATATATAACATATATAAAAATATTTTTTATAAATTCAATTTATTTACTGCTTTCCAATTATTTTAAATACTCTTAAATATTATATTATTGAAAAGTATAATTTTCTATTTTATATATATTTAATATCCTCACGCTATAAACGCAGAGATAGTTAATTGTAATAAATTTATAGTATCTATACATTTAAAATAATATTATAAAATAAATAGTTATTGCATATGTATATATTATTAAATTGAATTTGATTGAATCGCAAAAGAATTCTGTATATTTTATAATTATGCAATTGAAAATTACAGTCGATAACGATTTCATATAGTATAAATAAGCGGTAACAAATGAATGTGATCTATTCATATTAAAACCATTAAAAACCATTTTAATGATTCTGTATATTTGTATGTTTTAATATAATCCATTCAATTTCTTCTCTGTGCGATTTTATAATAAATATGATAAATTACTGATACGATAAATATGTATATAGAAATTATTTATTCTGTCTATTTGGTAATGATTTTATATTGTAAAATATTTATTAATAATTTTATTTACGATGGATTATTGTTTGTGATGGATTATTGTTTGTGTTTTATTGTTTGTGATGGATTTACGATGGATTATATATTGTAATTTAAAGTTTTAATGCACATTACAGGTGGATGCAGTTCTTTAGTTTTAAAAAATGTTTAATTTTATGTTATTGGTAGAAATGGTGAGGAGTAAGAAAACTTGTCTTGATGATCTAAAGGATATTCTGAGAGCTACGTGGTCGAAATTAAATTTATTATATATTCAAAAAAAAAATAATTTGAATTTTGCGAATTATAGCTACAACTTTTCTTCTATTTTCATTTTGATATGAAAATTCAATCAATTTCTGATTTTTTATAGAAGAAAATTTTGAAATCGTATCAATGGCTCAAAAGGACAAATTTTTTCACACCCCGCATGAAAAACTACTTGATAGTCATACGAAGGGCAAATTACTAGACCTGTGAGACTGTTCCATAGTCTTGATGTTCTTGGATAAAATGCATTTCCAAATCTGTTGTCACAAAAGCATTAAAATAAATCAGAATATTATTAATGTTATTCATATATTAATAATATTCTTATACGTTTGAATCATCTCTTATAGAATGTTATTTTTATTTTATTAATTTATTATTATTAATATATAAATCAATTAAATGATATTCCTTCTGTTTTAGCTTTAATTAACTAAATCTATATTATATATTTTTCATAAAACAATAAAATTTACCTATTCAAATGTTTTTTTAAACATTCAAAGATTGAACTATGCGGTAGACTAAATAATATTATGTTAAAATTACTGTACATATACAAATATACGTATATATACCAAAATGTACAGTTGAACATAATTCAAAAAAAATACAAAAAAACAAACATGTAATATTAAAATAAAATAATCATAACAATAATAATAATAATCATTATTATATTTTTACATATTTTATTTGAATTATGTATAATAAAAAAAACTCGATATTTCCATATCTGATTTTTTCGTTATATGAAAACCTATTTTACAATAGAAAAAATATATAAATAAATATTTATACATATATAAATTTATCTATCTGATATGTATATATAATAATTCACTTCAATATCCTAAATAAATTGTCGGTAGCAGGTTGTTGCTTTATATAATAATATACCTACATTTTATAAACACTATATATAAAAAAATATATATAATAGAGAAATAGATAAGGTGTCGCGGTGCGTATAGATCAATTCAATTCAATTCATATCATTTATTCTGTGCTCATCTTTAACAATCATTATATTGAAATATATTTAAATTTTTAAAAGAAAATTCTCAAGGAAATATTACCAATTTATATGAAACAAATAATAAACAATTACTGTATAATTTTAAAATTTGTATAAACATTTCTTAAAATTTTGTTATTTTTAATGATAAACGAATTTGATTAGCGATGATCCTGTCTGTATATTGTATTTATTTATAAATACATTGGAATGGAAATACACATTTATTTAAATACGATTATATTTATCTATTAAATATACATATATAAAATATGGTGCTGTTATTTCTTATGTATCAAATAAATAATGTTGTTACATGAGAAACGAAAACATAAAGTGTGGATATTTATTGGTTAAAATTTATAAAATATATTATAAATAAATAAATTTTAAATGAAATAACAAAATTAAACACTTTATATTAAAATAATAAATGTTATTTTGCCTACGTTTTAGATTCCATTTCAAAATCCAATTTTCTTTTATATATGCGAATGTCACATTTATAGAAAAAAAAATATTTTACATAACTATAAATCTATATACCATAAATGTATATTCGATCGGTCACTGAACATTTCAGATACTATATTTTATTATTAATAAATACGTATATGTACGTACATATATATACAATAAATGATCCGAAAAAACTATTCATATGTCATGGGATGTTGATGTTTTGCATGAATGTTTTGAAGAAATAACACAAAATATATACATATGTATTTATGAGTTAGACCACCTGTGTAGTTATTTTCATATAAATATATAGATGAAATGAATATACGTATATTAGGTACATTAAATCTGTCATCAACAAGTATATATTTATAGTATATATAGATTTGTTGTTATATATTTTTGTGATTAAATAGAAAAATTATATTAAATATAATTTGTGGTTTATTCGATTATATACTCCTCGATTATACATATAATCATATAGTATATGAATTGCATATTAAAAGAAAAAAAAATTAGATGATGATAGAATATTTATATATCTATATTCTGTATGGATTATGTGATGGTTTTTATATTTATTATATCATTCAATAATAATATATGTTATATAAATATGTAAAATATATCACAGAATCAATGTATATAATGTGTACATATGTAAAATTGTATATATATAGTATAGATAATAATATTTAAAATTTTAATTTATATTATACTTATTCACAACAATAATTGACTATGTAGCTATAATCAATATATAGTAATACATTATAGTATATTTATATTCATATATGTATATATACAAAACATATGTATATATAGAAATACATTATATATTATATAGTGAGATATAGAGGAAAAACCCTATGCTAACACCTAGAAAGGAAAACGTGCGTGGTGGAAGAAATTAATGAAGGGATGGGATCAGAAAACAATGTAGTTTTGTAATACATCTGCTGTAACCATATTCTATATTCAAAATATTAATATTAAAAATTTTGAAAAATTCGGAAACTTTACAAGAGATAGTTTAAAAAGAATAGTCTGACATATCTGAAATTATCGAACTAACAAATGTAAAAAATATAAGTCGAAAATTTTAGGAAAAACTACAAGTACTGACACACGAAGAAAACCCACTAAATTTAAAAATAAAAAGTGAACATTCATAATTATATATTCGATTGAGTCACTGTGTACACCTGAGTGTTTAATATTTATACTCATATAGTCATACAACATATTTAGCGATTAACACAAGAAAAGAAAAAAGATGAGAAAAATTAAAATGTATTACTTGATTTTATATAAGTATGTATATAAAAAAAAGAATTTTTTTTATGTTTAACACTTTAATTTATTATTTAGTATTTTTCTTTCTTTATTTTTATTTCTTCTTTATATTTTTTTTGCATAGCACAAAAATAAATCCTTCATATACTGATCTTTATACCATATGTTATAACAAATGTATATATAAATATATATATTGTATTAAGATATTTATTTCTAATCAATTTTAATGTTAAAATTATTGATATATAATAATGTAACATTTTATTTGCTATTTGCTATATTCTTATATATATATATAGTATTTTTATTTTATCTAATTTTATATATTTAAAATATCACAACTAATATATATATATATATTTGTGGTGGGAATATTTAAAGAATGTGATCTGTACAATTTGATATATTATTATTTATTTATATCATATATATGTATATATGCAGTGTATATAACATAAAATAAATCTCATTATTAAATATATATATATATATATGATGAAATAAATTTTTTTTTTTTCAAATTATAGGGACATATCCTATATTGTAAATATTTTATACAATAATTTTTATGCTAATAAAGTTTTATTTATCGTAATGTCTTTCAAATGTCATTAAGCTTTGATTACATTTTTTTTGTTATTGTTATATAGTCTTTTATTATTACCTTTAAAGAATAAAAATGTATAATAATTGTGTTAATTGTGTTAAAAATGTATAATAACTTTGAATTAGAGAATTTTAAAAATTAAATAATATTTTATTCAGTTCTTATTATTTTTTTTAATTATTATATAGCTTTTAATTATTATATAATAATACTCCGAAGGATTTCCAATTTTTAAATGAAAAATATTATTGATAAATAAAAATCCGTAAAAATCAATGATCAATTTTATTTTTTTTTATATATCATTTTGTTCAAACACAGAATAAGTTTCACTCAATACAGTTTTCGTTAAATATTCATCACATATATAACCCAGAATTGAAAATAATAAAGATAAATTTTCCTACTTCGATTTTCTTGTTACCTGATTTTAACATTTGTGGGGTTTAATTTTAAAAGGAAAATTGATAAATTCAAATGAAATTGAATGGAATTATATTTTGCTATAGAGGTTTAATAATAAATAATAATATGGTGAATTCATTTTTTGAACTTAAAATAATATAAGAAAAATTTGATGATTCTATTATTGCAATCATAGGCATTATTTACAAAATTAATATGAATGTGTTAATGGAAATATCGTATTGTTTCTGAAATGAACTCTATTACCCCGATCAATAGAAACTCTTTTTAGCTTTAAAACTTTTAATATCTAACAAAGATTTAGAATCAATATCTGATTGGTGAAGGATAAATCTATAGTTTAATTTGATCCATTCAAAAACAAAGGCATATATTTCTTCTCAAACAAACAATCCATAAATTGTTATCCAATCATTATGAGTATATTACTCTTATTCCACCATCTAAAGACATATTAAATTTAAGAATTCTTTTGTCAAATAATTTTACCTGGTACAATATGGAAATTTGGAATCTTGTATTTTTCATAATTTCTTCTAACTGAATTAAACGAATTTTTATCCTTGCCATTTTTTTAAGTCAAATGTATTATACAAAATAAATTATTTTAAAATTATTTATTATTATATTTTTTTTACTATAAACTAAAAACTTTTCTAGAGATTCATACAAAAAAAATAAATGTATCATTTTAATTAAATTAAATATAAATATTTTATTAATTAAAAGTTTAAAAATTTTAAATGAATTTTTTATAGATTTAAAAAATTTCAATTAAAGATAGTTTTTCCGAAATTTCAAAGAGAAATTTTAATTTAAAAATATTTATTAATATGTATTATACAATTTTTGGTTAATAATAAAAATTTCAAATATCTTTAGGTCCAGCAATATCTTGTTATTTTTAAAACGAAGTATTATAAAAAAAATAAATTCTATATGTATATGGTAAAAAATAATAAGGAACCATTAAATACAAATCTTTATTCTTGTATCGATAAATATCTCCCAAAAATAATTTCTGTTTCTTTTATATTTATTTCTGTTTTATATATTATTTTTTATATTTTATTGGGTTATTAATTTATATTATTAATTTTAAAAATCCAGTTAAAAAACACTAACTAATTGAAAATGTCGTTTTCATTTCATGTTCATCATTTTCTTTATATATCATATATATATATATATATATATATATATATATAGATAATTTTGGCAAACTTTAAATAAATTAACATTATTTGTATAATATATAGGTAGATGTATATTACATTCAAATTTATCACAGTTGCAGACAATTTTTTTGTTAAAATTAATTGATTGAAAATCAATTATTTTTTTTCAAATGAATACTAATGTCGTGCTACATATTATATAATTGTTTTATCCGCATTCATATTTAATATGATTATTAGATATATATAATTTTATTTGTATGTATTCGAAAAACGAATTCGTTTAATATTTGTAATTATATAAATATGCGTATTTTAATTTTTTATATTATTAACAAAATGAATTTTTTTTTTTTGTAAATTTATATATATATATATGTTTAATAAATGTTTGAATAATTTAAATTAAAAATAAAATAAAATTTAAATTTACACATTCAAAAAACAATAAGATTTTTCTTTTTTGACAAACACACACATTATTTTTACTTATACACAAACACAAACAACTACTTTTAATGTAATAATTATTAAATTTTTTTCATAAACATATTGTTAAAAAAATATGATTAAAAAAAATTATCAATTGATGTTTTATTTTTTGTTTTAATTAAATTTAAAAATTCGAAATTGATGATGACACAAATGCTGCAATAATAATTTTATGAACTCATTTCATGAATACTGACATATGTTCCTGTAATAAATCCTATAATACCGAATACTATTAATAATAAATTTTTCCATAGTCGCCAATTCAGTGTTCCGAAACCGGGTCGTTCGTAGTACGTTACTAATTCGATAATTGCCGGAAACATAAGTCCCAATGTACTTAAGCATACGGCACCAATTAACGTTATAAATGGCCCTAAGTTTGGTAAAGCTGCAGCAATAGCAACTGTTAATATCTGCGTATTTAAAAATATACAAATTAAATGGTTGGATGTAAATATAACATTCATTTTTTTTTATTAATAATCCAATATTCATATACATACCACTAATGATATACGAATAGCATATTCAGCTACATTACGTTTTTCGGAAAAATTTCCTTTAACATTTTTCCAAATAATTTCCATTGGTACATAAAATTGTAATGAAAATGTTAAAAATATTGCAATAGCTATCATTAACTTAACAGATTGTGCGAGACTGTAATGAAAACAAACAAAAACCAATTGAAAATCAATATTTTTAAGATTATTTTTTAAACTTATAATCGAATATACACTTACACATCTTCAATTGGTAAATTTAACGTAATACTGGCTTCTGTTAATTCACCATATTTTAAGTAGCCTAAAAATCCAACAAGTGCATATAATGTAATGACGACAATCATACCAATATTTAGTACACCTGGACATCCAATAAAATGTCCTGGTTTTTCCATATTATTTTCCAATGACATAACAACACCAATACCTTCTAATGCAAATATAACTGTACCGAAAAACATTGGTAAATGTTCGATTTTTGCAATTACCGGACGATCGGTTACCGGCGGTAAATCCGATAGAATATAATACATTGTAATACCCATACCGGTTGCAATCAATATATTTGCAATCAATGAAAATGGTGTTAAATACTTTAATTTACGAATTAAATTCACTAAGATCAATGGTAATAACAACATACAAATGTATATTCGCAGACTATATTCAAAATCAAAATAATGTTCAATTATTTGTTTTAAATTTGATGCAACAAATACATTATAGACACAACAACAACCAATTAAATCGACAACCAAAAAACTATTGATTATAAAACGTGCAAATCTTGACCATTTATGTAATGCAACGGGACCGGCCAAAAATGCTGTTTCCGCTACATCGGCAAAACCTAACGATGGTACTTGTGTTCGACGACTTAATATATGTGCACATTTTACTAAAATATGTACACAATAGGTACATATGCCACCGATTAAAAATGTTGCCACTAAACCAAACCATAAACCAGCATTTGAAAATGCTAATGGCATCGCCAAAATACCTGAACCTAATGATCCCTTCAACAGATGAATCAATGTAGCAAAATCACTATAAATAAATTAAAATTAAAATGATGATAAATCACAATTCATTCATAAATTTTAATATAAGCACGAGAAATGTGAAAAAATCATTTAGAATAATTTCATCATTAATCTAAAAGTGCTTATATAAATATATACAATAATACTTACGATGTTGGATGTGATACTTTACGATGTTCAAATGGATTATAATCATTAGCTTCTTCATCCTTTGAAAGGATAACTAATGGTAGTGTAGAACCAGCTACCGTTTGTACGGGAACATCATTCATCTCCGATTTATAACTATATATAATTATAAACACCTGTTTTATTATTTCGTATATTAATAATACATTTATTTATAAAGGTTTTGTATATTTACGTTTTGTATACGATATTATATATTGGTATTTGTGTTCCTTTCTTATTTTCATACTTTGTAACTACAGGCTGATGAATTTTCTATATATAAATAATGAAAAAATATAAATTAATAACAAACAAAATGGTCATTTTAAATACTATAAATTATACCAATGAATGAATAATTATAGAAAAATAATTTCAATATAGTACAATTTTAATATCAACAAGCAAAACCCTTATAAAATTTAAAGTGTAAGAAAAAACTCTGAATTCTTTAAATTAATCGGAACGCAGATAACAATAAACTTCAATATATTTTCCTTTTTATTTTTTATAATTGAAATATTTAAACAAATAAAAATTCAACTATATGAAGTCAAATGTTAAATCAATATATATATGTATATATAATATATATTTATATTAATTCCATTACAAATGCATAAAACTATAAATAACATATTTAAATTCAAGTGTGTTTTTTTTTAATATTTAAAATTATTATGAAAGTGGTTCAATTATCAATTGATATTGTTGAGGATATTGTTGACTGAGGAGATAATTTTTAAAAAATTGCATACACTTTCATTAATCCTTATATGTTTGTTTTGTTTTTACAAATATATTGTTATAAACAAGTTTCTTTATACAAATCTTCAATATATTCAAGTATAAACTGTTGAACAAAATTATCAACAATTTACCTGTATATTTATAGGTAACAGATATGTATATATAATAAAATTCAATAAATTATAGTTCAACCAAATGTTTACAAGATATCAAACGAAATATATATATATAGGTATTTATAAAATATGTGTTGTATTGAACTTAAAATAAAATCAACCAATCATGTAAAACTTTTATCAATAAATGGTTTTTTTCCATTAATTTTTATATATATAATATTCAATGACGACAATTTATATATAAATAAATGATGATTATTTTTATATATAATTATTTTTCTATTATTTATACAAGTGAACAATTATTATTATTATTTTATAAATATAACAATAATTAAAACATTTTAAATATAATTGTAATGCAGATCAATATACAATGTTATATGTAATATATTAAAAAAATCAAATAAAAATGAAAGCATTTTACAAATCATATATATACGCTCTAAAGCATATAAAAATTGACTTTATAAATCATCAAATTATATATATTATTATAATAAATATGTAGTTCATCCGTTTCGATTTCAATAACAAGATAAATTTATAAAAATTAAAACGGGATGCAAATTATCATTAAAATATAATAAATATATAAAAACGTGTTGCGAATATTGAATGAGATGAACATATTTATATATATTTATATATATATAGATAGATTACACATGTGAAGAAACTGCGTGTGACCGTCTAAATATAAACTGCGATTTTATATTCGCTAAATATTTTTTTTTATAAAATATTTAAATAAATATAAATTGCCAATTTAATATTTAAATTAATATTTATACAGTATATAATAAATATGATATATTATATTTGATATATATGTATAACTACATTAGATTTATTTAAATATATTTGCAAATCATATAATTGATGATAATAAATTTGAAGACGTATTCATCATCATAAAAAAAAGAGGCATATAATAAAATACGTATTTATATTAATATTTCGTTTTCATAAATAATTATTTGTTAAAAAAAAAGGAAACATTTAATTTTATTATACTATCTGCGTCTGTATATATATTAATTATGTCGCCGCATTTATATATAGAAATATAATAAATTTTGGCAATGAATAGTATAATTTTAATTTTCCCATAATTATTTCTAATTTTTTATACAATTATTTAAATTTTTTTTTTAAATATATATCGGAATTCTTTTCTTATTTTTTTTGGATAAATAAAATGAACTTTTAATTTTCTTCGGGTTTTTTTTTTGAAAATAAAATTAAACAATGAATAATTGCTGTATATTCATTTGATAAATTTTTGGAAAATTTTAATAGAAAAACTCTTAAGCTTAAGAGAATTGAAATTTTCCGCATAGTTGATAAATTATTTGAATAAAAAAAATCACGCTGGACATTTGACCCAAAACAGCGGATAAAGGTTAAGAAATATTTAATTTATTATTTTAAAAAAAGCACTTAAAATTAACTGAATCTCTCGAATCTAAAATAAGATAAAATTAATATTTTATTTATTTGAATATATTTAAAACATAAACAATACGATAAATTTTATAAACAACATTTTTGTCATCACATGTATTTAATATTATTATTATTATTAAATATATCTAATGCGCGAATGATGACAATACGAATTTAATAACAAAAAAGCTGTTTGTATATATCTTAAAATAGTCATCACTCGCATTTTATTATATATAAATAAATATATTTAATAATAAATTTAAATTATATCTTATTATATTATCATAAATTTTTAGAGAAATGATTATATTGCATAATATAATTTTATATATTTGTATAAAACCAATTTATCTTTATAAATAAAATTTTGTTTAAATTGACCAGGAACTATTTTTATACATAGTATATAGTATAGAATAAATAATTTTGTACATTTGAGGTTTGAAATTTTTGATATTAAATGAAGCATAATTTTTTTTTCAAAATTACACATATATATAGGTATCAATTGTTAATAATTTATGATTATTATTTTACTTTTTTTTAACCATTAAATTAAGATGACATTGATATATAAATATAATATAAATAAATTTATACTAAACCCACATATGAAATAAAATGTGAAATAAATGTTACAAAGTAATTTTCTATTTGAATAATAATCTATTTTATTTATTTATATAAATAATATACTATTTATATATAAATGATTTTCTCGTATATGTGTGGGGAAACAATTTTTATTGAAATTTTTTTTTTATCAACAAAATAATTTAAATTTAAAGATATTATAATCACAAAATGTGAAATAAAATAATTTGATTTGTATAAATTGAAGCTTTATTATTTGGTTTGTTTAAAATGGATATTTTCATTATAATGACGCAAGGTTTTAAAAATGATTGGTTTAAATTTACATATCGCAAAATATGATAAATATTTTAATACAAATATGGATTGGTAAAGTAATTTAATTATGGCAGCATTATATTATATAGTTTTTAAGATGATATATTTAAATCTGATATATTTCACTATATAAAAAACAATTCAGTTCACGCAAGCATATTTGACTTATATATAGAAAACAATAAATAAAATAGTTTAAGTTCAAGGTATAGCTTTTTCTTTTCATAAAATAAATAAATACAAACAACATTCTATATATAGTTATTAATTACAGTATCTATATAAAAATGTGATCATCATTTTCCCTATGTATATGCAAACGTTATATTAATAATAATAATAATAATAAATTCAATTACAATTCGTTACGTATTATATATTAATAATAATTTTTTTTTACCTATATAAATATAATATATATATATATATATATATTATAGAAATGAAAAATGTAATGCGGATGCCATTAAAAAATGTTTGTTGAACAAAAAAGTAACAATATATTTTATACATATGATATCATAAACACAACAATTTTTTGGCAATACACCAAGATCAAGATCAATGCATCGTTTTATTTTCTTTTTATATAAATGCGATTGCATGTGCATCTAAAAATTATTTAATTTGAAAATGTTCATCGCATACACACCTATAGTATATATATATATTTAAAAACAATATATACATTTCTTTTGAAATGCGATTAAAATTATTATATCTAGAAATTTAATTAAACATTTTCTCTTTAAGAATTTTTATTTTATATATATTTGATATGGTGTGGTTGGTACCTATACATTAAAGGCGCCTAATTTCTTTAATAAATAATTATAATTACAATTGTATCACACCACAAATATTTTAAAATTATCATCACAAAATTAATTTATTTGATAATAATATACTAAAAATAATATTATATATACACACATTATTTTATATTTTGTTGCATATACAAATTTTCAAGGTGAATTTTCTTTATAACGATAAAAAAAAATTGTTTTATGTATTTTATAGATGCATTTTATATAATTTTGTACGCTCTTATATGTAATATATAATTTTCGCCTACAACCGACGATTGGTTTTTGCGTCCGTACAACATTCTTCTGTTGTTGATTAACTAATTTGTTGCCTTTACATGGTATTGTGATTAGCCGTAGGACTAACCGCATGGGAAAACTATGCAACTTTGTGTGAAAGTTCTGATTCAAATATAATCGAAACATACAAAACAATAAAATATGTCTTCAGAGTATATGATCCGAATATTTCGTAAGAATTTTAGGTTCTAGTTGATTTTTTATCAATTACTCTTTATAATCGCACAGACCTTTAATTTATAAATGTACAGATTTTATGATGATAACATTTATATATATAAATTTGATTAATAAGTTATACAATTTCCGCTTAGATTTCAGAATGGAAACTCTGAATTCACTTTTTACAAATTTAATTATTAATTTTTTTTTAATTTTTTTTCACATATTTATACTCGGCATCGATTATATTAAAACCGTATATATAGTAAAATATATCCAGATTTAATTGTTATTACTGCAGATATCTAAGAATTTATGGGATTTATACTATAAATCTCTGCGGGTAATTCAACCACAAAATAACGTATTTAGAAACTAATTGATTTTCTAAATATACCACAACACATAATAAATAAATTATAAAACTACATATTTGTTTATATATACACTGATTTTTTGACAATATATAAATTAATAAATAATTTTTATGTATACCTTCACGGACTAAAATAATATTACTAAATTTTTTTCATTAAATTTCAATGAATTTATAAACTTGAAAATATTCATGATAAAAGTTTGCTATATATATAAATAGATAGATATATATGTGTATTATTGATAATATGCATGAATATATATACGTACGTACAGAGTAATTAAAATCTTAAATGAAAGGTACTCCTAAAACTATTTGGTTCTTCATACATAAAAATTAACCATGAAATTAATTCCAAAGTAAATGTTAAAATTTTTTATAAATATATATGAGAAAATTTTATAATTATTTAAATTTCAAGTGTCTCTCTTTTTCTATATATACAATAATAAATATTGATTTATAACAACAAACTCAAAAAATTAATTAATATGTTATCAATAATAAATATTAAAAAAAAAAAAAGAAGTAATTATAATAATAATAAAGTGTCTGTAAACTTAATTGAAAAAATTAAATATTCTTGCAGATCGCATTTATATATATGATTTAGTAAATGAATATGTAATATATTATGTATATATATATAATTAATATAATATATAGAAATCACCGCATCAATTTATGAAAATTTTTAGTCCGATATTCATAAATATATATATAAATATTAAAAATCATGAATATAGTAATACTCTATGGTGTAGTTTACAAAAAACTCCAACCTACAATACTTATAAAATTATTTTGGGGTCGTGGGTTCGACCTACCTACTGAAGACATAAATCATATTTTGTGTTTTTTCTGTTATCTTCAAATCAGAATTTTCACACAGAGTTTCATAATTTCCATGTGATTGGTCGTACGGCAATAATTACCGACATTGTAAAAGCATGCAAATTATAAAGCTATCAACGGAAGACTGTTGTATGGGACACTAAAACCAATCGTCGGTTATAAAGCGAAAATAAATTTATTATATATTTAAAAATGCAATGAAATGCTATGATATTTTATATAAACAATGCAAAATAATGACGTATCCAATGGAAATTTCCTATATATAAATATTCTATATATATCCATATAATGATGATGAATATCGTATAGTTTTTTTCTTCCATATATAAGTACATAAAAACTGAATTTTATGACATTTTTTATGTAAATTATACTGCATTTATTGTATGTGTATATAATTTTTTTTTTAAATAACTGACTGATTGCAAAAATATACACATATTATAATAGTATAGTAAATATATACACATATTAAATAAATAATATTAATTTTCCATTTAAGTTCATTATTTATTTATTATATATATTGTACTATATAGCAGTGTATTTCAATTTTTTTCTTTATCATTTAATTATTTGTAAATTAATTTATTTTATATATATTTTCAGTGGCGGAATTTTTACTACAATACATAAAAAAATTATTGCGAACATAATTTTCCGGAAAATTTAATTTTCAAATTATAAACATAGTTTTTCTCCAGTTTTCATTTCCTTTGCATCAATTGAAAATTCAATCAAATTCTGATTTTTCATAGAAGAACATTTTGCAATCGCATTATTGATTCAAAAGATATTAACCAATTTTCCAAAAAGTGTCTGGGAAATATTTCATTTTTGGTAGCATTGCATAGCGCAAAAAATGGTACAAAGTTTTTTTCACACTTTCAGTTATATCTTTTGAAAAAATTAACCGATTTTCCAATTGTCTTCTACAAAAAATCAGAATTTACTTGAGTTTTTAAAGTTATACAAAGAAAATGATAATTGAAGAAAATTAAAGGGGTCATTTATGTTATCTGAACTTATCATGGCAAATTTTATGCCCGCCATTGGCCGCCAATGATATATTTGTTAGAAATTCAATAACTATATATATAGGGTTGTCTGGCTATCAATATGGTCTGGCTAGTGTTTCTTATGCAAATATATTTTTTATTAATCAGTTATGTAAAAATCAATTTCATTGGCTGTGCTTTTATTTTAAGATTTTTTACTATCTAAAATTTAAATACTTAGCAACATTTTAACAGCATGAGTTTTAAATATGCAGATTTTTTTTTTATTTGAATGCCCTCTAATGATTTAGTCTGCATATTTATTTGTTTTCCAGAACTAGTTCATTCTGAAACTTATAAAAATTAATATTGGAAAAATATTTGCTATAACTTAATAAGAAAACACTGCAACCCTAAAAATATTTTTGTATGAGAAAAAACTAAGAAATATAATTGATTGTTTATATATACACAAACAATAATAATAATAATACATTTCATTTCATTTATTTATTACATTCAAAAGGTATTTTGACATCAATTAAAATTTAAACAAAAGATAAGATTTAATATATATATATAAGTATAAAATTGACGAGATAATGACAATGGTGGGTAAAAATATTATTATTATTTATTCAAACAAAAACAATCTATTTTTTATGTAATTTCTTATCAAAGACTCGATATAACAATAAATTTAAAATCAAATATACATATGCATATATATATATGAATATGGATATTTTATCTATATTGCACGTGCAATTAACAATCACGTTAAAATAATTTTCAAGTGCAATGTTAAAAGTTCCCAATGGGAATAATAATTTAAAACAAAAATTAAAGTTCCTTTTCTAATCACTATGTAATATAATAATAATTTTTTTTTCTTTTGAAAAATTATATACCTAAATATATATATTAACATTGATCCTTCCTATAACTCATTATAATTAATTGTTTTGAATCCACAAAAAAGAACGTGCAAAATTATTTATAATTTTTTTTTTAATTGTTAAAATAAAATAAAGAAATTCCAATATCGAACCGACCAATTAATTTATAAGCTCATTAAAAAATATTATATTCGCCTTTAAAAAAGTGTGATTCAAATGTTAATTTTATCAATTAAAATCTTTATAAAAAAATACATGATTAAAGCAAATTCTATAATTTAATGACATTAAATATATATAGTATATATAGTAAATATTTTATAGAATAGAATTAAATTTTTTTTTATAAATTATTATTCATAGTATAAAATATAACACATAATATTAAAGATCACTTATTTAAATATATTTTATTCGCAACAATATAACGTTGGTATAATAATAAATAATAAGTCATCAATTATCTAAAAATATGTACTTTATATTTATTATATAATAAATGATAGATTGATGAATCATTAATAGTAAGTTTAATTTTGAATGATTTCATCAAAGTAAAATAAAAAATTATTTAAATTTATCAATTCAAATCATGATGATATATAATTTATATATATTTCAATAATAATTGTTTAAATATTTAGATAATTTTAATGACGTATTTATTAAATTAAATTAATTATAATAAAATATTATTATTGAAGATTTGGCATTCCAATTGATATATTTGTGCATTTCCACGACAGGAAACCAAAGCGTTTTTCTAAGACATTTTCAATATATTTCATGATTGCCAAATCTTCAGTAATAATATTTTTGACGAGAAAAAACATCTATAATTAAAAAAAAGAGCTAAAAATGAATTTTCTCTTTAATAACAAAAATTCTAAAGATGAAAAATAAAAAAATAAAACCTACATAAAATAATTATTAAAGAACTTACAGATGAATCTGTAGACCCTGTCAAAGGAGCTTCTGATGAAGTTCTATGAAATTTGTCCATCTTTGTTTATAGGACCAATTTTTATTTTTACTTTGTTAAATATATTTTTACTTTACTTTGTTTAATATATTTTTATATGTATTAAAAATTATTATATTAAAAATAATGAATTTTAAAATAAGTAAAATTAACAAACTTGAACAAAAAAAAAGTGAAATTTAATAATATAATAAAAAAAAATATATTAAAATTTTTCCAAATCAAAAAACTTCACTATAATCTTAATACTTCTTCACCACAAAAATTAAATTCTTTATATATATATATATTGCGATATTATTTAAAATTGTTTAAAATTTATTATTTTTGTATTACTTTTAATTTTACACGACGAATTTGCATTATAAGTATTTTATTTATCATATATAAAAGGTATAACAAAAAAAAAATAAAATAACATTAAATTATTGATAGAACAACATCAATATTTAAAATAAAAAAAAAAAAACAAATGTTATAATTCTTTTACCAATATAATATTTAAAATCATTTATTATGAATTCTTTTTTCTTTCTTTTAATTTTCTATATAAACATTTTATATAAAACACAAATAAAATCACGCGAATTCGGAAGCACAATAAAGCTTATATTACTTTTTTTATCTATTTGATATATCAATTTGTTTATTTTTTCAGAAAATTATGATAAACAATAACATATATAAATAAAAAAAAAATTCTAAGATATTTTTATCAACCGTTTTGCATGCGCTTCAAATATAAAATGTTGCACAAAGTTTTATAATACTGTTTTATATTTATAAGTATTTTATAATACTGTTTTATATTTTATATTGTATATATATAAATGGTATATAAATAAACATTGTGATTAAGTGTAGGGCAACATGGTGGCGTATATAGACAACGTTTTTTAAATTATTTCAATTTATTTTCCACATAAACAATTCATAATTTGTCATCAATCAAAAGGTATTCCTCTAGATAATATTTCAATTAATTCGAAGGATTGCAATCATTAGTAAATTATAATATATTTTAGATTGGATTAACCTTATTTTTATTAATCATAGTTAAATTTAAACGTCAATATATAACATATTTTTTATGAGTTTTATAATCGGAAATTTGAATAGGGTATCAAAACTTAATTGAGATTTAAATTTCAATGCGGTCTCAAATATGAAATAATAAGGATTGCCATTGAATTACCAATATTGAATGGCTATATATAACTCTGTTATAGAATATTGTAGACTTTATCGGTTTAAATACAATCAAAGATACTGAAATCATTAAAGAATCCCAAAACGTAAATATATGAAATTTTTCTTTTACAAACAAATTTAAGATAGTTTTCAGATATCATATTTAAAGATTTTAAAGTGTTCTACACCGTTGTTCCCTATATATCCCATATAGCATAATATATGAATAATCAAATAAATTGGTTCTATCTCTTTATGTACTTGTGGGTATATACACTTTATTTTTATATTACGTATATATCATTTTATATTGTATTTATTTTTTGTTTATAAAATTTTGCATACTGCTGTATTGTGTTGTGTATATAATAATATACACTGAACTAATATACTTTTTTTTCATATATATAAATAAATAAATGCTATTTTTAAATACATAATTAATTTTAATTATAAATTACAACAATCTTGATTGTAATAAATAAATAAATAAATTAATAATAATACCTTTAATAAATTGACATTATATATAAAAATTATAATATTTATTATTTGTAAAAAAAAGAAAAAAAAGCATATGTTCTTTATGGTTTTTTTTTTCTTTTGCTATACAGTAAAATAATATATGCGGGTGGAAAAATACTTGTGATAATTTCCATATTTGGAAAATGAAGATGTTCGGTAGTTGTATTATTATTTCTGGTCTGGTCGATTATCTGGTAAAATTCATTCATATAATATGACTCAAATCAAATCGTCCTAATTAATTTAATTGTAGACGAATCGAAAATATATGTATATTTTATTATGATATTATTCATGTTAAAATCGTTAAACTCAGTGAATGAAAATTAAAGGAATGGAATGGAAAAATATAATTTTAAAACGTCCAAAAATGCCAGAGTAATATTTAAACTTATAATATAGCAGACACCAATTATGAAAATTAAATTTTCTTGATTCAAATGAACGGATGACCCGAATTAATAATACTTTTACTAGTAATTTCGTATAACCTTTAAATATATACATTAGAATTTCTATACGCATTATTCAATTGAATGGTTATTATATAGATAGGTAATTGTAAGAACAATCAAAGAGCTGTACATTTCATGTAATAAAATGTTTAATTGACTTTTATTTCAACAATATAAACATTTAATGGAAACTCGTATTTATACCGATTACCGGGATTAACACGATTAAACTGAAATATATCAAATAAAATTAAATACTAACTATATTATGTTATATATCTATTTTCAATTTTATATATAAGATTTTCTTCAATTCAATAGATATACATGTACAATTGAAAATTTAACAGAGCTTTTTTCAGATTCTATATTTAACAATTAATATATAAAGTTAGGCGAAATCAGTTGAATACTTTTTTTTAACTTAAATATAGTTGAATACAACTTATATTTTTTAAAACATTTTAAGGTAAATAGTGCAATTTTATCATGTTATTTATTTTTTTGAATAATTATGACGATTGTAGGATAGTCGATATTCGATCAAAAAGTATTTCAATAAATTATATTATTTCAAATATATAATAATATATGTTCAATTGTTCATATCCAGTCTTATATTCATTTATCATTATATTAATTTGTCATCGTATCGCATCATATCATCGGTTTTGAAATTTGGAATTCAATTTTTAAAACACATAAATTGATCTTTAAAATTCGGGATTTTAATTGGAAAATGCTATACTTGAAGTTATAACCATACATCGAATTAGATTTCTTGTTTTTGTAAAGGAAAATTCATATTCGGAAAATTCTATATTATAAAAGATATTGATCTTAACATTATTGAGTGTTAGCAAAATCGTTAACCTTAGAGAAGTAATTTTATAAATATTATACGTTTGTTTATCCGTTTTCAATAAGTGTTTTTTTAAAGCAATTTGTTTTATTAATTAAACAAAAATCTCGATTTAAATATTTGTATTTTGTTTAATGTTAAATTATAGTATATTAGAACAAAACATTTAGACAGATTATGTCCACCCGCACACATATTATTTTAATTTTTTTTTAACAATTTCTTCCTATATAAAGCAATCATCACAAATTCAATTATATATATATATATATATATATTATTGCATGTTAACAAAATTATTAAATTAAATGTTAATGGATATATTTACGCAAATAAATCATCAGTAAAATAATTTTAATTCAAACTTGAATACACAAACATATAAATAAAAATATAGAATATTTATATATAGTAAATTGTCTAACATTGAATAAAAAAAAACAATTTATGCCATATTAAAAAAAAAAACAATTTATGTTTAGAGAATTTGAATCAAGTATATCTTTATAGAGAATGTTAGAATATAAATAAAAATCAAAATATATAAAATTATATTATTACAAATTCTGTATATACACACTAACATTGACCGATATAATTTACGATTATATTTTTTCAATTCGTTTATCAAAAATTGAATATTTTTTGTCTATATATTTGCGAATAAATTATAATATAAACACATTTTGTTCGTATATGGTACATATAAATATAAATTATACCTGTGCAAAGTATAAAATACGTGTGCAAAAAAATAAAAATCGATCGCTAAAAAATGTACCATATATATTTAAAGGTAACCTAATCGTGTATATATATATATATATAACAATCGTATTCAGGAGAAATCGTTTATTTTTTTTGTATTCATAATTCATATACATACCATCAACAATAAAAGACAAAAAATAAATTATTTTTTTCTTAGAAGGTGGGTTAGGTATTTTGTTAAATATGTTAATAAGATACACCACATGAAATTTGCAAAATATTATATACTATATAATTATAAATCAAGTTAGATCAAAATAGAATGAAAGTAAAGTGCATTTTATGAATTTATTAAAAAAAATAAATAAAATGCAATTTATCACTTACCTACTCATTTTGTTTTTTATTGAATTGATTTAATATAACATTTAATTTTGATTGAAAGTAAATTCACTTATGAATTTTTAATTATTTAAAAATGATAATAATAATAATAATAATGAAAAACAAATCAGTAAAAATTTTGTTAAAAATAAACTCAATTTTTTTTTATTAAGTTGTCTTAATGAACGCCAACTATAAACTAACTAACTAAAATTGCTAAAACATATATAAACTCCTTCACAAAGAGCCCCATATATGTTTTACATTCGTGATGTAAGATTTATTTTTTTTTATTATTTTAGTATTAAAATCTATAGAAAAAGCAAAACTGAATCGAAAATGAATGGGTTACCTGCAAATACACAGGGTAATTCAATGGTGTTACAAAAAAAAGGTAAATACCGGACATTATGAATATTAAATCAGATGAATCTTCAATTTTTGGGTGTAGTTAAAAATATAATGATTGAATTATATTTCGCATAATAAACATTACGCCCTGTAGAAAATATTTATATTGTTTTTTTTTTTTTTTGATGATGTATATTAGTTTTATAATATATGTACATTTATGGGTTGGCTCGTTTGATTATATAGAAATATAAATTGTATTATAATTAACAATGAGATTTTGAATGTAATGAGTATTAGATGTTTTGGAATTAGTTTTTTTTTTTTTAAATTGACTTATTATATATATTTGCAAACATTTTTATTTCATTACAATTATTTCTGCACATATATCACAAAGAACATCGGGTATATATTTTTTACAGACCGTGTTTTGTGCCATATTAAAACATTTTTGTTTTGTAATTTATTCACATTGATAAATATATATATATGGATGTATTTTATATCAGATACTAAACGAAAATTTATTGTAGGTTTTTTATTTTATATATCATTACATTTCTCTTTATATAATAATATAGTTATAAAGATATATTTAATTTCTGTATATAAAAGAAAATAAATATATACGAAAAGCGACATAAAGTCTACCTGTGATAATACATACAATATATCTTGAAATTTGTCAATATATTTATAAATTATCATCTTTTTTTTAAAACCATTCCATAATATAAATATATTAATTACATCAATTTTTACTCAAATATGAAATTTAATAATATGTTTATTTAAATTATATAGGTATTTAAATGTTACCAATATATAGACAAGGTAATTTTTTGCATATGATCTCTGTAATAATATTTTATTGATATTAACCGAATAATATTCCTTTTTACCTTTTTTCCTTTTTGATTACGTAATATTTTTATGTTTTCAAAAAATTCTTAGAAAAACTTAAGACATTTGATATGAAATGGATAATACAAACGAATTTATGCTCTTATATATGAAGATGTCTAAAGGAAATAATTTAAGAATCTTTAAGTCTTTAACATAAATTACTTCGAATACCACTTCGAATACCACTTCGATTACCACTTCGGTGTTATTATATAAAATATATAAAAAAAAATATTTTGTACTCAATTTTGATATTACAATGTACATGCAAAAATTATATAATACCTAAAATAAACGTATATATATATATATATATATAAAGTAAAAAATAAGAAGTTGTCAATCCGGATTTTGATTGCTGAATTAAATATATCGTATATATAAATATATACTTATATAATACATATTCTTTGAGTTCTTTCTTATGCCTTCTCTTATTATAGTAATAATGTATAGTATATCGTAAACGATATAATAATACACTATATATATTATATTCATCATCATATATTACGTAATTATATACTCTTTTTTTGTTTGGCCATATCAGATGTACATATATATAAATGAATTTATTAAATATTTTTTTAAATTTATATATACATATATTATAATTTGCATAATATATGAAAAAGAAGATTTTTTTGTTTTATGTGTCATTCGATATGTTCGGTAAATGTTTTCTAATACATTTATTCAGATTTGAAATTGACCTTTATAGAATTGATTCGCGGTCTCTTATGTCATATATAAAATGAAGAATTATTTCATTATAAGCATATTAAAATATGGACAATTATTGACAATTCTTTTTATCGCATGATGTATAGGTGATTATTAATTAATCTATATTTATAGATTAATATATTCAATATATTTAATAGTACATTCGAATCCTAAAATAATTAATTGAGTAAAATACAAAAAAAAAAGGTTTCATATATCATATGAAATTATGTATCATGTCACGAATTCATAATATTAGATTGAATTTTTTTATCTATATTATAGATTATATGAACATCAATATTATTAAATTGATATTAATTTAATATTGAATAAATATATACAATTAATATAACATATGCATTTATGGTTTCCCATGCGACGGAATAATTATATACCAACACCTTGAAAAACCAAAAACATTATAAAACCAACACCAGAAGACTATTGTCAGACTGATCGTCGGTTATAAACCTAGATTTTTTTTATTGTTTATTGTATGATAATTTATGTGTAACAAATTTTATTTAACAAAAATCAACTCATATTAATCAATATTTGATTGTGGACTATTGAGAGAAATATGACTATATACCGGGTTAATGAAAAACCGCATCGATTACTTAAAAGACAGACACAAACACGCACAATAGCATAAATTCATTCATTCAATCAATCAACCAATGAACAATACATCCTATAATAAGTTTGCATTTTATATATAAATGTATAAGTTTAGTGCTTCGTCCTTTCGCAGAACTTAGTCTTTACATATATAAATAATATTAAAAAAAAAGAACTATAAAAAAATATCATATTACATATCATTATGGCCATCTCAAAAGATTTAAATATTTTAATAAAATTATGTAATTTTTTTGGTGTAATAACGGTTACAAATAATATAAAAACGGAACGAATTGAATATAAAACATTGACTACCATTTATGTTATATGTTATAATTTATTGCAATTTGCTATAGTAATATACGGATGCTGTTTAAAATATTTTAACATAAATGAATTTAATTTGAGTAGATCGAATAGTTTTGTGTCTACAATTAATTCAATAATTGATTTTTTACTTACACTTTATACATTCATTATTATATCGTTATTTGATCTAATTAAATATAAGGCAATGTTTGATTTATTTTTAACCTATGAATATATTGATCAAAAAATTTCATTAGAATTTAATAATAATACCTCGTCATATCTAACATTATATTCAAAACAAAAAATATACCTTCATTTGTTTGTAACTTTGACAATTTTATTAGGCATCACATTCCCATTATCCTTATTGATGTTTCCTAATTTACATTGGATGCTTATTTTTTATATATTTCAATCGGTGAGCATTTGTTTTAATTTAATCTTATGTGTTTCATTAACGATCTACACGGTCAATTATTATCAACTTTTAAATAATATTTTAAAAGTGTCATCAAAACCACAAACAAATATACAGTTTTTATTGAATATTCATTATTACATATCGACGGTGTTAAGAAAAAAATTTAATAATATGTTTGGAAAGATAACGTTGACCATTTTAGGATCCGTTAGCATTTTATCAACGTGTTTTCTTTACAACGGGTTTGTATCAATCCTATTATTAAATTATAATAGTGATGGAATTCCTCCTTTTATATGGTATTCAATTCTTGGAAATATATCATGGATATTGCCGTCCATTCATTTAATTGTGCATCTATCATTTGAATCGGATTTATGCTTTGATGAGGTGAGTAATATTGTTTTAATTATATATTTTAGATTAAATTATGTAAAGTTCAAAAGATATATAGTTCATTCAATATTATATTTAATAAAAAAAAATGTTTTACAAATTTTCATTATACATTTCCGTATAATATGAACTATGATGATGAACTAAATAAAAGAAAAAAAATACTATCTTTCTTAAACCCACATATATACGCACTAAAAATTACAAATGGGGAAATTATCTCAAGAATTTAATTATAAACAAATAAACACCTTGTTAATTAATTTCACTTTTTTGTTATTTTATTTGATAATTAATATTTTGTATTGCAGACACGCATATACAATAATTATATAAAAGCTTTTAGATTAATTAACGAAATTATATATATATATATATGTTATATATACGTAATCGTTGTAATTTTTTATACATTCTCTTTATTGATATATAGTAAGTAATAAATATATTCGAATAAGTATTTGTGTGAGTATATAGATACTAATATTATAGTATAATATTTAATAAATATATATATATATAAGAAATTTGCAGTCTGTAATATTATTAAAAATTATATATTCATATAGTTTCAATTGAACATTTCAATTAAATGTATATATAAGTATATATACATATAAATTTTAAAATATTGTTAAATTCCCGCATCAATAAAGTTTACAATATACATATATATAGTATACATATTATAACAATATATGATGAATATATGTGTTGAATTAAATTTATTATTAAAATTATGTCGATTATTTGGTGTGATTTTATTTACGTACAATGATAAAAATGATAACATTGAATATCGAAAATGTAATGTAATTTATGTAATTATTTTGTTAATATGTCAGTATTTTGTTTCAATATACGGAACATATGTACAATTGTTAAATATCGAACCATTTCAAATGGATCGCAAAAGTATATTATCAAGTATAACGGCAATAATAGATACATTAATTACATCTATATTATATTTGATAATTGTTTTTTTTGATCTACTAAATCATAATAATTTATCTAGATTATTAAAGGAATTTCGATTAATCGATTTGTATTTATGGACAACAAAGAAATATAATATGATTTTACCGAAATATTTAAAATATCAACAATTATTACAAATTGCATTATCGTTTGGCTTTATTTGTGGTATTAATTTCCCATTATATATCTTGGCCAGTTTATCGGCTTATAATTATTTCATATTTGTTATACCATTTTATGTGATACAAACATTTTCAATACATTTTAATATGATTCTAATAAATACATTGATTTCATATTTAAATAATTATTATTATATGTTCAATGAAATACTATTAAACGATAAATTAAATGTTAATAAAAAATTATTACGTATTCATCGTCAGCTTTCGCATAAATTAATTAAAAAAATTAATAAAACTTTTGGTTTTATTATAGTTATAATTTTAATGTGTTATTTGTGTTTATCAACTGTTTTTGGTTTTCATATATTCACTATATTCGTTTTATTCACTTCAAATGATAATAGTAAGATTTCATCGAATATGTATCAATTTTATGGTAATATTATATGGATTATACCGATAGCAATTTTCATAATGATTCAGGCCGATCAATGTACTAAATGCGTACAACAGGTATATTATATAATTTTATAATATTGTTTAATTTTATTCTATTAAAAACATTTTTTAAATATACTTACATTTTGATAAATAATTTGTTGGTCCTTATTTTATTAAAATAATCCATTTAGAACAATTTGTGTATATTGAGTTTAATTGAATATCCCATCATCATCATCTTCATATGACTTGTATTATTATGTGTACTGTGTAGATTGTTAAACCAACTTGGTTATAATTAATAATAAGTTCATGATCATTTGCTATATTTGATTGGTATATATGATGATTATATGAAAAAAATCTGAAAATTACCTTTTATCTTCACTTTTTTTTATATTATTGTAATTATTTTTCTGCTCAGAATTAAATAAAACCAATTTTTATAATTCCATTTAAAGATTTTGCATATACCGTGTACGTATATACACTCGTACAGGTATATCTATATTATAATGAAATAAATAAATCAATATATACACATACAGTTCCATATCGTTCGTGATTTTTTAATATTTAATATTGATTAGTATAATAAAATTAATATTTGTTTTTATAAAAATGACAAATGTTAAAAATCACACTTAATTTATATTAAATTGTTTCGAATGGTTAAAAAAAAGAATATAAATAAATACTATATGAATAATTAAAATAAACTATATATTATGAGGGATTTGAATTTTTTATAATAATGACAATTTCAATTTATATTTTTTTTTTGTAATAATATAAATTGATTATACGTTTCTTGATTATTAGAAAAACATTTGATGAAATAAATAAATAATATTTTTTAGGTAATAATGATAATGTATTTGTTTTAAACTAATGACTTTATATACTTTTTTTTGAACATTTGATGTATTCGTAATTGCTAAAAAAAACCACTCGCTTTGTTTATTGCCAACATTTGCATTTTCACATATGATTTAAAAAAATTTGAAATTTAAAAAATATATTTATTTTATATATATTTTGAATTAAACTAGTAGGGATAAAATAACTTTAAAATTATTATTTAGAATTAAAAAAAAATATGTTATTATTAAAAGAAATTAATATTTTTATAAAATGTTGTTGTGTTCTCGGTGTTTTATATATTCTATATGAAAAGAAATATTTTAAAATTAAATATTATTTAATAATTATTAATTTTATTGGATTTATAACACATTTTGTGACAATACGTCATGCATTAACATTTATCATGGAGGATATTACAGTATTTTCCGTTGATCATGGAAGTTTTACGACGAGTTTAATCAGTATTATCGATTATTTTTGCACAATATTACCGTATACTATAATATGTATTAGAGGTTTTATTTATCGGCGGTCAATGATCAAAATATTTGAACATTTACGTGATATTGATCGATTATTGATGAATAAAAAATCGTTGTCAATGAACCAAAAACCGTTGTCAATGAACCAAAAACATAAGAATAAGAACAATAACAGTTTCATCAATTACAGTAATCTAAAGATTTATTGTTATTCACAAATATTTATTGTTTTATTTTTAATACTCGGAATTTGTGTACCATATTATTCATTTGTATATATGACCGAAGTTGTGGCATTACAATATGTTAGTATCAGTTTGAATATGCAAGGTATAACCATTTTATTTTACATTATTTTGTGTAATTCAATTTTATGGTACAACTATGAACAATGGTTATGGATTAATAAATTGCCAAAAGATTTTTTAATACATGATTTAAGTAGAATTTTAAAAATTCACGATCGTTTAAATAAAACTGTATCGTTGATTAATCAATTATATGGTTTTATAATTGTAGTATTTTATGTGTGCACTTACATTTATGTTGCTTGTTATGCTTTTATGTTATATTTATTATTAAATACCGAAGAGACATTTGAATCGAATGAAGTTAAAATGACATGTGGGTATTGGTCATGGGTAACACCACTATTTATTATGATAATTTTTAGTGCGGTAACCGGTGACCTATGTACAAATGAGGTAAATATGAGATTATTAATTTATATTTATATTAAAACGAGTTCACACACACACAATTAGAATATTCAATCATTTATTCGTACAATAAAAACGCAAATTATACATTCAATATTATATCAATTATCAAATAAACCTATATGTAAATGGGGTAATATAAAATCAATAGATAAGCATTTCACGTTACTACAACTTATTTTAATGTATATACGTCCCCCACTTCACGTATTTATAATGAATGTGGTGATAATTAATATCATTTACTATATATAATTATACCTCCCCAATACAAAAAAAAAATAATGAAACAATAATAAAATGAGTAAACAAATTAATAGAATATTCTTTCTGTCACTTATAACCACACAACAATAAAAATTATTAAAAAAAAAAATTTTTAATAATGAAAGAATTAAAATTTTTAATTATGATATGTAATATTTTTGGTGTTCTATATTTTGTTTATGAAAAAAATATTAAACAAATAAAATTAAAATATTATTTAGTAATTATTAATATTATAGTATATTTCTTAAATTGTTCATTTATTGTTCATGTTATGTTGTTTATATTTAATGATGTGCAAGTATTTTCGGTCGATGATCAAAGTTTTACTGCGAGTGTACTTAGTGTACTTGATTATACCTGTACAATAGCACCATATTTGTTTATATTTGTGAAAGGATTAATTGAACGACATTCAATAATCAATGTGTTTAAATGTCTAAATCAAATGGATGTAATATTAATGGAATATTTTCATAAAAATGTTATCAATTCAAAATCTATACATATTCATATATACTTTCAATTATTTATAGCATTTATTATGTTAGCCGGAATTGTTTTACCATATTATTCTTTTGTTTATCGATTCAGTGATGAATTTTCATTGCAATTTATGGCAATTAGTTTTATATTCCAAGCATTCATTTCACATTTATTCATTATACTAATGAATTTATTACTATTATTCGTTTATCATCGTTTTAAAATGATCAATAAAATGGAATGCTCGGAACAAACAATTATAGATACTGATGATTTAAGTAAAATAAAAAATTTGCTAAAAATTCATCAAATGAGTACAGAAATTATACCATCAATTAACAAAATTTTTGGTTTTATAGTAATTATATATTTTACGTGTAATTTTTTATTTATTACCTGTTACGGTTACTTACTATTTCTGCTATTAATAAATTATAATACTAAACTTATTTACGCGAAAGAAAATCAAATGACTTATGGATATATTTCATGGGTTTTACCACCAATCGTATTATTTTTATTTAATGTAATTGTTGCCGGTTCATCTACAAATGAGGTATGTGCTTTTTAATTTATAAATTGTGCCTACCTAGGTACATTTCAAATTGTCCGATATATAATTGCTGCGCTTATGATAGAAAATGTTATTATTTATAATAATTTTACTCATTCTATATAACAAGTTATATAAATTATATATGAAGTAATACATTATATTGTAATGTAAAGCACATAATATATTATTTACAATTAGTATAATTGTTATGATTCAGGTGTGAAAATATAGAAAATATAGAAAACATTTGGAAAGCAAATCATATATATATGTAGATATAATTGTTTACTTTAAAATAAGAGATAAAAAATGTTCATTTTTAATGACAGTAAAATTATATTAAATTTATGTAAATATTTTGGAATAAACATAATTGAATTAAATGTAAATTGTAAAATATTTCAAATTAATTATAATTATTTACCGTATATAATATTTTTGTTAATATTATTTACATCGATGTTTATTTTTAATTTTAATATAATACAAAATAATTTTTATAGAACTGATATTATCAGCATTATCGATGCAATTAGTTCGATATTAGATAGTATTTGTGTTTTTAGTGCATATATATTAGTTATTACAATCATAATTATCAATCGTAAAAAACAATTACGATTAATCAGTGATTTATATTCAATACAATTGGAAATAAAGGAATTGAATATCAAATATCATTGTGTATTAACTGGACCGTCATCGTCAAATGTTTTAAACACAAATTTAATGAATAGCAATTTTAAGAAAACCAAAAACTGTTTAGTTGAAATTATTTGTATATTGTGTATTTATTGTTTAATAATGTTACCTGCCTATATTATTCGATATAATTCGAAATCATTTTCAATGTGGGAAATTTTTATAATTGCCTATGTTATGCAATCAATTTCAATAACTTTACTGATGGTTTACATAAACCTAATAAACTATCATATTTATTTGTGTTTTATAGAAATTAATCGAAATTTTATTGGTGATTTTATTGCACATTTATTTTACTCTAGTGTTCGTTTACACATTCGGCTATCCATTTTAATTGGAAAATTTAATTACGTTTTTGGTATCATAAATTTAATAAATCTGTCAAGTAATTTTCTTATTTTGTTATGCTATAGCTATTTAACATATCGAAATTTTCTATATTCAAACAAAAGAACTGTTGATGAGTATGAATTTATTGATTGGATATTGTATTCAATATGGATTATTCCACATGTATATACAATTTTACAACCTGTATATTATTGTCACATTGTTTCGAGGGAGGTAAAGTATATACACACACAATTGAATTATATGTTTTAAAATTGCTTCATATATTTTATAGATAGATTTTATTTGATTGGGGTTATACATTTTTTTGAATACGGACATATCCAACCTCAATTATATTAATGATTATCATATAATAATTTAATAAAATTTTACATAATTCCTTCCAAACAAAAAAAAATCGTTCGTCAATCGATAATACTAATATACTGAAAGAAATGTTAATAATAAATAAATAATATAATTAAATATACAATATCACATAGTTACGATTTCGATATGAATTTAATCGATTTATTAATCTATATATTTAAATTGTTATAATATTATAAGGTATACGCTATATGTTTGTAATTATTTAACAAATGTAATACATTTTCATTAACACTTTAGCTAATTATTTTAATTGTAATAACATTTTCACCATACTTATCAATTATACCTATATATGAAAGATAATATCAAAATAAAATATGTATTAAATAAAACGTTTTTTTGTAAATTGAGATTTTTTATATATCGCGGTATGGATGGTCGAATCATCGAATATCACATATTATATGAATAGTTAAAATAACAAGTTGTAGAGACTGTTCTATTATAATAATTAATTTACGATTTTATTTTATCAATTGTATAAAATATATATATGTACAGAGTCTTACCTATTGATGATATAGATAGTTAAAAGACAGTAAATTAAACGCATTTATTATTTTATTTTTTCTTAATTCAAAATTAATTTAATAATAATTTAATATCTCATACAAAATGTTATATGTCAATATGGAATAATATTTTTTATATTTAAATTCAAATTAATCATGCTTATAATATTTGAAAAATATACTAAACTATTGATATGTTTTGGTTTATTTTTTTTTGTTCAATCACCTGATAAAAAAACAATTAAAATAAGTAAATTCCTATTATTATATTCAATAGTATTGACGATTGTAATAAATGTAATTACAATCGGTTTTATTATTTATGAAATATGTATTGGAAACCTTTTTCCCGAAGATTATTTGGTTACATATATAACGGTTCTTAGTGATCATTTAGGAACAATGATACCATATTTTATGGCCAATATTTTAATGTTTCGTCAACGTTTAATTTTGCATAAAATAATCAATAAAATAAATTCATTAAATTGCACTATTTTAAAACACTCATCAAACTTAAATAATTGTGGTAGTTTTCAAAAAAATAAAATATTAGTTCAAATAATTTGTATATTTATCATTTATTTATGTATTGAAATACCATATTATTGTATATGGCTTTATTATGAGGATATTTATTGGAAATTCATAGTATTTTTATCGATATTTGAATCAATTTATCTAAGTTTGTTTATAACTGTGATTCATGATGATATTATCTATCAAATTCTCACTTTTTATAAACTATTAAATCGGATAATTGTTCAACAGAGTTTAGTGAAACAAAGTGAGGAAGATGATGAAACAAATTATTATAATGTTATTCGAGCAATTTTACATTATCATGATTTATTAACGGATATTATAAAATTAATTAACTCATTTTTTGGTCAATATTTTATTATATTATGTGTTTCAACAATTTTATCAGTAACAGCGATGTTCTTTTATATACTTTACCTTATATTAGGTGACATTATTGAACTTGAATTTATTATCAGTTCTATTATATATTTAATGTGGAATTTACCACATTTGGCGTATATTTATTTACCAGCATATTCATGTAATGTTACTGTAGATGAGGTAATAATTTATCATCAGACAAATCTTAAATTAATGATTTATATTCTATTCAAAACTGTTTTATATAATTTTTATTTTATTTAACAGGGGGTATTATATATTTAAAACAAAATAAGCTCTTAAATTAAATACACTAATTGCATGTTTTTATAATCAATTTGTCCATTTTAATAAAAAAATTTCTGAATATCATTATTGAATCATAAATATATTATTGTTATTGAATATTCGAAAACCTATATAAAGTAAATAATAAACATATGAATGTAAATTAAACTAAATTATATATGAACCCATCATAACTTATATATATATAATGAATTACCAATTCTATATGAAAGACAGAAAATCGATACAATTAGCCCAGTAAATAATTATAATTTATTAATTTTTTTAATCTACAACAAATCAAAAACAAAAATGTTCAAAAAATTAATTGAAACATATGAGTGCATCGACAGTGTCTATCAAATACCTTGAAAGTTATCAGTGCGGTTGTATATTGAGAAATTAAATGAAAAATTAATTGGCTATAATATATATTTAAAAACAAAGACGTTCAATCAAATACCATGTTCTATTTTTATAAATCTTCAACATTGTTTTTAATATTATCAAAATTTTTCGGTTTAATCACATGCGATTATAATACAATAGCTAACTTTTTAACAATTAATAAACAACTATTATACTATAGTGTATTTTTAGCAATTACCATAAATTGTTTTGTTTGGTCTTGTTTGTTGATTCAATATATATACTTTTCCCACCTATTGATTCATCCAAGAAGTATGCTAATAACAGTGATTACAGTTGTACAATATTTATCATCAATGCTAATATACTTTGAAATCAGTGTAAATGCAATATGGAATCGTCGGCGTGTATGTACAATCTTAAATCTATTAAATAAAATATTGTGTACAGTAAATGAAAAAATAATTGATTTTAAAGAAATTGAAAATAATAATTCAAAGTGGTATTTTGATTATGAAGTTTTAATAATATTTATATATTATGTTTTCTATCAAATGCCATTTTATATGTACGCGTTAACCGATCGAATGGCATTGTGGTATATATTTGCTATAGCCATTGTATTTCAAACAACATATTTTGGACTTTTTGTAATATTTTTTAGTCGATGCGTTCAAAGCGTTACTCGGTGTTGTAGATTATTAACTAAATTTTGTGCTAAAAATTATAGAAATGATATTCAGATGTTAATAATAAGTGAAGAATGTTCAAAATATTTATTCAAAGTATATAATGAATTATATTCGGTTATACAATTGATTAATAAAACATTTGGACGGAGTATATTAATTATATTAACATTTGATTTGTTATTTATAACATGTTTGATGTATTTTACATTTTTAACATATTTTTTAACTGACAGAACCATTTCATTTAATTATATATTGTATTTTGTTATGAGTGTACCAAATTATTGTTATATTCTTTCAATTGCAAATTGTTGTGAAAGATCAACTATTGAGGTAATATGTTATGTAAATATATTATTGTTTTAATATCGCATGACAGACCAATGTGACCAAGGCAATATGCCTATCATTGGCAGTTTTACCATAGACCCATATATGTATAGACATAAAATTAATACATTTTACTTTATCAATTGGTTTTTTCGTTTTTAAATCATATTTAATTCATAAAACATGTTTATACATATATTTAAATATTTTCTTTCTTTTTTTTCACAGGGAAATCGAACAGCTTTAATTCTCAGTGAAATTGATTATAAAACAAATGATAAAAAATTATCGAAATTGGTATTTATATGCACACGAATAAAATATATTCTAAAAAAAAAGTTTAACCATTTATAATTGATTCTTTATAGATTGGAAAATTTTTATTGAAAAATTTACATCAAAATAGAAATTTTTCAGCATGTGGATTCTTTAATATAAATAATTCAGTAATTTATACGGTACGCCTCAATATACGATTTTGAACTAAATCGAATAAATTTTTCTTTTAATATATTTAATTAATTTTACTTTTAAATAGATTGCAAGTTCAATAATTACCTATTTAGTGATACTAATTCAATTTAAACAAATGGAAGACGATAGTAATTTAACAACTGATAACTAATGAAATTGTGAAAAATATATTTCTAAAATTCTAATAACAAATTTAATTAATTTAAGGTAGATTTAAAAATCCATATATACTATAAATATAGAATGTGTTTTTGGTTATTGAAATATTTAATTGTAAATGTAATTATATTTGTTGTATATGTAAAATATTCTTAATTACTATTATATTTTTGTTTGTAATATTTATGTAAATATAAGTAATTTGGTAATTCAATTATATTTAAAAATTGTTTGTTCAAAAATTTATAATATTTCAGACACATTGCTACTATAAGTACTATAGCTTTCAAATCAAAACTTTAAAAATAAAAAAAAATTCTCGCTATCATAATTAGTTTAAATAAACGAATTCTAATTTTTTATATGTTTGGAAATTCATTTAGAATCATTTAGAGAACTCCCAAATTATGTCAAAATTAAACGAAAGTAACACATATTAACACACATAACACATTTCATTATTATTTATATACACAAAGCAGTTGAAAGCGATGAGCAAAAATTGTCTGATTATATATTGGTTAAACCATGGGGAACGTACATAATTTATGAATATATCCAAATAAATACATTTGAATAAATAAAAATGAATTCAGTTAATTAATTAATTTATTATTTAGCATTATTGAAAGCAATTAATATTACAAATTGAAATGTATGTCAATTGTCAATATAATATTGAATATTGGAAAAAGGATATTCATTATAGAATATAAATACCTTTAACCTTTAAATGGTATATATATTTGACAAGAAACAGTTTATTGTAAAATGTTTCATTTTAAAAATAATAATTCGTCTTCATTACTTTTTAAATTTTGTAAAATTTTCGGTTTTATGGTATGCGATTTTGATGCAAAAACAAATTATTTTACAATTAATGAATATCTATTATACTATAGTGTATTTTTAACAATTTATATTAATTTAATTGTATGCTGTGGTTATATCATTGAATATATATATTATCCGAAAATATTGATAAGTTCACATAGTTCAATAATAACAATTAATTCAATAATACAACATGTGTCCATAATTATAATATATTTTGAATCAAGTTTTAGTGTATTATGGAATCGTCAACGAATTTGCACAATTTTAAACAAATTAAATGGAATAGTTACGACTGCAAATAAAAAATTATTACCTTTTAAACCATCAATTTCAATAGATAGTTCAAATTTGTATTTTGATTTTGAAATGTTTATATTGTTTATATTTTATGTTGGTTTTGAAATGACCTATTATATATGCTTGATAAATAAGCGAAACTTTTTGTGG
This sequence comes from Dilophus febrilis, assembly GCA_958336335.1. Lineage (NCBI taxonomy): Eukaryota > Metazoa > Arthropoda > Insecta > Diptera > Bibionidae > Dilophus > Dilophus febrilis. Next base: position 29,109,436 of record OY284469.1, on the reverse strand, counting down.
TTTTTATACTTTTTGGCCGTCATATTTCAATCAATATATTTAGCAATTTTTGTCATATTTTTTAATCGTTGCATTAAAAATGTTACATTATGCTTTAGTTTATTAACAAATGCGTACAATCAAAATTATAGAAATGTCATTGATAATAAAATAATAAGTAAAACATTTTTAAAATATTCTCTAAACATTTATTCCAAATTATATTCGGTTATTCAATTGATTAATAAAACTTTCGGACGCAGTATTTTAATTATATTAACATTTAATTTTTTATTTATAACATGTTTAATGTATTTTACATTTGTATCGTATCTTCTAAATGAAAACACAAAAGAAATCCTACCGTTAAATTACGCAATGTATTTTGTTTTTGTTTTACCAAATTTTTTTTATATTATATCAATGGCAAATTATTGCGATAGCTTAGTAATGGAGGTAATTTTTTTTTTTATTTAACAAAAAAATAAATCTAAATATTTTCATTAAATCAGATGAAATTAATGGATATATTTAAATGCTTCCACTGCTATTATTTGGCAGGGAAATCGAACGGCTTTTATTCTCAGTGAAATTTATTCTAAAACAAATGATAAAAAACTATCAAAATTGGTATTTATATATATACACATGAATAAAATACGTTGAATAAAAAAAAAAGTTTAACAATTTTTAATTAATTCTATATAGATTGGAAAATTTTTATTAAAAAATTTGCATCAGAATAGGAATTTTTCAGCATGTGGATTCTTTAATATAAATAATTCATTAATTTATACGGTACGAATAAATACAATTTTTGAATTACAAATGAATAACTATTGATTTGTGTTTTAATATGTATTTAATTAATTTTATTTTATTTTTAAATAGATTGCAAGTTCGATAATTACCTATTTAGTGATACTAATTCAATTTAAACAAATGGAAGACGATGGTAATTTGTCAACCGATAACTAAATTAATGAAACTATGACAAAAATTATTTTTCATATTCTTGAGGAATTAACGTTTATTGTTATGTATTGTTATGTTATGTACATTATTTATATTGTTTGTAATATTTATGAAAAAATATAAATAATTCTGAAATATGACAAGCACAATTAATTGTGTTTACAAATATTTATATTAATAAATTGATATTTATTTAAGACACACGTTGCCACTATAATTTTCAATCGGTTATAAGCGACAAAGAATACTCTATATAGGAATTACTGTATATAATTGATTTCTATTTTATACATTTTAGAATGCATATTTGTATAGTAATTGAAATGGATATGGAAAAAAATGTTTACTCTTATAAGGGCTTCTTTCTATGTGCCGTGGGTAGCCATAGAAATCTGATCATGTTCAGATATTGTGGTTTCAAAATTCAAATTCTTCTATATGAGTGTATACTTGATGTTCACATATTGGAGGTAAAACTATAATGTTTCATATAACAACATTAGTTGTAGAAAAAATAATATAATAACACAATATACAACACATATTAGTTCATTCATGGGGTAAATTATAAATACACATAATTTATGAATATATGAAATTAAATAAATAAGAGTGGATTTATTTAATTAATCCAAAATAATCGATGAGTTTTAACGAAAGCAATATATATTGGTAACACGACATTATATGTATTTCAATACAGTTATTTTTTTTAAGTAATATTCGAATATTTAAGCACATTTAAATTGTGTAAGTTTGATAAAAAATTATAATGTTACATTTTTATAACCATAATTCGTCTTCATTACTTTTTAAATTTTGTAAAATTTTCGGGTTGATGGTATGCGATTTTGATGCAAAACCAAATTATTTAACAATTAATAAATTTCAACTATTCTATAGTATATTTTTAACAATATATATTAATTTATTTGTATGCGGTTGTTACATCATTGAATATATCTATTTTTCTCACACATTGAGAACTTCACGAAGTACAATAATAAAAATCAATTCAATAATACAACATGTGTCCGTAATGGTAATATATTTTGAAGCAAGTGTTAGTGTATTATGGAATCGTCAACGAATTTGCACAATTTTAAACATATTAAATGGGATAATTGCGACTACACATAAAAAATTAATACCTTATTTGAAACCATCGATTTCAATAGATAGTTCAAATTTGTATTTTGATTTTGAACTTTTTGTATTGTTTATATTTTATGTTTGTCTTGATATGTACTATTATATCTATTACATGTCAAATAAGCGAAACATTTTGTGGTTTTTATACTATATCGCCGTCATATTTCAATCAATATATATAGCAATGTTTGTCATATTTTTTAATTGTTGCATTAAAAATGTTACATTATATTTTACTTTATTAACAAATGTATACAATCAAAATTATAGAAATCTGAAGGATAATAAAATAATAAGTGAAATATTTTTAAAATGTTCTCTAAAAATGCATTCCAAATTATATTCGGTTATTCACTTGATTAATAAAACATTTCGACGCAGCATTTTAATTATATTAACATTTAATTTTTTATTTATAACATGTTTAATGTATTTTACATTTGTAACGTATTTTCTAAATGATGAAACAAAATTAGCCCTACCTTTAAATTATGCATTATATTTTATTTTTGGTTTACCAAATTTTTTTTATATTATATCAATTGCAAATTATTGTGACAAATTATTTATGGAGGTAATTTTTTAAATAAAATTTATCATAAACATATTTATTAAATTCGATAAAATATACTAATATTATTTTGCAGGGAAATCGGACAACTTTAATTCTGACCGAAATTCATTTTAAAACAAATGATAAACAATTATCAAAATTGGTATAACGAATAAAATACATTACATTAAAAATTGTATTGATTTTAAATTTTTTCTTCTATATATAGATCGGAAAATTTCTTTTGAAAAATTTACATCAGAATGCAAATTTTTCAGCATGTGGATTTTTTAATATAAATAATTCAGTAATTTATACGGTACGCGCGTTAATATATATCAATTTGAATGAAAATTCTATTTTATTATTAATGTATTTAATTAATTTTTTTTTTTAAATAGATGTCAAGTTCCATAATAACTTATTTAGTGATAATACTTCAATTTCAACAAATGGAGGACCATAGAATAAATTTGTGAATTGATGTAATTATAAATTTTGAAGGATTTTAGAATCTTATGTTTTTACATTTCTTTGGTTCATCTTTGATTACATCTCGTTTTGCTGATAAACAGTATTATGATTATATAGACACAATATTACGTTTATTTATTAAATAACATTTAGAATGCAATTAAATTTGTTATCAGTATTATCATTGGTATTATATACACAAATTATATATAAATTTGTTAAATATATTACTTTGAAATCTGACAAAAATTAATTTATTAAATATATTATAACATTTATTAAATATAAATTTTATATTTTGGTAGACATATACATATATATTGAAGGTTGTTATTTCGAAAGATTTATATAAGTGTTTATATTATTTAGATATAGAATAAGATCAAGATTATCTACTGTATATATAGACATATCTATAATTATATACGATTATATGAGTACTGTATTGAATAGATAAAAAAAAATTGTAATACATATAAATATACATATATTATATTAAATGTTATGTTATGAAATATCATATATAAACAAATTTGAATATATAGATTGTTCAATTAAGTGCGTATGAAATATAGATGTATATATAATATATATACTATACGGTGACAATACACTTCAATATAATAAAATAATCAGTATAACATAAATGTTGAATAGGTCTATTCTTTTTTTATTTATCCATTAATTATATAACATATATATAGGTAATATACCTTATCTGAATTGGACAATTAAACATATACAATATATATTGTAAAATTCTTATATATCCATTCTTTCTCTTACACTCGCATATATAATTTAAAATCATATATACATAATAATAATAATGACCTTATATTGTCTCTATGTAAAATAATTTTTTTTCATCAAAACATTAATTTAATGATCTATCTATTCTATATACATAATATATAATATATATATATATATACTATGCCATTGAACTTATAAGATTAATTTAAATATTTATAAAAAATAAATTAAACCGATATAACATATATATAGAAACTAGTTTACTAATAAAATTGAAAGTAATTTTTATTTATTTAATATATAATTTCTTTCAAAATTATAATATATGGAATATTTTGTATATAAACAGCTTAATTATTATAATAATGTGTTTGTATAAATTGTAATATATATGTATATTGTTGTATATATATATATATATATATATATTATGATGATATATAGATAGCATACGTACACAAGAGATGATCTAATTTATTCATATTGCAAAAAATATATACATTTATACATTAAATTTGCTTCCTGTACTCTACTATACCATATCTAATAAAAACACTGATTATTCTATTAGAGTATCCGCGTATTATACTTTATATTCCATCATATCATGCTTTTTATGATATTACATATATAGATATATATAGTATTTTGAAATGTATGTATATTTTTCTGTAAATGCATAATAAAATTATTTAATATATACTATATACATATATATATTGAGAAAATTGACCATAACATCCAGAATATAGTTACTTTGTTATTATAAAATATATATCACCATTATAATATTAATATTAAAAAAAAATGTAATAATAATAATATTTATGTCATTTGCTATATAAATATACAAAATTACAAATAAAAATTACAAATAAATGGAATTTTTATTTTAATATTATATGACCGTGAATATTAAGTTAAACTATTACTTTGCACGTAAAATTATAAAAAATATATTAATTTTAACAATATATATGTTATTTTTTTATATGCAAAATAATTTATACCTTCAAATGCCCTCAAAAAAGCAGCAGTGTTCTGTAAGTGAAATTTATGATTTAAATATTCAAATATTTTTAAATATAGTCTATATTGAATGAATATATATATAAAGTATGCAAGTAAATGAATAAATAAATTAATTTTATAATTATGTTTAAAGATACCTTAATAATTATATAATATAATTTTTAATATTCGCAACATTTAGATGAATATAAAACCATGAAAATCATTAAAATATAGACAAAAAAAAATAAAACATATAAAAAGAACCTACGATTTGTAATCAATTCAATTGTACATTGTATATATAAAGAATAATTTTTAATAAAAGCAATTAAACAATTTATCAAGAATAATATTACAATTCATTATATTACATATAAATAAATTGGTGTGATTTTAATTATATATATAACTACTATATATGTAATTTAAAAAGTGCATGGAAAATATCGTCATGAACTTGTATTCATATATTTAAAAAAATAAAATAAAAATAAAACAATCACTTTTTTCCTACATATTTTATTTCATATTTAGATTTTGATACAAAATAACCCTGGCACGTTCTTGTATTATCTACTTAAAAAAAATTATTATTATTATTATTAATTCAAAACAATACCCGTCCTGCACGTGATACATATTTTACCTTATAAATGCGATAGAGTGATTAATCGCGATATTATATGCGATATTAAATAATAAACAAATAGGTTTTTTTGTTAATATAAGTATACCTTTTATAATTTATTAAATACACCGATAATTAAAGCTAAAATTTCGTTTAATTAATATGTGTTTTAAGATATAATCTTTTTGTGTCAGCAGCGGTGCAAGAAAAAACGCTAGTCAAATTGTCCAGACAATATGATATTCTCAAAAAGCACATGTGTAATTAACTGATAAAAATTTTCCTGAAAATTGTTTTATCTAATTTTTGTATTACGATCCTGGTCTGGTCTATTATTTTGATTTAAATCTAAAGGTAAAATATTTATTTAATATAGTTTTATTTTTTGCAATATTTTCTAAATAAAAAAATTTAGATTATCCCAGTAGATATTTAGTATAGCTAAATTGTCTATATATACAATGTAATAAAGATAATTTATAAATATAATATTTTTTAATAGTTATTCAAGTTTACAGGAAAAACCCACCCACGATTTTTAAAACAAATATTAATTTGTCCTATTATTATATATACAAAAATATTATTCTATTATTTTTCGTATGTATGTACACATAGTTGAAATATATGCGGTAAATTATTTTGTTTTGGTTGTATAAATATATATAGGGTGTTTCATTATCATTTCATTATCTGACTAACGCGATATAATATAAAATTTTCATTACATTTTTGATAATAAATTTTCTCAATATAATGTATATACTTTGAATTTGGAAAGTTATATGTATCTATATACTGTTCTATAGTAAACTTTTTTTCGTAAGGTTGATTTTAGATTTGCATTGTATATTTTCAAACTATACACACGTGTAAATTTTGTATATTATACTATTGTGTATTTAATTATAAATGTATATATGTTTCTATATTTAAGTGTTTGTTTATAACAATAAATATATATATATATATATAGTAAACAAATCGATTTTTTTTTTTGCAAAATTACGATTCACGGATTATACAAATTTTCAATGACCAATAATGCATGAATAATACTCTTAAACACACGGTTTTATATGATGATAAAAATCATAATATGTAATATATATATATATATATATATGAATTTCCATATATGGATGCGTATTTATAATATATATTGATGGTGATTTATCACCTCAATGATGCGCGTATATTTAGTATATATGGTATCAATACAATATTTTATATACAATAAATCTATATATATATTATTGGTAAATAATATAAATAATATGAAATGTACATGAGATAATATACACTTGTTGATTATATATATTAAAATATTTTTTACATTTTTTTAGATTACGCATTGTGGTGAAAATTGTATATGTTAATATTTGTTTATAGCAAAAAACACAAAAAAAAACTTTATATATATATTAAACCCTATTCAACTGGTTTAATCAATTTTTATATTATAATTTATATATAAAAATTTTGTCTATAAAACATTAATTTATTATAATATATAATGTACTTCTTTTTTTTTATTTATTATAACGTTATAAGTACTTATACTTTTTTTTTTTAATACATCGTGTTAACTAAAATAAAAAATACTTAAAACCACAAGTAAGCTCAATCATAATCTCAGTCGTAAATAAACAGTGATCGTGTAAATATATTTATATATCTATATAGATATGAAAAAAAATATGCAATATAAATAAATGCAATAAATCTATTTTTATTTTTTTTTGTCTTCTTAAATAATATATTACTTTTTATTTATTTTATTTTTTTAAATTGTGATATTAAAGAAATTAAATTTAAATAAAAAAATTAAATATCCTTTAATTAAATTAAAAGCATATAGTTATAATTTGGTTATAATAAACAAAGTTAAATATACGAACAACAAAACAAAAATAAAAAATAATTAATTTTTAATTTTTGGCAAATATTGTTTTTTTTTTGTCTTCAAGCATTTTAAAGTAATTTGAAAAATTTTAACTGACTATTTTATTGAATTTAGAAAGTGAAAAATTTTGAATATATAAAATAAAAAAATTCTATATAAAAAGTGCATAAAAAGTATATATAATATTAATAAAAAAAAATATGTATACAGAATTAAATAAACCCGTTTCAATGACATGAATGTTTTTATTTTATTATTTTTTTGTAATTATGTGTAATTATTTTTTTTTATTTGCGAATTTTAATTAAATTGATTTGTAACCCAATATTTTTTATAAAGTATAGTATAGCATAATTTTCTGTTAAATTCGGTGTGTTTTACCATATCGTACTTAATTATATAATTTAAATCTACTTCTGCTAACCAAAAATAAAATCCGTATATTTTAAAAACTTCAGATAAAAATTTACATAAAAAAACCGTATTTCTTAAAAAAATATTAAAATCAGGTAACTAATTAAAAAATTTTATTATGTTTGATTTTTTACTTAATCAATAAAATAATACAAATTTATTAAATATATGGTCATAAAAACCATAGAGCATTTTTGAGTTCGAAAACATTTAATTCAAATAGTTTGTGTTTAATATAATTTGAATAAAATAACATTAGAACTGCATAATTAAATAGAAATAAATTTTAAAGAAATATAAAATGCAATTTTGTTGATAAAAATAAATTAAATTATTATATATTCTATTATAAAATTTAATTTAAAATGAATTTCTATTTACAATTAATCAATTAATAATGTTCATATAATATAATTATATGCGCATCGTATTAGTGTAATATACAGAAACAAAAAATACAATCAAATGAATTAAAAAAAAAATTATATTTGTATGTTCTTCTTTTTGTTTCTTTTATTCATTAGCCACATACTTTTTGACAAAATTAAAATAAAATAACGAGCATTTTTTGATCGATGGCCAAATTTTATTTTTTATTTTTTGCATAATTTATCCATTTATATACAAACTCATACACATAGAAATATTATAAAATTGTTGCATTTAAATAGTTTTTTTTCTCTCATATATAAAATAAGAAATAGATAATTTGCAAGGTGTTTTTCATTTGTTAAATTATATGTTGCCTTTTTCTTTATATCGTAAATGTATTTATTATATGGATAGTAATTATATTGAAATTTGAATCTATAAAGCTTCTTAAAGGACCTAAAAAAATAAGTTCACATTACAAATGTAATTTGTTTCATAATTTATTTCTTTTTACGGTACCGGTGGTAATTTCATGTACGACCAACGCCATGGGAAAATATGCAACCCGGTGTGAAAATTCAGATTCGAAAATAATCGGAAAATCACAAAACATTTTTTTAACCCCATTACCCCAAAATTATTTAAGAATTTGTCAACTACACAACGGAGTAAATAATTTTAAAAATCGTTTGTACTAAAATAACAAAATATTATTATGTATAGTAATTGTTTTAATATATCTGAATTTTTATTGTGATTTCATAACAAATTTCCCGAGATTTCGATGTGATCATGTGGCAAATTCAATTCTTTTGGTAATATTTAAAAAATAATCTATAAATAATACTACCTATAAATTATATATAATATGATTAACTTTTATTGTTTGTGTAATTGCGTTTTGCAGTTTAAAATAAAAAACGTTGAAATCAATTTATATTCTGCGGTTGATATATGTTAGATAATTTGAAATCTAAAATAAAGTTGATACATTCCAATATTACACTAAAAAATGTTTTTTATAAAAAATTTTATTTATATAATGGAAAATAAAAACATTATTGTCTGACTTTTAATAATATAATATTATATATATCAGGTATACAATTATAAATTGAATTGTTTAACCTCAATAGAGCTTTTTGTTGTTGTTGAGTTGATAAAATTTATAATATGCACTTTAATAAATGTATAGTTATACGCAATTACGCATATATATACATTAAAGTGCATATTATAAAAGCTATATATACCGACCGGTATTTTGTTGTTTAATAACCAATCCAAAAAATATTTTCTATATCTAATATAATATACGCAAAACAAGAGCATATTGATAAGATATATATATAACAAAACAAGGTAATCGCATAAGTGGATAATCAACACAATATGACAAACGATAATTTCATAATTTAAACGATTCTATAAAAATCAAATGAATTTATATACATATATATTAAATTCCATTGAAATTTATTGCGTTATTTTATGTCTTTGACAATAAATTTATGTACGTAAATGAAATGTATCAGAAATATCTTATAATCTATCATTGATAGTTTTGTATTCATATTGATGAACGAACAGCAGAAATGCTTATCCATACTTATTGTATTCATGATATGTGTAGAAATTGCTACTTAGATTTCTATATTGCTTGAATTTTTTCTAATCTAAATTGCATTTCCCTTCTAAATTGTTTTACGATTTTAAGATTTTAATTCAAAACTATAATAAAAACTTCAATCGTATTTCGTCCTCCTTATATATACAGGCACATTTTACTTGTATACTTGAATAAATAGAATTCACAATATTTGTATATTATCAGACCAGCATCAAATTACTTTAAACACAAAGATACTGTTTTCATAAAACATATTTAAATATTAGAACAATAAATGTATAATGTTAGATTTTAATTTGGGAAATATTCAATTATTTATCTTAACAACAAACTTGTTGATGGTTTCTTTAACCCATTTAATTTTACGATTAATTTCTGTTTATTATTTACAATATACATAATGATTCAATTTTTACAGACTGGAAATTATTCAATAAACGAGTATTTGAATTAAAAAATATTTCCAATTTCTATAGAAAATTTACAAATTTTTAATTAATATACGTGATATTTTCATGTATTTAAAAACATATATATATATATTATAAATTGAGATGTGATGCATAATAATTAGGATCTATATTGAAAATAAATATGTATTACCGTATTTAATATATATAAATAAAGGTCTATATGTTTGTTTTCATATGATCGATAAACAAGTCTTAAAATATTTTTATTCAATAATTTTTACTATTTAAAAGTTATAATATTTTACATTAAGTCAAAAACGTATTAATATTTAAATTAACTTAAAAAAAATAATGTTAATATATTTAAAATAAATATTGTTAAGAAAAAATAATGTAGTAATCCCTTGCAATATACGAACATGAACATGTAAAATAAACAATATATTACCATAATATAAAATATTAATTATATACGACACAAACATTTTTATATTTAAATACATTTTAAAAATCAGGGATTCACCGATGCGGTTTAACCGCAGATTCTCTAATTTTAAATACAAATCATTTTATTTATATAAATTCTAAATATTAAAATTTTATTTAATTCACGTAATGCTCATATATATGATTTAATTTATTCCATTATTCTTCGATTTTATTTGTGAGAAACTATTAAAAAAAATTGATACATGACTTTTTTTGTTTTATATTGATTTATAGAAAGAAATAAAAGAAATTAGGGAAAGGCCGTAATATATAAAAAAATGTTATTTTATCAATATTATATATAAAAATAATAAAATTTCCAAATTACTGGAATTCGGAAATTTTAGCGATAATTTTGAATTATATTAATATTTATACATTTAATAATAAATTCATAAAACAATTAAATGAATTAAGAATAAAAGATGTTGAATTTTTATTCAGATATTAGATTAAACTACATTAACATAAAAGTATAAAAACATTATAAAAATCATGTATAAAAAATCCTATTAATTTAACAAAAAGAAATCCTCATATTTGGTTTTTCCTATTTATTAATTGAAAAATTATTTATTTTCAAAAATTGTCAAATTAAAAAAAGTTGTTCATTTTCAAAAATATTATATTAAAAAATATTTCTTATCGGGAAAAAATTTTAAAATGAAATTTTACTATAATTTATTTTTTTGTTTTTTAAATAAATATTATTTTATCAATTTTAAAACTTTATTTATTTTATAATAAAATTAGTGTGAAATTAAATTTCCTATTCGAATGCGAATATTATTTTATTTATAGTTTAATGTTATCAAAAATATTTGTTTTTCAATCATAAAATTATCGCGTTTATTACAATACATAATAAAAATAATAACATTTTTGTTATTATATTTATATGAATGGAAAATTTTGGAAATTTTCTTATGTTTTCTTTAAAAATAAAAACGTATTTAAATTAATTTTATAAGTACATATTTTTTATGATTTAATACAACATAAAAATACTATATCATATTTTATATTTTATGAATTTTTTCTTTCTTTGTTTATTTTTTTTTTTGTGGTTTAATATTTTGTATTATTTTTCAATTAATATAAATATGAGAAAATATATTTAAAAAAATAAATATTTAATAATTATTTTTTATATATAAATACATTTCGTGAATTGCGTGTGTTTCCAAGTATTCTCTCTAATTAATGATAATTTTTATCTGAATATCTGATAATGTCTAGATTTAAATATAGTTTATTTGCGAAATTTATAAATAAAACAAAATAATATTAATTAGTATAGTATCGTGCAGATCATATAAACGTATGTATACTTACGTCTTTTGTTCATCAAAACTTTTTTTGATTTAATTACGAATGTCACTAAAGATACACGTTTCTTAATCGAATCAATATAGAATCGAACAAATAATAAATAAGATATCAAATCGGTTTCAAATTTTTTTTTTATATTATTTTACCATGAATTTTTGGGTTTTTTTTTTGTTTTAATTTTTTGCTATGATTTGGCATTGCCAGATGTAAAATTTATTGAATTTATTGCATAAATTATTGCTTTACTCTACTGATATATACAAATAATAAATATGTATATTTGTACATAGTTAGTATCAAAAGCTGCCAACTTATAAATACATTATTGTTATTAGTATAACAAGAAATCATTACATGTTTTTAATTTTATCGGTTTTATAAATTTAATTTAAAGAAAATTAAAATATTTATTTATATATATATGATCTAAATATATAATATAAGGTATATAGTTAAAAAAACGGCGGTTGAACCAAAAAAATGTCTAAGAGAATTTTTACCATTTAATTAAAATACAATTGTTTTTTTATTATATTCTTTGCATATTTAATATTGATTTAATTTGGGGGATATTTTTTTGCTCAAAGTTGTATTTTATTTTATTAAATATTTAAGCTTTAATTTATGAAAGGCAATTTATAACGTAAATTTTTTAAAAATCCTTGAAATCATATGTTTATATTGTGTTCGATACATATATTTTATATAATTATTTATACTGAAATTTTATAGAACAAATCTATGTCTAATTACTGTATATTTTTTTATATAATATTATTATATATGAAACGGTGTAATTAAAAATTCCATAAGTGTTTATATATGTTATACATATATAATAATTGTGTTATATTATAAAAAAATATCAATTTTAACTTTATCTATTCATACGCATTAACATAAAACAATCAATAATTGTCATTATAGACTCGACAATTGTTAATGCGGTTATAAATATATAAATATTGGTTTTAATTATCATTTTAATAAGTAAAAGGATTTAAGAAATCAGAATTTAATTAGATTTTTCAAAAAAAAAAAAAATTTTTATTTAAAATTACATAAACATAAATGAATTGGGGTTTTTCCGCAATGATTTTCAATATTTTAAGAACAATTTTACGTGTTGAATTCATTATGTACAATCAAATTTATATCGATTTATACATTTATTGAACATATTTCTAAAGATTGAAATCAAATCAATGATTCTTCAATATATATAGAGGAAACGATGATAAAGCAACATTTGAATGTTTCGTAATGCTTCCTATTATATCATAAAATCTAATGTATATTCAAATTCATTCAGGAAAAGAAATATACATTATTGTATTTATGTACACATTATATATTATATTATATATACTAAACACATTAAAATTATATCATCGAACAGATGTACTTGAGCGAATAATTGAATTAATTATATGTTATTATGGAATAGTAGACTAAATTGAATTTATTTATATGCAATTCTATTCTATTATTTTATTATTACATATATATAATATCAGATAAATATATTAGTTTTTATAGAAAGAACAATTTTTTTACATGGAATTATAAATATTAATTGCTTCGTCGTAATTAGTTGGTTATTTGGTACATATATATTTTATAATAATAAATAACATAATAATATTTAATTATATTAATTATTTAACAATTTATTATTAAATGAGATTTCACACACTCAAACACACATCATAAATACTGATATAAAATGTATAATCCTATATAGAATCTGATAAATATCTGTATAATTCTATATAATTTTATAATTATATATACTGGATATTCCCACTGTGATAAATGCCAAATGGTAGAAATTATAACTGAATAAAATGTGTAAGATTGCAAAAAAAATAGTTAAAAAAAGGGAGTTTCTTTTTTTTACAAAAAAGATAACTTTGAACTATGTATAACTGAAAGAGTTTATATTGTCCCATTACAGTCATATGGTAACCAATTGATAGTCCCCAGAACGCATCTTTATTCAATTACTAAAGTCATATTTCCCACAACCATTTCAAGATAAAGATAAAAGTGTAATATTTATTACTATGGCTATCCAAAATGAACCATCCATTTACCATATTTATAAATTTGTCCAAATACAAAATAAAACTACAATCATTTATTATTAATATTAATATATATACTATTTTCAATCGAAAAATTCTAATTGCAATTATATTATTACAAAATAAAAAGCGTCATAATCACAAAATTACATAATAAAATTCAAAATACCAATTTAATCGTACGTGATGGTGGTATGGATATGGTTTATGATTTATTGCGATATAGATATGAATCAATTTAATTCATTTAACATGTGCCTATTGTATGTTAACCGTCCATATATAATATAAATAAATGATGATATTGACATTGAAAATAAACGTAATTGTTTATTTTATTCTTTCTCATTATATATACATATTAACAAATTTATTTTAATTTTGTACATCATCATTTATACTATATAGAATAAAATATAATCAAATATATATTTATATAATTATATTTGAAATTTAAATTGTTGCTCTTTTTTATAATCTATATATATATTTTTATTGTGTATTTATATTAATAGAATACAAATACTGTATTTGAAATACATATATATCTATTAAGTAATGTAAATAAACAAATAAATAAATATAGAAAGTGTTAAATCGATATTTAACTTTAATATATATAATAATCACTATATTATATATATATATATATATATTGTACATATATGATGCGATACCAATAAATTTTCAACAAGTTCAAGATTGTTTACATTTTAAAAAAATATATAAATGTGTATAAAAATAAATCAAAACGTTCATTTTATCAGATTGTTGACATCGTTATATGGTGTATATATACATAACGAACTAGTATGCATGCATTTATAATAAATTAAATAATTCATTTGACTCATATATAGATTAAATTCCATTTTAAATATTAAATTCATCGAATTGTTTTTGGCTATGCACAATTTTTATTACACAAAGTGTTTTAAAAATCGGAAGTAAATTAAATTATATATTCCATGTGTGTAAAAGTAATTTATTTCATATATATATATATTATTTATTGTTTATTTAACAATATAAAACGAAAAATATTAAATCAAATCCATTGCCATTATTTCCAATTATAATAAATATAGCGTTTTATAGAAAAATTTAAAAAAAAAAATATTTACTTTGAATATTTGAATGAATGAAAATACTGAATATAAATATTTTGATTAATTTTTCATATGCGAATTATTTCATCAAATTTAAATTAAATTTAACTTTTTAGTTCTTCAAATAATTTTTTTGTTTGTTCTATATATTCTATATAATAATTGTTGATCGTAGAGATTTTTCCATACAAATTTGTGTGTTATTACAGTCAAAAAAATGTATATGAACATCTATCCACGATTATGTTTCCAATAAAAATAAAAATATATATTTGCAGTAAGACAGATTAAAAGTGTCTATATATAATTAATAAATTATTTTCTTTTAACAAAACAGTCCTTTACCACCAAATACAAAGAATTAAAACGGATAATTACAAAAAAGAATTGCCGATAACCAAAATAAAGCTATGGGAAAAACATATGATATAAATACAGGACATAATAATCCTGGTTACATTAATGATGATGAAAAAGGGTAATATTATATAGTAAATTTTTATAAGGAATGTACACAATAAAATAATTTTCATAAAAAATATATATATAGAGTACATACATTATCAGACAAACAACAGGAGTATGGCATTGAATTAAGAGATAAAGAAAAAGAAGCATTAGACGATGATTACGATCCATATAAACATCGTAAAGTTGAACATCCTACAACGTAAGTGTTTTTATCTATCTATTTATATTGTATAAATTAATACTTTTTATTCAAATATTTAATATTAAAAATTGTTTATATGTTATTTAGAAATACAGACACATTAGTACATTTATTAAAGGGGTCATTAGGTACGGGAATTTTAGCAATGCCAAATGCATTTCATCATTCTGGATATATGGTTGGATCAATTGGTACAGTTGTTATTGGTATTATATGTACATATTGTATACATTTATTAATAAAAGCTGAATACGAATTGTGCAAACGGAAAAAGGTAATTTATAAATACAATTCGGTTTTTTTTTTTTGTATTTTTTTGTAATCGTCTATATCATAAAATAAATCCACATAATTGTGTATATGGTATATGGATGGTGTGAAATGTATTCAAATTATTTTAACCATCCATAAAATTATGTATATATAATTTAATTTTATTCTGTCTCTATATATATATGTTAAATTGTTATTAAATTACTATAGAATTAATACAAAAAAAAATAAATTGTATTATAATCGAATTAATATAAATTTTGTTAAGTCTGTTCAATTTACTTTATGCGAATAAAATTCGCTTCAATATATATATATATATATACTGTTACAAGTTTTTATTATAATCGTACATTCATTTTTTAATAACGCATAAATGTTTTTTTAATATTAGATTTATTTTTACAATAACACTTAAGAAAATGATATTGATAAATTGAAAGATTAGAAAAACAGTAGTGATTCACTATATATCATATAAATGCGTACACCTACGACAATAGGAAACAAATTGTTGATTATAAACTAAAGTCATATTAATGGAATCTCATTTATACCTATCTATATATACATTACATTCATAAAACATAAGTATATTTTAAATTTTATTTAATTTATCCGTATAATATAGATATTATTAATAACAAAATACTTAAAAATATATCATGTATTATATATATATATATACAAACAATACAATAATACAATATAGATAACATTTAATATGATTATTATAAGATTTTTATTTTGATATTAAGATTTTTTCTTTAATCTATATAAATACAATAAAAAACAAGATAACCTTTATGTATTTTTGTTTTTAAAGAAAAGAAAAATCGATATTTATAAATTAATTGATTTTTATTCTTTAAGGTACCAAGTTTAAATTATCCAGCTGTTGCAGAAGCCGCACTTTTAGAAGGACCTGAATGGTGTCGACCTTTAGCACCAATTATTGTGTAAGTATTCAATTGAACATAGATCACATGCAATTAATTTCGATTTTCCCCTAAAACTTACGAAATTTACAAAAAAAACCCATTACAAAACTTTCAAATGATTTCTCGTGATTCGTATCATATTTATTTAAATACTTTTTTATATATGGTTATCATAAATTCATAAATTATGATTTATAACATGGCTTAAATGATTAAAAAAATAATATGTCTAATCTATCAACGAGCGTAATATACATGATGAAAAATTACTGCATCAGTTAGTATATTCAAAACGATTAAAGCGAATTTAATATCACATTGTATATGTTAATCATTTAATATTCGATTAGTATACAATACACATTCTAAATATTGAACAATTATGTTAATTTTTCATTATCAATTTTAAAAACATATTTTATAGGTATAATATAGATTAAAATTATCAGGTATTTTATGAATTATAAGCTTTAGATATACAATATATCAGAGCTGTATTGGTAATAAATTACGAGCATAGATTTTTCAGAGAATGATTTAGCATTTATTTAGTAAATAAAAAAGTAATATGATCAAATGAATTATTTCAAATGAATTGCATATAGTTTTATACTAAAGTATTGAGATCTTTTGAATAATTGGAAATTCTAATTTATATTTTAAAAGAATTCACATCCTTTTGTATTAATGCTTTACCAAATGACAAAATTCTATAAATATAAATTATCCAACTTATAATTATTATTACTTGTATATTTTTGTTAATTAATATTTAATTTTTAATTGCAGTCATGTTGTTAATACATTTCTATTAATTTATCAATTGGGAACGTGTTGTGTTTATGTTGTATTTGTATCGTCAAATATTAAATCAATATCGGATTATTATACTGAAGAACCAATTGATGTACGATTGTTTATGTTAATTGTATTATTACCATTAATATTAATTAATTGGGTAACTATAAATTATAAATTTCTATTTAACGCATATATCTAAAGCACATATATTTCATGTTAATTTTTAATTTAAATTCAAATATATAGGTACGCAATTTAAAATATTTAGCACCATTTTCAACATTAGCCAATGGTATTACATTGGTATCATTTGCAATTATTTGTTATTATATATTTCGTGAACCAATAAATACCGATGGTAATCAGGCAGTTGGATCACTTAGAGATTTTCCATTATTTTTTGGTACTGTATTATTTGCATTAGAAGCAATCGGTGTGGTAAGTTTTTATAAAATAATATTAAAAATAATTTATGAAATAGTGCTAGTTGTGCATATATTTAATTCGTTTTGTATATATTTGACAGATATTACCATTAGAAAATGAAATGAAAACACCAAAAGCATTTGGTGGTAAATTTGGTGTTTTAAATAAAGCAATGATATTAATTGTATTTTTATATGTTGGCATGGGACTATTTGGATATTTGCGATACGGTGAGAATGTACAAGGTTCAATAACATTAGATTTACCTGATGAAATGTATGTTTACTTTCAAATTATATGAAATAATTTGAGAAAACTATATTAAAAAAAAAATAATAATTTTATGATAATAAATATACAGACTAGCACAATGTGTTAAAGGAATGCTTGCATTTGCAATATTTATTACACATGGTTTGGCTTGTTACGTTGCAATTGATATTACATGGAATAATTATATGCTAAAAAGAATTGGTGAAAATTCAAAGAGAAAAACTTTCTGGGAATATGTTACAAGAACTCTTTTAGTTTTAGCAACATGTAAGTATAATTTAATTAAACAATGTCATCATCTGCAGGAGAATTTTATTAGAACTATAATTACAAATAACATTTTGTTTTACGCTTAAAAATAGTTTTGTTGGCTGTAGCAATACCAAATTTAGAATTGTTTATATCATTATTTGGTGCTCTATGTTTATCCGCATTAGGATTAGCATTTCCGGCAATGATACAAATGTGTACGTATTGGAAACAAGTTAGTGGTTGGGAGAAAATTTTATTATTTGTTAAGAATTTTATAATTATAATTATCGGCATTGTTGGATTAGTTGTTGGTACATTCACAAGTTTGTCCGATATTATAAACACTCTATTTTAAATATATTGTATATATGTACAATAAAAAAAAGTTTTTTTTTTAATTAAATAATGTACATTCCATTTGAATAGATTTTTAAGATGCGGACATTGATCAAAATGATTTAATATTTTACCATTTTTTTATTTCACTTTTTAATGCTGCACAAATAAGTTTTTATACATTAAATCATTTTAATATTATTAAATCAATATATTGTTGTTATCTTTTTATAGATGATATTATTTAGTAGACATTTTTCCTATATAGAATTATGCGTGCAAATAAAATAATTTGGTTAATATTTAGAGCAATTATAGTGTTATCTACACTCTTTATGTTGTCAAATAATATTTATGTTGTTACAATAAAAAAATTCTTTTTTGATTTATATACTGTTCGAAATAAAACAAAACAATCAATTTTTTATTTTCAATTTTATTATAAAATAAGTTACGAATAATTATAATTTTCATTTCCATCCATCATTTATTTATTATTTTATTTATAGAAATATGTGTAATAAAATGATTTTTTATATAAATAGTTTAGCCACAATTAAATATATAATTCAATATTTTATTTTTATATAGTATTATTACAAATATATAGTTTATACAGTTGATATATATATTAAAATAATTACAGTATTATTACATTTGAAAATAAAGGCTTTGAAAAATTATTTTTTAAAAAATGTCTTATACGAACTAGTTTTCACCCTTATACATTTAAATAATTTTCCCGTAACACAGGATATGTATATATATTTTTATAGATAATAAAACCATAACATTAAAAATTTAATACCATAAACCATTAATTTTAATCTTTCAAAATTTTTAAATTTTTTCTTAAAATTTTTCCTGTTGCATTTTTCGGTATACTATCAATAAATTGGATACCACCATCTAAATGTTTATACTTTGATAATTTATCGGCAACATAATTTTGAAGTTCAACAGCGGATACATCAACACCAGGTCGTTTTACAACGTACGCCTTTGGAACTTCACCCTTTAATGGATGTGGTATACCAATAACACCGGCATCTAACACTTTCGCATGACTACGTAAAACTTCTTCTAATTCGGCCGGTGCCACTTGATAACCTTTAACTTTAATCAGTTCTTTAATTCGATCTTTCACATAAAAATATCCATCAATATCATAATTTGCAATATCACCGGTACGGAACCATCCATCATGAGTTATCGCATCTTTTGTGGCAATTTCATTGTTTAAATAACCTTGCATTATTTGAGGACCACGCATTAACAATTCACCATCTTCATTTGGTCCCAGACCAGTGAGATCATCATTATCATTCATTGAGACAATTTTTACTTCAGTATTTGATACTGGATGTCCTACGGATGCATAATTTTCATCTCCGATTGATGCAAGCAAAACAGCGGGTGATGTTTCAGTTAAACCGTACCCCTGGAAATATTTTACTGTTGGTCTTCTACAAAAAGTTTATTTTTGATATTTTAATTTATGAATAAAATAGGGAATTAATAATTAAAAATCAATTACTTTAATTTAAGTATTTCGATTGTCTTTTGTCCTATGGGAGCAGCACCTGACATAACAATTCGAACGGATTCTAAGTGTTTCGATGTAAATTGATCCATTTTTGATAAAGCTATTATTACTGGTGGTACCAAATTTAACATTGTTGCTTTATGTTCGATTAATGAATTTGCAAAAGTGTTTATGTCGAATTTCGGCAGAGTCACTAATTTACAACCAAGCGCTAATTTTGTAAATAATGTACAATGTAATCCATAAATATGGAAAAATGGTAAGAAACAAGGTAGAACATCTTGAAAATCGTTTGTTGTCGGATAAATCATTTTTTCATATGGTAATTTAACATTTAGTATTTCATTAACAGCATTTAAGTTGATATGATTTAACATAACACCCTTTGGCATACCAGTTGTACCTGAAGAAAATGGTAATACACATGTATCAGCAGCAGTTGAATTATTATCAGCTTTATAATTATTCAAATTATTTCCTGTAATTCGATAAAAAAATCATTGTAATTATTTAAAAACAAGAATGTAATTATGTAAAAACATTTTGAATATAATAAATTTAAATATAATGCAGCACATTATCACCTTGTGAGATAATCATTTCGAAAAAGTTAATAGCATCAACTGAAGGTAAAGGTTTATTATATTCTTTGATAACTAATATTTTTGCAGATATATTAGCGATAGAGCAGGCCTTTTTCAGCACACCATATCCATCCGAAGTGCCAACGATTAACTTTGGTCTACATATTTTAATTTGATGTGCAATTTCATCTATATATTAATAATAGAAATTTAATTCCCATATTTAACCCCCAATACAAATCTTATAGATATAATATTATTAGTATTATGGAATATTTAGTCTACCCGCATTATATATTGGATTAATTGTTGTAATTATCATGCCCGCTTCTATGGCTCCTAACGATGCAATAGGATATTCTGGACAATTTGGTAAACAAATTGCTATAACATCATTTTTTTTAAGTTTAAATTTATCTAATAAATTTGTAGAAAATATTGCAGAATGATCACGTAATTTCGCATATGTATAATTTCTACCTGTTATACCACAAACCTATATATATATAAATAGTTAGTATAAATAAATAATTTTATAACATTCAACGAGTACTTACAATAGATTCCTTATCTTGCCACTTGTTAATATCTTTCCAAATATGTTCATGTAATAACGTATTTGGTATCTGAATATTTTCATATGGTGAACTCCAAATATATCCATTTTCTGACGAATAATTACAATATTTGCCCAACTTTGAACTTAAATTGTGTGTGGATTTAGTCGATTGATTTCTTCGATTATATATCCTCGTAAAATATTTTACACTATTTAATTTCATTGTAATCGTACCGTACAATTCTATGTATTATAGCAATACTATAATAAATTAATATTAAATGAATATAAGTTATTTGACCGGTTCTTTGTAATTGTTATTAATGTATAATTTCTAAATATGATTCAAGCGGTATAGTATGTATATGAAAAACATGTACTGTATGCTAAATATATTCGGTACTGATATGGGTAAGTATTTCGTGTTAGTATTTGCTAAAAATATTTAAATATTGTATTTAAAATACATAATGTATTTAAAATACATAATACCAATAATACATAGTGGAAAACACTATATACAGATTTGAGATACAATTTAATTTTATTTGAAAATTATATACGATTTGTGTTCAATTCATAATCTGAACTTCCATAAATACAACTTTAAAATTAATTTAAATACAGCTTCGTTATTATAATGATTGAAATTTCTGTCTTTAAACTAAGGTAAATAAATGTATAATATATTGGAAAATACATCTATTCGTGATAGCCTGTACGTACGTACACACATGCTTACTTATTATTTCAGTTTCATTATTAGTTGCTTATATTTGCGGATATCGAATAATATGGCAAAATAATATTTTGTGTATCTCATATACATTTACGAATGTACGTTTGATGAGATTTTATATTTTTATTTAAAGATATGTATACACAATACATACACATTTCACATTTGTATATAATTATTATATATTAATAATATACAATTATTTATACGATAAGAAAGCATGATAAGAAGGTTTTTATGCGAAAACGAGATTTTTGTTTGTAAATTTTGTCATTATTTTTAATTATGGACTTTTGCATTATTTCGATATTTTATTGTACAAGGGTCCCTTCAACCAAGTACTTTTATAATAATATACATATTGGAGTATAGAAAACACACACCAAACTTCGCATAGAAAATAATTATATTCATATAAAAACAACTGAAAACGAATTATATTTAATTTAACATCTCTCCCACTTTAAAGTTTCTGATCTATATATATATAGTATATGACTCTATAAAACAATTATTCACTTTAACTTTTTAATTATTTAATATAAGTACCTTGCAATTTACATATTATCAATGTTATTCACGATACTAAAACAATATTAGAAGATATATTTTTATTATAGTAAAAACTTTCTTGCGATAGTATAGTCGATTAATGTTTAATATTTATTTATTTTTGTCTTATACTCTTTTTTTTAGTATTACATGATTTGAATTCGATAATAAATTCATATGAATACAGAAAATTGTGCTAATATACAATATAATATTTAAATATTTTAATTTGAATTTGAATTTGAATTTTTAATGGAAATGATTATGTGTATAGAAATTTTTTTGTAAATCGTGGTAAAGGAATACTTTATTTTTTGGAAAATTTGTGACTTAATATTTTTGCTGGTCGATGGGATCCCATTTTGATTTATTTATAAAATATAAACGAACAAAATTGTTTAAATGTTTATCAAAATTCCGCATACGAGTATTTTACTAAATAAAAAAAAAATTACTTACATAAAATTTAGCAACGCGATTCACTTCATATGAGAATTACCAAGTCACTGATTTATATTTTTATAATAAAATTTATTAACTTAAAATATTATTTATGTGACAGGGTGTATTCACGGTGAATTACCAATAATAAATTTGTTTAAAACTATTATTTTATATATTACACAGTCCGTTTTTTTTCTTTTACCTTTATCTATAGCATGTTTAGAATTTTCCTGGTGATTTACTGACTTACTGGCAACAAAACAAGTCAATGTTGGAGCTTAATAATACAAATAATACTCATATAAAAATATGTTTGTAAATTTATTTTATTTTATATTTATTTGTTTAATTTTACTTTAACAGTTTATAGAGATTTTTGTTTGTTATTTTTTATAAATTATTGTAATTATAAAAGTATCCTATATACTGCGGCAATATAATGAATATAACCTTGTAAATATTCAAAAATTATTTTAAATAATCGGATAATATATAAAATTAAAAATGAGTATAACAATTTTAAATAGTTTTATCAAGAAAAGGTTTATTATAAATGTATATTGAATTCATTTGATTAATTGTTAATTATTTATTAGCATATATGCAAATTTGTTTCTTTATTTTTTCAAAATTATTTGAATTTCCATATCAATTTTGTTTATTTGTATTTTAACATATACAGCTATTAATTATTTTCTTTTAAAACTTTTAAATTTTTTCTTAAAATTTTTCCTGTTGTATTTTTCGGTATACTATCAATAAATTGAATACCACCATCTAAATGTTTATACTTTGATAATTTATCGGCAACATAATTTTGAAGTTCAACAGCGGATACATCAACACCAGGTCGTTTTACAACGTACGCCTTTGGAACTTCACCCTTTAATGGATGTGGTATACCAATAACACCGGCATCTAACACTTTCGCATGACTACGTAAAACCTCTTCTAATTCGGCCGGTGCCACTTGATAACCATTAACTTTTATCATTTCTTTAATTCGATCTTTTATATAAAAATATCCATCAATATCGTAATTTGCAATATCACCGGTACGGAACCATCCATCATGAGTTATCGCATCTTTTGTGGCAATTTCATTGTTTAAATAACCTTGCATTATTTGAGGACCACGCATTAACAATTCACCATCTTCATTTGGTCCAAGACCGCGTAGGCTTTTACTGTTATTTATCGAGACAATTTTTACTTCAGTATTTGATACTGGATGTCCTACGGATGCATAATTTTCATCTCCGATTGATCCAAGCAAAACAGCGGGTGATGTTTCAGTTAAACCGTATGCTTGAAAATATTTTACTGTTGGTCTTCTACAAAGATTATTTTTGATAGTTTAATATATGAATAAAATAGGGAATTTATAATTAAAAATCAATTACTTTAATTTAAGTAGTTCTATGGTTGACGTGCCAACGGGAGCAGCACCTGACATAACAATACGAACGGATTCTAAATGTTTCGATGTAAATTGATCCATTTTTGATAAAGCTGTTATTACTGGTGGTACCAAATTTAACATTGTTGCTTTATGTTCGATTAATGAATTTCCAAAAGTGTTTATGTCGAATTTCGGTAGAGTCACTAATTTACAACCAAGCGCTAATTTTGTAAATAATGTACAATGTAATCCATAAAGGTGAAAAAATGGTAAGAAGCAAGGTAGAACATCTTGAAAATCATTTGTTGTCGGATAAATCATTTTTTCATATGGCAATTTAACATTTAGCATTTCATTGACAGCAATTAAGTTGATGTGATTTAACAAAACACCTTTTGGCATACCAGTTGTACCAGAAGAAAATAATATTACACTTGTATCAGCAGCATTTGCATTATTTTCTGATTTAAAATTATTCAAATTATTGCCTAAAAAAATCGATTAAAATCAGGTTTTATTAACAAAATTATAATTATAGATATTTTGTAAAATTAATAACATTATCACCTTGAGAGATAATCATTTCGAAAAAATTTATAGCATCAGCTGAAGGTAGGCACTTATTATGTTCTTTAACGACTAATATGTTTGTTGATTGATTGGCGTTGGTGCAAGCTTCCTTCATTACATGATATCCATCAGAGGAACAAATTATTAATTTTGGTTTACATATTTTTAGTTGATGAGTAATTTCAACTATAGAATTTTAATTATAATAATTTATTAATTTTTATAAACATTTTTTTTGCTGTAAATTAAATTATCAAATATTTTCAACTAAACTTACATGATGAATATATTGGATTAATTGTTGTAATTATCATGCCCGCTTCTATGGCTCCTAACGATGCAATAGGATATTCTGGACAATTTGGTAAACAAATTGCAATAACATCATTTTTTTTAAGTTTAAATTTATTCAATAAATTTGTAGAAAATATTGCAGAATGATCACGTAATTTCGCATAGGTATAATTTCTACCTGTTATACCACAAACCTATATATAAATAGTTAGTATAAATAATTTTATAATTTTATAAACATTCAACATGTACTTACAATAGCTTGTTTATCTTGCCATTTTTCAATATCTTTCCAAATGTGTTCATGTAATAACGTATTTGGTATCTTAATATTTTCATAAGGTGATCTCCAAATATATCCATTCTCTGGCGTATACTCAGAATACTTACCATATTTTGAACTGAATATATATGTGGGTTTAGTCGATTGATTTCTTCGATTGAATATCATCGTCAAATATTTTGTACGTTGAAAAATCATTATAATAAAATTGTTTGAATTTCAAATTTCTAACATTTATCAAATTAAAATTTAGTAATAAAAATGTAAAATCGAATTTTGTAAAAAAAAACACACGTCTGCTATAAAGCTAATCGAATGTGAGTCTGTGTATGGACAAACTCGTGATGTTAAATGTAAATTTTTTATTTATTTTTTTTTGGTAATAAATTATATAATTTAATTAACAAAAGATTTTATACTATATATTTTTTATATGGATGTAAAAAAATGATGACTTTGTAGAATTAAATTTAAGAAATTAATCTATACTATATATATTTTATTACATCATAGAAGTTGTTAATAATTATTTACGAAATTTAATATTTTATTGGTATAATCAATCAATATTAATTTATGCAAATTTAATATATTAAAACTCGATTTTTATACAACATTAAGTTTACTAATAGCGTAGTAACTCTAACTCTTTTGACAATTAAAAATTGATTGTCCTTTCTTAACATATAATAAAGGTTTAAATAATAGAATTCAACTTAAACATTCCTCGTTAATAAATTGATAATGGAATTAAGATATTAAAATAAAAAACCAAAACATTTTTAAATCAATTTTTATTTATCTATTTATATATTGTAAGAAATCGACTATTTAATATTAGGAAAGAAAATACTGTTTATATAGACATTAATAGAAGTGATGATTGATGATAATATTTCATACTAATTAATTTCATATAAATTTTTTAATTCATTTCTTAAAATTTTTCCTGTTGCATTTTTCGGAATACTATCAACAAATTGCACACCACCATCCAAATGCTTGTATTTTGATAATTTATCGGCAACATAATTCTGAATTTCTTCGGTCGATACCTGAACACCATGTCGTTTTACAATAAATGCTCTTGGCACTTCGCCTTTCAATGGATGTGGTATCCCGATGACGCCGACCTCTAAAACTTTCGCATGACTACGTAAAAGCTCTTCCAATTCTGCGGGTGCAACTTGAAATCCTTTAACTTTAATCAATTCTTTTAATCGACCCTGTATATAAAAAAGGCCATCCGTATCATACGATCCGATGTCACCGGATCGCAACCATCCATCATCAATAATTGTGTCGGCCGTTACTTCAGGGTTATTAAAATAGCCTTGCATTACTTGTGGACCACGTATTAAGATTTCTCCGTTTTCATTTGGACCCAACCCATACAAATTTATACCCTTTACCTTATCCTGATTTATTGATATTATCTTTATTTCAGTGTTTGATGTTGGATAACCCACCGTTGAATAATTATCTTTACCGATTTCGCTTAGGGTGGCAATGGGCGATGTTTCAGTTAAACCATAAGCTTGAAAAAATTTTACATGTTGTCCTCTATACACAAAAATAATTATATAATTATATTATTAAATAATTGTTATTATTATTTATATAAACATACTTCAATTTAAATAGTTCAACATCACTTTTACCCAAGGTTGTTCCACCATACATTATTATTCGAATTGATTGTAAATGTTTCGTTGTAAATTGATCCATTTTTGATAATGATATTATTAGTGATGGTAGCAAATGTAAAACAGTTGAATTATACTTAATTAATGCATTTGAAAAGGTATCAAAATCATATTTTGGTAATGTGATTAATTGGCAACCAAGTGATAATTTAGATAATAAAGTACATATTAATCCATAACTATGAAAAAATGGTAAAAAACATGGAAGCACATCTTGAAAATCCGTTGTTGTCTCACGACAAATTTTTTCATAAGGTAAACTTGCATTAAATATTTCAAATGATGAATTTAAATTAATATGATTTAGCATCACGCCTTTTGGTAAACCAGTTGTACCTGAAGAAAATGGTAAGAGGCAGACATCAACTGGATTAATGCTTTCAAATTTAAAATTATGGAAATATTTTCCTGTAAAATATAGCTCAATTATATATAGATAGCAATTTACAAATTTATGATAAATTTTATCTTTCATGTGTTATTTCGCAACCTTTTATGTCAATCATTTCAAAAACATTTATAGTATCATTCGGTAATGTTTGACCATTTTCTTTAATCAACATAATTTTTATCGATTGCTTTGCAATGCCACATGCTTCTGACAGTATACGATATCCATCACATTCACCTATGATTAATTTTGGTTTACAAATTTCTAATTGACGTGCAATTTCCACTGAAAATTATAATTTATTTTTTAAATCATTTATAAATGCTATATAGATATTTCTCTATTTGCTTACATGCCGAATAATTGGGATTCACTGTACTTATTATGCATCCAGCTTCAATTGTACCCAATGTCACTATGGCATATTCTGGACAATTTGGTAAACTTATTAAAACTACATCATTACGGTTTAACTTTAATTTATCATGTAAATTCATTGAGAATACAGCACAATAATCACGTAATTTTGCATATGAATATTTTCTACCAGTTATACCACAAACCTAAAAATACATAAAAATAAATAATCTCATATATTTACATATACAATATAAATAGAGTAATGTAATCAATTTTCAATAAAAACAAAAACATTCAATTCTCTTACTACAGCCAATTTTTCATGCCATTTATTTAGGTCATTCCAAATGTATTCATGTAGTGGAATATTTGGTATTTGAAAACTTTCATATGGTGATCGCCAAACATAACCATTTTCTGGTGTGAAATCGCAAAATTTACTTATTTTTGGATTAATTGTATGAATACTGCATCTGAATAATTTATTTGTTATAATAAATCTACGCACAAATCTTGAATAAGATAACATTTTTTTTTCAATCAAATTAACTATTGTTTAAATAATTTATTTTTTAGAATGTATACTTTTATTTTATATTTAATAAAAAAATTCACAATGTTATGATCCAGTATTTATAAAAATCTAACTGCTATTAAATATAATACAAGATAAACAAACGTCTATGATTTGATTCTGTTTATTGTATATTTACAGCGGGATTTATTTTTGAATGTGAATGTGAATTCATTAATTTTACACTATACAGTTTAGTTGAAAAATATCTTAACATTATAATTAAATGTTTCTAGTACATATAATAAAATTATACTTTTGACAGCGTAATATATATAATTTTTTTAAATGCGTTTAGAATTCAATTAATTTTTCAATTTGTGTTTTTTTTTGTTTACATATAACTTTGATTTATGATATTTATACTAATACATTTCTTTCAAATTCTTTCTTAAAAGTTTCCCAATTGTATTTTTTGGTAAACTATCAACGAATCGTATGCCACCCTCTAAGTGCTTATAGGAAACCAATCTTTGAGCAACAAAATCTTTTAAACATTTTTCACTAATATGTGAGTTTGGTTGACGGACCACAAAAGCAAATGGTACTTCTCCTTTAACCGGATGTGAAATACCAATAACACCAGCGTCTAATACATCAATATGTTGTCGCAATATCTCTTCTAATTCGGCGGGCGCTACTTGATAACCATGTACCTTGATTAATTCCTTTAGACGGCTTGTAATATAAAAAACCCCATTCGAATTATAATATCCAATATCACCTGTACGTAACCAACCATCGCCGACAATTGCCTTTTTTGTTGATTCTTCATCATTTAGATAGCCATTCGTTATTTGTGGACCACGAACATATAATTCACCCATTTCATTTGCATCTAATCCAATGTGATCGTCATTCTCAATCGATACTATTTTGACCTCTGTATTTGCACAAGGACCACCAATACTTTTATAATCATAACCATTTGTGACCGACCCACTTATACATGGTGATCCTTCTGTTAACCCATACAGTTGATAGAATTTTACATTAGGCAATCTAAAAATGTTTTTATTTTAATAATTTTTTAATTATCAATTTTAAAGTAAATTTTTACATACTTGATTTTAAATTTTTCTAGATCCATTTTACCAATTGTAGTGGCTGCCGACGAACAAACGCGTAACGAATTCAAATGATTATTGTCAATCAATTGATTGTTATTTAATAAATAACTCATCAATGACGGAATTAAATGCAAGTACGTTATATGGTATTTGGCAATCGTATGAGAAAATATTTCACTACTAAATGAAGGTAATACAATTATTGTACATCCTAAACGTAATTTTGATAATGCTGAAAAAAATAATCCATATGCATGAAAAAATGGTAAACAACATAACACTATATCTTCAGAGTTTGCGGTAATATCATTTTCAATTGATGATTGTGCAATTTGTAATTCAATGCAAGCAATTATATTTTTATGCGACAATAAAACACCTTTTGGTAAACCTGTGGTTCCCGATGAAAATGGTAGAAAGCATGTGTCCGTTGGATTAATTGTTAATCGTTTGTTTTGAAAATCGGTTAAACTTGTATCTGCGATTAGAGAATATCTATAAAACAATATAATTCTAAAAATTAAATATTATTATTAAAAATTACCTTTTGAATGTAATATTTCTTGAAAATCAATAGCACCAATTGGAATATTTTCATTATAATTCTCTTTTATGATAACAATTGGAATTATTTGTTTTGCCATAACGGCCGCTGTCTTTAAATTCAAATATGTATTCACTGTACCAATGAATAATTTCGGTTTAACAATTTCAATTGTTCTTGAAATTTCAACTAAAATAAAAATCAATTTATTATAGTTATCCAACGTCGACAATCTTTATGTGATTATAGCAAATGAAATACCTGATGAATAATTGGGATTAATTGTTGTTACTTTTAGGCCTGCTTCAAATGATCCCAATAAAATAATCAAATATTCTGATATATTTGGAAGACAAACAGCAATAGCATCTCCTTGATTTAGATTAAATAACGCGGTCACATTTTTAGCAAATGAAAAACAATGATCACGTAGTAATGCATAGGTATAACTTCGATTTGAAGTAGAACAAATCTATACTCATATAAAATGCTAATTAATCATACACACATCTTCTTCATAACCAAATATAGAAATTATTAATGTATATAAAAACACTTACAATAGCTGTTTTATTTTTCCATTTATCGATATCTTGCCAAACGTATTCATGTATTGGAACATTTGGAATAATTACATCATCACACATTGATTTCAAAACATATCCATCTTTTATTGTAAAATTTCGTTTAATATTAACTTTTGAATAATTAATTGAATAGTCAACACTACTGAAAGTTCTAATATTCTTCATAAAATACTTTCTAATAGAAAACAATTTCATTTTTATACTAATTTGTTTTATATATTTTATTTATTTTTAAATATTAAAATTAAATGATCATCGAATTTTACATGATCACACTTCAAAATCAACCTGTTGCATTGCACTAAATGATATATACAAAACTTATTAATAATATAGCGTATAATTAATGCGAAAATAATAATATAAAAGAAAATCTGTTAATCCTATAAGTGATTAAAACTAATAAATTAATTCAAATAATAAAAAAAAACACATGTATACTAATTAAGCTAACTATATATATAGAAAATATAAATTGTAAATTTATGTATATTAATATATTTACAACAGAATATATAATAAAAATAAAATATTTAATTACATAAATCACCAAAACGGGTTTTGATTATGATGTTTATAGTTAATATATGACATTGACATGATTAAATAAAAATAATAATTAAAAAAATAATATTCAAAACTGAAGAGATCATATCCATAAACATCAAAACATTTTTACAGCATTAGTTTTAATTCTTTTCGCATAATTTTACCTGACGCATTTTTCGGTATACTATTCAAAAATTGTACACCACCATCTAAATGCTTATATTCAATTAATTTCTTTGCAACATATTCCTTTAATTCTTTTTCCGTTAAATCATTGGTACGTTTAACAATAAATGCACGTGGTACTTCACCTTTAACCGGATGTGGAACACCAATTACACCGGCATCCAACACCTTTGGATGATCTCGTAAAACTGCTTCAAGTTCAGCCGGTGCTACCTGATGACCTTTTACTTTAATTATTTCCTTTAATCGATCTTTTATATAGAAATATCCATTATTATCATAACATGCAATGTCACCCGTTCGCAACCATCCATCGTCCGTAATCATTTCCATTGTTGCATCTAAATTATTTAAATAGCCTTTCATTATTTGTGGTCCACGCATAATTAATTCACCGGTTGTATTTGGACCCAATCCAATGCGTTTTGGATCATCTACCTCAACAATTTTCACCTGTGTACTACCCGTTGGAAATCCAGCCGTTGCATAATTATCATCACCAATTGATGCCACCAATATCAATGGTGATGCTTCTGTTAAACCATAGGCTTGTGAAAATTTTACATTAGGTGCTCTATAAACAGGTATAATAAATAATGTTGTGCGTATAAGTATAAATAATTAACTGAATTAAAAGAAAAAAAACATTATTTGTATTACTTTAAACGAAAACGATGAGCATCGGATGCACCTAAAGGTGCAGCACCACATAAAACTAATCGTAAACTTTCGGTATGTGTTTTTGTAAACGTTGGATGATTCGCCAATACGATGGCCATCGGTGGTACAACATGTAAAACAGTTGATCGATGCTTAATCAATGAATTGGCAAATGTTTCAATGTGAAATTTTGGTAATGTTACCATTTTACAACCTAATGCTAATTTTGATATTAAATTACATGCTAATCCGGACATATGAAAAAATGGTAAAATACAAGGAAGTACATCTTGAAAATCATTTGTCGTTGGATAAACCATTGATTCTTCGGGTAATTTAGCACGTAATATTTCTGTAATCGCATTTATATTTGTATGTGTTAACATAACACCTTTTGGTAGACCCGTTGTGCCCGATGAAAATGGTAATAGACATATACGATCGGGATCAATAGATTCATTCAAATTAATATCATTTAAATTAACACCTTTGCTTTCAATCAATTCGAAAAAATCAATTGTATTCGCTGGTATACTTTCTCCAGAATATGATTTTATTATTGCAATATTAATTTCCGATAGTTTAGCCAATGCACATGCATTTTTAATTGCTGGATATCCCTCAATGGTACCAATTATTAATTTTGGTTTACATATTTGTAATTGTCTATACATTTCCTCTATAAAACATATATTTTTTGTTAACATAATAGAATTAAATGATTATTATTATTATTATTGCTATACTACACACCTGCATTAAACGATGGATTGATTGTAGTGACATATAAATTGGCTTCGGAAGCCCCAAGTAATGCTATTGCATATTCCGGTATATTTGGTAAACATAAACCAATTGTATCACTTTTTTTTAATTTCATTTTTTTCCTTAAATTATTTCCAAATATTGCCGAATGATCACGTAATTTAGAATAAGTATATTTTCTATCGGTAACACCACATACCTATATATATACATATATATTTATATATTTTATTAATTATTAATTTTGAATTTATAAATGAACTTACAATAGCTGTTTTATCCTGCCATTTATTTAAATCTTTCCAAACGTGCTCATGCAATGTAGAATTTGGTAAATTAATATTACCATATAATGAATTCCATGTATATCCCTCATCTTTATTATAATTACAAAATTCATTTATATTTGGATTTAATGGTAATGGATGTACACTTAATGAACGTTTCGATACAGTTGTTGATATTCCACGATATACCCGATTGAAATTCATTTTGTTTGATTTTATTATATATAGGTTTTATAAATGTCCCGCGCATTAACAGCTTTAAACTATGGGGTTTTAACAATTTTATTTCTTCGTGTTATTAATTAATTTAAATTATGATAATTAATATGATGATGATGATGATGAGATTTATATAGTGAAATGTAACAAATATTAAATTAAAATATTTTATTTTATATATTATTTGATAAGACTTATCTAATCTAAAATTCGTTCATTTTTCTCCTTCATATTTAGTAGGTTTAAGTACGTTCAGAGAGTACATACACAATTTTTTATATATTATTAATATTATCAATGATTAGTATCATCTTCATACAGACCGTATCAGAAGTCATATTATAAGATTTATATTCATAATTTCTTCTTTTTTTTTTTACATTGAATTATATGAATCTTGCGATAAAAATTAAAATGTATGCTGACATATTCAATGAAAAAATATCACGATAATTTTCTATTTGATAAATTATTGCACAATCATTTATAGAGGAAAGGAATTTTTTTGTATTGATAACTTATAATGTCTGTATAATTTGCAACACACCCAATTATGGAATTTAAATATCACTTTTGTTTTAAAAACACCGATTAATTATATTGAAACGATTTAGAAATATATCTTATATATTAATGAAAATAATGATTACAGAATTCAATTTAAAAAAATATATCCAACAAAAACTTTTAATTGAAAATAAAATGATAAATATCGGATATATGTATGTTAATTAACATTGTGATGCGATATTCAAAAAATTAATTTTTTATTATAATTAATTATACTTACATAACTTCAATAATATAATTTTGTAAAAAAAATAATTTTAAATACGATAATTTAATATATAATAATAATAATAATTTAATTTATTTAAAGAAGAAAAACCAAAAGATTGATTGAAAAAAAAACCACACAATATAAAACGAATCTAACACGATTTTATTATTCTAACGTGTCCGAATGTTAAAAAAATATTAAATTATATAAACACTTATTTTTTTGAAAAATATTGTAAAAAATCACAACACAACATTCAATTTACTGACTACGATTTCCGATAATTCCTTATTTATATTTATATATAAATAAGATTATAAATAATATACATATATACATATATTATAAATTCATTCCAAATTTATTATTATCTAAAAAAAAATTAATGTTTTTGTCGTACATCGCGACCAATTAATCAAAATATTGTGGCACAAAATACGATGATACGCACGTTATGTGTAAACATTCAACAACAACAACTTACATAAATTGGGATTTTATTAGCAAATCATCTATCTATACTCTCTCAATATATGCGATCGATAACATTTATTTAAAGTAATGTAATTTATATGATTGTATATATTAAATATTTAAAATTGTATTCAAATTGACCTATAGTGAATGAAACTCTGAAGTCCATCATCAAGATGTATAGTTTTTTTGTTATTATTATTATTATTATTAAACTAAAATTAATTATTACAAATTGTTGTTTGTTTACAATACACTTTATGGTTTATTCATTAACTTTATTTCGATTTAAATGATTCAAGTTTGTTTTTGGTTAGAGTTTTATATATGTATGTATATATATATATGTATCATATATATTTTATGGTAAATGAATATATAAAATATTGTATTCCGATCAAAATAACGTTTTTTTTTTAAATGCATGATAATTAATTAAAAAGTAAATAAAATCTAAAATAATATTTGCATTTCTTCATGTTTATGTATTAAAAATAAAACCTACATATGGAAATTAATCATCCGTACTATACTATATATTCTTAAAAAATATATATAATATATTACATATATTATAGTATATTATTACACAGTTGTTTTTTAAATATACGCTGCGGTTAAAGTTCAATTTTATGATTAGTATATAGTGCCGCTTAAACATTTCTCTTTGTATATATATACCTAACATTTTAAAATAATTTTGGAATTTTCAAACGAGACACACTCAATCCAATTATTCATTCAAAAACAATTTATTTGTATAAAATTTGTTACGTTATTATTATTTATATATATATATATAGTATCTACGGTTATAGTTATTATCATATTATTATATTATTAATTTTTTTTTTATTAATCGGCAATTTGCGTGATTGATTTATTAAGAACGTGTCAGACAATATAATATATATAGATATAGATAATAATAAACAAAAATAAATAATTATAATTAAACACTAAAAATACAAACAAAAAAACATATTAATAAAAATAATTTTTGATAGAATTGTTTTGTCTGCTATTGATAAGTATATATAAAATTGCGAATATATTATTAAATTTTGTTTTGTTTACAAATAGTAAATTATTTTTACTATTCATTGATGATGTACTGAAAAAAAAAATAAGTTTTTATCGAGTTGTATTGAAAGTTTATTCTTATATTAATTATGAACGCAAGCAGATGTTGATTAAAAAGTAAAATGTCTTTTAATTTTAATGGCATTCAAACATTGCTTGGTCAAATAATTCAATTTAAAAATTAGTACTGGTCGGCGTTTACTGGTCTTTTTAAATATGGTTATGAAGATTATAAAGATTTCTGTTCACATGAACGCTATAAATGTGGAATTGGAATAATAACAAATTATCTAATACAAAATTTTTTATTTAACTCACTATATTTATATCCATTCATCATCGAAAACAAATACAACTATCAATATTATAATAAATCAAATCCGATAATAATAAAGTTTATTTTTTTTTACAAAAAAATTGATTTAAAATATAAAACAATGTATAGGAAATAGTTTATATTTTTTTTGTAATATTTATGAACTATGGATTTTATTCCACTAAATTTATACTGCTCAAAAACGTAATAATTCAGAAACAATTATTGTATTATTTTACTATTGCAGCTTTTTGTTATACTATTATATATAATAAATCATTTCTTATCGAATATTTGGGCTTGATAAGAAAATTTTTATATATAAATATAATGATCGAATAAAATATGATGTGTGAAAAACCGGGGTCTCTGGTGAAAAACTTAATCCATATACCTAAGAAAAAAATCTATTGGAGTTTTCTATTGAAATTTTCCGGAAAAAATTTTCTATTTTTTATTACGGTCTTGGTTTTTTATCTTTCAACTTTTAAATTTTCTTTGAATAATTTGAAAAATTTAAGCAATTTCTTATTTTTCATCGAAGAAAATTAGAAAATCGCTACATTGAATCAATTGTACAAACATTTTAGCCATACGATTCGCTTAAAGTGGCGCAAATTTGTACGAATACAATTCTCAAGATGCGATTACATAAAATTATAAAATTGTCACCGACTATAATATTAAAAAAATTGTTGGTATACTTACAATATTGATTTTGATTCCTTTTATATTACGATTTTTTCCTCGATTTTTGTTTATATTTCTTTTTGCTATAAATTTTTTTTTCTAACAAATACATTCATAATATTATTTACCCTTTTTTTAAAAAAAAAAAAAGTTTTGAACATTTAAGAAGCTATAATTCAGAACTGGTTTTATTTTATTTTATTTTTTTTTTTGTATTTTTTCACTTATAATAATAATATAGAATTGGTGAATCAAATAAATTCGGTATCCTATATATTAGTTGTTGATAAAAAAAACTATGTATATCTTCTTTTCTCAGGTTCTTATCCTTTTACCTTAATTCTTCTATGTATATATTTGCAATATACTTTACCTTCAACAAATATATATACGAATATTTCGGTATATATACTCGTATATATTTTTTAATAAATGGTTTGTTTAGTATGAATTCAATTTGATAGTTGTTCGGTTTTATTATTGATATATTTAAAAAAAAAATTAAATTCCTTGTAATAAAATGTATGTATTTCGTATGAAG
This sequence comes from Dilophus febrilis, assembly GCA_958336335.1. Lineage (NCBI taxonomy): Eukaryota > Metazoa > Arthropoda > Insecta > Diptera > Bibionidae > Dilophus > Dilophus febrilis. The sequence goes on along the minus strand of OY284469.1, from coordinate 29,071,422 downwards.
TTTAAACGATAGTATTTATATAGTTTATTTCATAAATATAATAGGTAATTTGCATAATGATTAATTGCATTTTAATTTAAAAAAAAAGTACACGGGTAAAATATAAATAGATAAAAATGATATTCAAAAATATATTCTATATCTATATAACTATCTGAAAAAAATTCAGAAAAATATAAGCATTTTTCGTAAGCGAAGCCTTTATTTTTTTTACCATTCAATTCGTTTATTCAATTCGCCCATTTTTGCACCATTCAACATTACAACCGCATATTCATTTTCCATTTTATTTATGTTTTAATATTAGATGGCTATATACGATGGTGTTTTATTCACAGTGATGAAAAAGAATTTAGTATATATATCGTATGCGCGTATATGTTTTAAAAATGTTCTTTTAGTTTAATTTTATATATACTTTCTATATTCTATATCATATTAAGCATAAAGTGTGTTTGGTATAGGGAGAAAAAACAAATGTATATTTCTGATGTAGAGAGAAAAATGAAAATGTTTATAAAATAAATATGTTTACTAAAAGAAAATCTTTTGTATATTTTATTTTAGTTAGTTTTAGTAGGGAATTACATTTAAAAACAACATAAACAGAATTCGTTTATATATTATATTGTCCAACAATTTATTGTGTTCATTTTTCACAATAATTTCTATACAATATATTTTAAATAGTTTTAAACGTTTTTTGTTTTTTTTTTATATTTATTTATATATTGTTTTTTGTGATTTTTTGTGATGAAAAAAGTATAATGAAATAAAAACTAAAATATAATTTTTCCTGTATATTAAATAGAAAAGAAAATGTTTCATATACAAAAATAAAATTATTCAAAATAATTTATTTTAGAAAAACCTATAGATATATTTCTATATTGAGAGCAATATATTTTTATGGGTTATATTTTGTTTATGTGTTGTGAAAATTTTTTTTAATTTTTGTATCTATTTTGGTCTGAGGAAAAACAGTTTTTTTTTTTTTTATGTTAATTTTTTGTTATTTTTAAGAGAAAGTGATTATACATTTTTTGTTGTTGTATGCAATATAGAAGATATACAAAATTTATCTTTATATATATATATATTTAGGTTGATTTATACTATTGATAGAGTAAGTTTTATATATAAAACTTATTAAACTTATTTATTTATATAGAGATTATGCATTTATAATTATACTAATTTCTAAAATATATTAAAAGTTTAATGCATATTTTTGAATACAAATTTTTTTTTAAATTATAATATTTTGTTTAACATTTATGAAAAATTATCCATATATTATATAATCCAAAATATTGCCAAAAACTTTTATTTTTAATATCTATATAATATAGAAAAGTAATACAAATGCGAATGTTTTGTATAGTAAAATCAATAAACTAATACAAAAATAATGAATGAAAGCATATAATAATAATAATAACAATATAATATATATATGTATCTCTATTCTTTATGTGCTGTTGATATATTATTTCACTTGATGGTATAATAACAAAATATTATTATATTATACAGATTAAACGCGGTATTTCTGGTTCATATAATTATTCATCACTATATATACAAATATTTTAAATAAAAAAACACATGTTATAAAAATATAATTATAACATTAAAAATTTATAAGGTCTGTATTTAAAAAATAAATTTTGAAAGAATTATATTTAGGTTTCATAATGGCATGCACATTTGTTTAAGTGTTAGCAAAGATATGAAAGAATAATTATTATTTTTCATATTAAAATAATGCAAAATATTTAAATAAATAAATTCATTTAATTTGCATATAAAAAATAAAATAAACATTCTCACTTTTTATATTCTTATATATACTAACTTATTATATTCTTCTAAAATATTTATATTGATTATATTTCTATTAAATATAACTATAAAGTTTATTGCACTTTTTTGTTTAATTTATGTCAAGAACAATATAATCGATATATTTTTGCTATAAGAATTATTTTTATCAAAAATAATGATATGTATATACGAGATAGGTAAATAAACTTGCAATATCAAGTAAAAAAGACTTAAAAAAAAGTATAGTTGAGGTTTATAAATATAGAAATGTTTTAAAATACACGCGTCAGTTAGATCATGTTCATATGATTATTAAGCATAATATATATTATCATTTCTATATATATAGACTAAATTATCACTAAAAATAAAATTTGTTTCGCTTTTGATTAATCTCTATAGTATATTATTTTATTCTATGATGATCACAATTTATACAGGAAATAAAAATTATATACTATATATAATACGAGTATAATATGCCAATTGGATAATAAATATAATTTTATCTGATGATGTAGGATTTATGTATATGTTCAAAAATTATATCATATACTATATATAACTACTATAACTATAATGTATACCTACACTTTTATCTAAAAATATTTTTTAATAAATAATTAATTTAATTATAAATAATTTAGTTTTAAAATCGAAAATAATCATTCATTGCCATATAATATTTACTACATACGCCGATAAATTAACCGGATTTTTCTATAGTGATGATGCTGATACATATATATATACTGATTGGAATGTTTTTTTTAGTATTTTTTAGTGATTGCATTCATCCTTTAAATTCAGCTCACGTTTCGATTATATTTCTGGAAAAAAACGCATAGAACTATACCTAAAAATTTCATCAACAATACGGCAATATAGTTTGAAAAGATTTGACTTATCCTCGAATTTGAACTCATTTCACACCGATATGGTTTTTGATGATTAGTTAAGATTTTATTCTATATAAGTTATCCGAAGGCATGACAGAATTATTTTTTCATCCCAAAATTGCTGAGCCACCCTCGTTTCTATAAAGGGTCTCCTCAAACTCTGAGATCCCAAATCATCAAAACTAAAAACAATATTACAAACGTAAGGTCAAACTCTGTGCCTTAGTAATTCGTTTGTCAATTAATGCCGATAATTGTCATGTTAATCAAAATATACGATAAGGATTTATACTATTTGTAAAAGTGTCTCCACCGTGAAATTCAGAATTCTATATATTATCACAATTTTTGTATCATATATACATATTTTAATCCCATATAAGAAAAATATACAACATAGTGGAAAATTCTGTATATGTATATATAATTAAAATAAAATTATTAAAAATATTTAATTTTTTTTTTATTATAAATTTTACAGAGATAAGAAATGATTTTATGTATTTTTTTAAATTCATTTGAGATCTTATATAATTTTTTCATATTATATATATTGTATATAGACATATGATATTTTTCAGTTATCTTAATCTAAAAATATTTCTCGGTTAATATTTAATATATATATATATATATATATATATATATAGAATTATATAACTTGAACTTTTGCCATTTATATCTATAAAATAATATAAATATTAATTTGAAATAATAAATAAATTTATTATGAAATTTTATATAAAAAAAAATAAAAATAGTTATTCAAAATAATCATAATTATATTATTTTGATATGTTTGTATATATGATAAATGATTATATAATATTTGTGAAGTGCATTGAAAATTTTTAATTGCATAAATTAATCCACCCATATTATACTTAATTTACCACCCAAAATCGTTGAAATTTATTTAATTCATCATAGGATATTCACTGACGAACCGTCACTTATAATTAAGTAATTTCGTTACGCTCGCTCGCGGTAATAAAATTCCAATGTTTTCCGGACGTTAAAACCAATTCTGCCATAGTAACGAATAAAAATATATTTTGATAATCTCTTTCATAGATCAATGACTTTGACTACGACTTTACATTTTATTTATGAAAATGTCAAAAAATAATTATTTATAATAAGTTAGATCGTTGTAATATTACAATTTTCATTTGGACATTTCGAGATAAATTAATTCTTAAATTAAATTTTCCAACAATAAAATAATAGGATTCAAATCTTAAATAATAAATATCCAATATAGGGGATTTTTTATACGATTTATCTAACTAATTAATTTACCTGTTTGGTTTTTTATTGTTATAATATTAATAATATTTTATTGTATAAATATATTTTTTTGCAAAGGATATACGATATATGGCAAAGATGCGATAAGATTTGTATGATATAATGCAATAGAAAAATTATGATTGTTTTTATTTTATTTTTATATATCAAGTTTTTATCTTATTGTTATAGAGCCATCTTATCTGTTCGATAGTTTTTCATCTCTTGATGATATATAAAGTTATCTCAAACAATTATGTTAGAAAAAGAGTGTTCTATAATATTAAAAAAAAAAACAATTTATTAATATATTAAACAACAAATTATCATAAATGTATAAAAACTGATGTTTGCGATATGCTGATATGCATCCATATCAATAATAATAATCATAATAAGGTGAATATCGCGCAGTTGATCTTGATACTGTATACCAATAACTATATATATAATATTATAAAGATAAATAACTTGTTATTCTATCATTTTTTTTGTTATATAATTCATATATATACTGCGATAATATATTGCCAAGTTCGATGAAAAGTTATATCTGTAAAGCATATATAGTTTTGCATCTATATATATATATATATATATATATAAATTAACTTGATATTTCTAATAATGTGTATATTGATTATAAATATATAGATAGATATCATCTATATTTCATTTTAAAACATTTAACAAAAGATCAATTTTAGTATGAGGTTTTTTTCCATCACTCATAATCATTATTATATTATGTTGAATCGCAGATGAACGTAATTCCAGATATCTATAATAATTGTCTTTATACAAATATAGTTGTTTAAATAATCATATATAATATTAAATTGTTTAATGTGAAGTTTTATTATATAATATATAAGTGAATCGATTTGCAATATTTTAATTAAATCAAAATTAAAAATTATTAAAATAAATTAATCATAATATTTTTAAATCTTAACAATAATAGTAATAATATATATCAATATATTTCTGGCACCATTCTTTTTTACTTATGTTACATGGAAATTGATACAAATTTTGCCATTCCATAAATATTAATTTATATTTTTCCACAAAATTATAAATAATAATAAATAAGCAATAAACCTATAAGTGAATTGCATTGTTCTAGATTTTCATTTGTATAATTGTTTAAATTGCAATTTGCAAACTTGTAAATTATTTATATATATAGTTATATAATAATATATATATAAAGATTGCGACGTTTATATAATAAAATATTTATTTATAAATAAATTGTCAATTTGAAACGCCATATTTTATTCATTGTATAATAATAATAATAATAAAATATTAATTATCTGGAAAATTGGCATTTAAAAACAAAAACTATAAATAAATATAAATAAATAGATTTTTAAATGCAATTGATTATATCAATTTATATATATGTTTATAATTATTAATAAACAAATTTTAATTTTCTGTTTTCTTTATTGTTTACTTTTTATAATGATTTTTTAATAATTTTTTGATTTATTTGCATTTTATTTTATAGATTTCCTTGATTTCGATAATTTTTTAAAAAGAAGAAACTTATATTTATTTGGTTGTTTATTTCTTGCAATAATTTCAATATAAGCAGTAATTATAAATATATATATATAGTTAAAAATGGACAAACGAGATGCAGAAAATGGTGAATCAATAAAATTGCAACAAATTGTTAATAAAAGTGCAAATGAATACAATAAGTGAGTATTTAATAATAATATATAAAAAAAAAGATATATCAGAATCAAATAGAGAAAATTAAAGGTATCAGTTTAGTTAATAAATAATTAAAATAAAAAATCGAATATTTAAGAGTGTCCGAAGATTATTATGAATTCTAACACAATATACTAAATTAAATATTACAATATGTCTTTATACATATATTTTAATTGATAAATTGTATTAATTTTATTAATAAAAACCAAACACATAAGATATTACATGGAGCAATGACCTCTATATAGGGTTTGCTATTTTATAATAAATAAATGAATTTCTGTATATATATAAAATTAATTACTATATATACATGAATAACACACAAAACAATATTTTCATTTCATTCCTCAACAACGTTTTAATTAATTTTAAATTCCATCCAACACATATATGTATAATAATATGCAATATCTATTTTTAAATGTATAATTTATTATAACTTTAAAATAGTATTTATTTCAATTTACTATTTATTATTGCAATTTACATGCGGTATTTAATATAAATGAGTCCATGTGCGGTTATAAATTATGTATTAGAAAAATATTTTTTTTTTAAAACACTTTGATTATTTTGTTATAGTTCATAGAAAATATAGAATTTTTATCATTAAATTGTATATAAGAATCTAAACTATATGTTAAAATACAAAATTGACATAATGATTCAAATATTTTAAACTCGTGAGTCTGAATTATTTTAAAACAATTTCTCTATATAGCAATTTTTTATGTTATAAAATTAAACGGAAAAACTAATATACAATCTTTATATATTCACAGAAACTCACCAAATAAAGATATGACAATGCCAATGTTAGATAGTGAAGATTATGATCCACATTTACATCGAAATGTACCAAATCCAACATCGTAATAACTTTTTGATTTAATTTAATTGTACATCATTTAAAATGTACATTTTATTCAATTCTTTTTTCCTTTATTTACTTATTTATAGAAATAATGAAACTCTTATTCATATACTAAAAGGATCATTGGGTACAGGTATTTTGGCAATGCCGGAAGCATTCAAATATTCTGGATATTTAAATGGTATTGTAAATACAATTTTAATTGGAATTGTTTGTACATATTGTTTACATGTTTTGGTAAATTGAATTTTTATTCTAATTGCAAATTACATATAAAAAAAATTAATATGTATATATATTTTATTATTTGTTTTTTTTAAATATGCACAGGTAAAAGCACAGTATATTATTTGTAAAAGACATCGTGTTCCAATACTAACCTATCCAATATCAATGAAAATTGCATTAGAGGAAGGACCACCGTGTTTACGTGGATTATCTCGTTTTGCTGTGTAAATAATTTAAATGAAATTTAATAATAATAAATATTTTAATTTTTATCATTATTTTTTATCCATATAGAGTTATCGTTGATGGTTTTTTAATTGTATATCAATTGGGAATTTGTTGTGTGTACATTGTTTTTGTTGCAGAAAATGTTAAACAATTAATTGATTATTATGTTGTAACATTAGCAGTTGAAATTCATATGCTTATATTATTGATTCCATTGATTTTATTAAATTTAATACGTAATTTAAAATTATTAGCACCATTTTCAACATTTGCTAATATTATAACATTTGTGGGTAAACAAACAAAAAAAAATGTTTTAAATCATTATATTTTTTTTCTACGTTTTCCAAATATTTTTTTATTAAATTATATTTTATATATACATATATAGGCATTGGTCTACTTATGAAGTATGTATTTAAAGATTTACCAGCGATATCGGAACGTAATACATTTGGTGCCTTAGCAAATTTTCCATTATTTTTCGGTACAACATTATTTGCTTTAGAAGCTGTTGGTGTTGTTATTGCATTAGAAAATAATATGAAATCACCAAAATCATTTGGTGGATGGTTTGGTGTATTAAATATTGGTATGACTGTTATTACGTTAATGTATGCAGCAATGGGATTTTTTGGTTATTTAAAATATGGTGATATTATAAAACCATCGATTACATTTAATATACCACAAACTGAATTGTATGTATATTATAATTGATTAATTTTAAAATAATTCCTTTTAAAAATAAATGAATAAATGATTTTGTTTTGTATAAAAGAGTTGCACAATCAATACGCACAATATTTGCCATAGCCATATTCATTTCATATGGTCTACAATGTTATGTTCCTGTGGAAATTATTTGGACTAATTATCTGGTAAAAAGATTTGCAGATCATCCACGTAAATTATATTATGAGCTTGCCGTTCGTATTTCAACTGTAATTGTTACGTGTATGTTATTAATAAGATTGTTTGCTTATTTTTATTTACTTTAATTTAGAGTTAATTATTTTAATTATTTATATTTTACAGTTCTGTTAGCGGTTGCCATACCACGATTAGGATTATTTATTTCACTATTTGGTGCCTTATGTTTATCCGTATTAGGTTTAGCATTTCCAGCTATTATGGAAATTTGTGTATATTATCCCGATAAATTTGGACCATTTAAATGGGTTTTATGGCGTAATATTCTTTTAATAATATTTGGTATAATTGGTTTGGTTGCCGGAACATATACAAGTGTTCGTGAAATTATAATAAGTTTTATGTAAAAAAAAAAACGAAAAGAAAAACACAAAAAATTCAATAAGAATTGACTGCTTTACATAATTACAAAATGTCAATTATTATTCATTTAATATATAGTTAGTTCAATAACATCAATAACATACCTATATTTCGATGGATTAACAAACAAAGTTTTCTTTTTCCAATTAATATAACGATACAACGATATTCAATAACAAAAAAAAAATTGCGAAAAGTACAATTTCAATATTTCTTATTATTGTGTTAATCTATCGCGCTTTTATTATATATATTTTTTATTATTATTATTATTTACATTTATTTTTGTATTCATTTTTTTTTTAATTTTATTAACTGAAAAAAAATTAAACACAATCAAAGAACCTATTATAAGCACAGCCTTAAATTAAATTATAAAAACAATCTGCTATATAACTACCATATATATATACATAACTTATAAACAATTTTTTATACAATCAAATATTATATTACAAAAATTTACAATTTACACGGCATAACATAATTATGAAAATTATAATAATTTTCCATATCAAAAGCTAACACATACAAAAATCATTTAAGATAATCGGATGCAGGGCCAGTGTGTAAAAAATATTTATGTCAAATTGTTCAAATACTATATGTTATTTAAAAGATTTAACAAACGGTTTAGTAAATTAAAAATTTAAGAAAAATACCACGGCTGCAATTATTTAGAAAAGAAAATCGATTTTCCGGAAAATGTGATCAGCTGCTCACCTAAATGTTTTTCCATAAATCAACTTTATTAACATTTTCTTCAACATTTTCCTTTCACAATAACATATTGTTTGGACAATTTGACGACATTTTCGCATTAATTCATACAAAAATATATTATAAAAATTAATCGATAAATAATCTCAAGGAAAAAAATCATATTCATTTTTGTTTTAGAAATTGTTTTATTTTCTATTAGGTTTTTTTTTTGTTTTAGTATAATCAACAATATATATTCTACTTTTATTATCTTAAATTAGTAATTTATTCTTTATATACATTTTAACATAAACAATATAAGAATAGACACATTTTAAAATGTATATATAATCTATAAACCGAATCTATTACTTATTCAAATTAATACAGAAATTTTTTTTATGGAATTTAAATATACTGAATTACGAAAATGTGTTCAACCACGTTCTAAAAAATTAAATTTAAATTATATATACATTTACATATATTATATATTATAGATTAGCAAATTATACATTTTTGAAATTATCAATCTCATTTTAAAATAATACTAACATTTTTTTTTATTATTATATAATTATCATTATTAAAAAAAAATGCATTTACATTTAGTTATTATAGTTAAAAATGCTATATTATAAATGCCATCATCATAATAAACGATAGGCTCTATTTGACTTTAAAAAATAATATTACTATAAGATATTGAATTTAATGAATTTAAAATATATATATTTTTTTATATATAAATAGAAAACAAAAAATTAAAATAGATAAATGTTTATGTTTTTAAATACCTATCTAATATTTGTGAAGTTTTATTTTATCTTCCAATTTTTGATGTTGATATATTTCTTCTAAATGTGATACCAAGAATTTTATGGATTACATTCTGATAAATAAGATGATTTTAACAAATGTTGATTCAATTTTTCAAAATTTAAAAAAAAAATTAAAATATCAAATAAAGAAGGATAGGTATTTTTTGCATTTATATTAGGTTAGTTTTTATTATTGGATTTTATTTGGAATTGTTGTTGTTGAATTTGATCTTTGATATAATATTAAAATAAAAGCTGATTTAAATAATTAAGTGTTTTTTTTATTATTGGTTAAGGGTTAAAAATATCCCCTGCATTAAAAATGATTTGATTGCAAATCAGATAAGGTATCATATAACTTTTACTTTTAATCTCTAGTACTTGAGAGGGTATCATGAAATTCAGCCCAAAGGTAGTTAAATTGCAATGATTTTTGAAATAAATATGATAAGGCAAAGTCCAATGTTTTTATAATAACTCAATTGTAGTTCAAATATGCTTTTGATGTTTTCTCAACAATATAAATGGATATCATCTTTAATTGTTTAAATAAATAAAATACAAAATTTTTATATTACATCAACCTGATTTATTATTATAACAAATTGGCATCGTCTATCATCATTATAATACATTGTATATTTAAACATTAAAAGTATATCTTCAATGTATATGGTAACTATAAATTTTCTAATAATATATATACATGTATAAATAAATATAAGTAAATCTCTTCTTTTTTTTTTTAAAGTATACAAATAAAATTAATTGAAATTAATGTAGAAAACAATAAAAATATTATTGATATTCTTCCATTCTTAAATAAATAATAATAATTATATAAATAATTATTTTGTTTTGTTTTGATAAACCCTTCCATATTATCTATTATCTATACTTTCAACACATAAAACAAAGAATCTTAATTGTTTATACACAATCAATTATCATTTTGAATTAAATAAAATTAGTATTAAATTAAAAATTCATTATTACTAAAATCTAATATCACAAATATGCGGTTTAATTTTGTAATTGAATATAAATTAAAATTGAACATCAAAAAATGTATGTAATTGAATAACTAGACAAATTTTTCAAATTTTGATTTAAATTAATTCAAAATCGCATACCAATGAGAAATGATCAGATGGATATTGAAAACTTGGTGTACGATATTGACCAATTTCAATATCATTTGGAAATAATAAACAATTGTTTACTTTTAATTTATCATCTGTATAAAAGACATAATCAATGGTATGGCAAACCTCACCATCTTCACGTATTTTCCATGTTGTAAATGGTGGCTCTTGAGATGCTAATCGTTGAATACGATTTGCATGTATTTGATCTTCATCTGGTGTAATATTACTTACTTTAAAATCGGTTTCATCACAGTCATCCGTATTACTATCGTTATTATTATTATTATTATTGGATATATTTTGTGGCGACGTTGACGATGAAGTCGATGCTGTATTGTTGTTGGACGATGACGGAGATGATGTCTTAGTCTTCAAATGTTCAGTACCATTAACAACTTCAAACATATCAGCATAGGCTGATGATAAACCCATTTCATTATATCCTAATATCGTACTATAAATCGGTTCCGTTGGTTCTGCATTAAAATCACCACATAATATTAATGGACGATTTTCACTAATTTGTTGAACAAATCTTAAAAGATCCTAAAATTGATTTAAAAATTTATTAATTATTTTTAAATATTATAGTATAAATCGTTAATGTGTCTTACTTTTCCTTGTTCATTGCGAAGTTTTGCTAAAAGAGGACCTTTACGTGCTTTTAAATGTGTTGTACATACACTAAATTCCGTACCATTTTCTAATATTTTAAAATTTGCCGCAATTGCAACCTAATTGCAGAAAATTTTCAAATGAAATAAGCAATTTTGTAATATTATAAATAAAAATTATTATTACCTGATTACTTTGAACTTTCCACACTCTTAATATACGTGTATCATAATTTAATAATTCATATTTATTTTTTTTATAAAATATTGCACAACCATCTGGTCCATTATTTTCATTTATATACAGACATGGTGAATCGGGTTTCGGAAAAAATATACCTTCATAATTTTGTGTACCAAGAATGCATTGTAGAAATTTAAAATGATCAACTTCCTATTTATACAAAGCATAAAAATTATAATATATATTTTGTGTAATATATTTTCAGGTTTAATATTCATTTAAATTACCTGTAAACAAACAACATCCGGATCATTCTGTATAATCTCTTGTATTATTAAATATTTTCGACATTCCCACGTTAATGCTTCGTCTGGACAACAAACAAAACCGTCATTACTTTGACCAAGTGCTGAACACATATAATAAAATTAAAATACATTCTTAAGACAATCAAGTGTTAGTACAAAAAAATTGTAGGGTAATCTTTAATATATAATTACCAAATAATATTATTTTTTATTCGTAAAACTTAAAATTAAAATTTTTTTTTTGAATATTATATAATAAATCAAAAAAAAAAAGAAATAATTAAAATTCACCTAGGGAAAAAAACATTGATTTTAAAAATAAAATTCAGAAAAAAAAATTTTTCATACTTGGTAATTATAAATAAGGTGTTTTTGTTTTTAAATACCCATAATATTAATTTATTTATTTATTTTACTATTTGTTTTATTCTAAAAATAACTGCGTGTACTTACATTGCGATAAAATATTCCATTGTAAAACTCTTATATGTTTAGGTGATGAAATTGGTGAACTACAAACTAAAATGTAAATTAAACATACCCAAAAATAAAACGTATATTAATAAATTTGTATATATAATGGACAATTTTTGTCGAAATAAAAATAGTAAAAAAATAAATTTTATTTTTAATTAAAAATACCTTTTGAAACAGAATTTAATTGAAGTACACGTAAACCAGATGTTAAATCATTTGAAATTAAATTTGATTTTAGAAAATATCTCGTCAATAACGGTGGCCGCTCTTCGCCACGCATTAATTTACAATGATGAATTAAATCATTTGTCGATAAATCTTTTGGGATTTCCACTTTGTCATCTTGGGTATCAAAATTGTTAATTTTTGGTGCCGAATTAAATGATCCCATTCTGTAAATTGATTAACCAAATTTTATAACTCAAATATTATTATAGTCAGGTACAAGAAGGTAACAAATACTGTATATATATCAACAAAAACAATTTTTCAAACATAAAAAAAAACATAAATTATACATTTATATATCATTCATATTATACTATACAAAAACCGAAACCAAAAACACTTAAAACTATAATCTCTATCACATTATTATCACAAAAAAAAAACACATATGTGTGAAGTCTAACAGAACCACAAAGATAATAACAGCTAAATATAAAAATATGATATCAAAAATAAATTAAATTTTTATGCATAATTTATTTATCTTAGCATATGTTTTTTTTTTGTTTTATTTATCATTAAAAATAGAGTACATGAAAAAAAACAAACAATAAATATTTTATATACATAAAAATGATGAATCAAATCAAATGAAATGAAATGGGGAAATGAAAATAAAAATTCAAAACCTTGTTATCTGATAACGTTGCATATATGCTGTTCTTTCATTTCGAATGGGAATTCTTTGTAGTCGAAATTGATAAAGTTTTGCATCTTCCATATTGTTGGAATTTTATTTTCGCTTTTTTTTTTTTTATTATTATTATTTTGTAATATATATTCTTTTAATAATTTTTAATTTTCTAAATTGATATGTAAACAAAATTAAAACAAATTCTATATACTGTTTTAAATTTTTAAATACACGTTTGTTAATGTATGATATTAAACACTTTCTATTTATTTTTTTTATTATTATACTTTATTATTCTCCTTTATTTAATATACACTTTCTGATTTTGTTTGAAGATTTTTATATTTTTTTATTCAACCAACGACGTAACACAACAAATTGCAAAAAAATACTAAATATTCTGATTAACCATACCCCAAACTAAATAGCATTTTATTTTTTATTTTTTTTTTCTTTCTTTTATTTTATTTCATTTCAATTTTTCTTTTTTGTGTTTTTTTTTTCTTTTATTTATACTCTAGTTTTTGTTTATACAATGTACAAAATAAAAAAAAATAATAATAATAAATAAATAAATTTGCGATGATTTTTTTTTTTAATTTGAATAAACAATAAAATAATATTATATGCCATATCCAGCAATATATTTATATTCTTATTATGTTAATTATGGCACTGTGAAAACTTATGAATGTTTATTTTGGTTGCTGATCTCGCAGTATATACAATATTTTTTGTATATATAGAGAAAAACATTCAAGAGTTCATATGGTTATCTTTATATTGTATATGGATTCGGTTATATAAAATTTCGTGATACCTTTGAATTTTGGTACATAATAATAAAGAATAATAAATATATTCTTTTATCTCTGAACCAAATAAAAAAATCATTAATTTAATGAATTTGTTTTTGTTTCAATAATACCATATATACAAAATGAAATATATATATTTTCATTTCCATTTCCATCGACGATGATGATTGAGTATAGTATATATATATATAGAAATATATCAATTGATGAATTGACTTTTATTTGAATTGATAAAATAATAAATATTTATAAAACAGAAAACGCAAATTTTTCATTTTTATCGAATATCACAGGGACGGATGTTTTGATTTTTTTTTAAATTATATGAAAAAAAAATTAATTTTATATAAACATAAACAAAAAACCGAATAAAACTGTACATTGTTTATATAATGCAAAGTCATGAGCGAGGCTGGTTTTAGTCATATTTATTTCTAAAAGGAATTTTTTTGTTTTTCTTCACATAATTTGAAAATTTAATAAATTCTTAACATTTTGAAAATGGGAAAATCGTCCAATTGGTTCAAAAGCATTCAATTTCAGTGAAAAGTGAAAGGAATTTGCAACACTATGAAAGTGAACCACCTAATGGTACAAACATTTTAAACAGTTCAAAATAATGATATTGGCAAAAGATCTTATTGATAATTTTTTTAATTGCCACTCACAGTTGATAACAAAAACCGTTGAATTCTATACCGGTTACCGGTAACATTATTTTAATATATTCACTGGGAAATGTTTATGATGGATCAGGATCTGTTGATATTTAGTTACATACATAAATGATACACGAGCATATTTATTGAATTAAAATATAAATAATAATAAAGAATGTATGGTATATATAATAATTTAAAATGTATGTTACCGACATCTCTTTGTACTCCAATTCTTTTATTATGTATTCATAAATTAAAATTATAAATAATTATATATACTTATAAATATAATAAAAAAGTATAAATATACAATTTAAAGGTGAATATAAATATTAATTTAAAAAAATTACTATAGTATAAATTATATATACATTTTATGAAGATTGTATTTTATATAAATATATACAATAATTTGTTTT
Source organism: Dilophus febrilis (assembly GCA_958336335.1). NCBI lineage: Eukaryota > Metazoa > Arthropoda > Insecta > Diptera > Bibionidae > Dilophus > Dilophus febrilis. Next base: position 29,056,028 of record OY284469.1, on the reverse strand, counting down.
GTGAAAAATGAAATTTTTATATTTGAATGGAGATTTTACTTTATTTTAAATATATATTATTTATTATTGATTTACATATGTATGGAAAATGAAGAAAAAGGTTTACCTTGACTTTAACAACAAATGTTGATTATGTTTATATTTACAAAAGCGTAAACGAAAACGTGTATATATTTATTATAATATACACGAGGTATCTGTGATACAAAGAAATATTGATAAAACAAATTATTTGTTGTCTTTTCCATAATATGTTTCATTTGCATTTTATTATTATTATTGATTTTACTTTTAGTTAATATCAATAATTTTATTTACGTACATTTATATATAGTATTAATTGTAATATATAAATATTTTTTTATCATTTCCCATCAATCAATAGATTGATTTAATATATATTTTATACAGTTTCCGCTATATGAATTGCACTGAAATTTTAACAAATTGTATATTTCCATATGATTTTGATTAAAATCTGATTAATTAATTTTTGGGATAGTATAAATCATAAAGTGTAAAAAAACCCAAAATATGTTTCCCTTTTATTTTATTCATCTTTTACATTCAACTAACTTTTCGATTATTTTTCAGAAAAAAACGCACCGCTTGGACAATTTGACTCATCTTCGAACTTGAACACATTTTATCGATTGTTTTAAATTGGTAATGTCAAATTTATTATTAATACGAAAAACTTCTTAAACAATCGCATAGATATAATAATTTAAAACGGGGGATTTTTTTCTGTTGAAGAAAAAATAAGATAAATCATTTCCATAAACATTCACCCATATGTGGAAAAACTTTAATATTTAAGTTTTACCAAAAATATGCAAATAATATTTAAATTTTTATATTTATATAGAGTTTAATTGATTTGGTAAATATAAAATTTGAATATGCGTTTAAATAATTATCTGCGATTTACGAGTGTATATTTTACATATACAATAGTTAAATTAAAAAAGGAAAAATGTTTGTGATGCAATTTAACTTATTAACCCACATCATCATGATATTTCATAAATTACTATTTGTCTTTGTAATTAAAAATTTAATTATTCAAAATATACATCATCATAATCGCATCACAAATATTTATAACTCTATTATATATATATAGAAAGTTAAATATAAATATATAAGAAATAAAATCATCAAAAGAAAAAACTTATAATACTCTTTTAATATCACTTAAATATTTTGGTAAAAAATTTTTTATCGTTAAATTATCAGATTGGGAGGGAAATAAATCATATTCAACTGATTTTTGTTTTAACATTAACATTTTGTTATATTCTAAAAACTTTAATTTTTTTTTTTTATCTATAAATTAAAATATTATTGTTTTTCTTTAGTTCATTACTACGGGGCAGAATTGGTTTATCGCCCGGAAAACCTCACAATTCGATTGCAAGTAACGAAATCACTTAGTTAGATGACAAACCTTTGATGCATTGAATATACATTTTAGTGATTTTGGATGGCAAAACTATGATAAAAAGTGTCTTAATAATATATGAAATTTTCAAAACTAACTAAGTTAACTTCTTGGGTAAAAAGAATTTTCAAATCTGTTGGTTCGAAAAACAGTTAATAGATACAGAATGAATGGATCTGGCGTTTGAGAATTTCTTGAAAATTATAAGTGGGATTAATTTGAAAATTTCATTAGCGCATTCATGATGGTAACATTTATAAAATTTGTATAATGAACCTATTGCCTTATTTTAATGATTGCCTATAATCCAAAATTCATGCTTTGTGAATCTACTGTTTTTTAAGTAAATTTGTATATATACAAAACAATTTTTTAGTGCCATAATTCAACCATATGGTTTTAATTATCCAATTTTTAATCGCACCAATTTAAAGTTTTGAAAAATCTATATTTATACTTATATATTTTAATTTACCTAGCACATGTATAACAAAATTTAATTAAAGACAATGAATTATTTAGATTTTTTTATTTAAACAATATATTAATAAATTAAATAAATTTCTTTTTTTTTTTTCAATTGTGTATATTTTATCGTGTATTAGACACAGAAAAAATAAATTTATATTTTTGGAAACATTCATCGGTATATTATCCAAATAATAGAAAATAATTGGTTCTTTTTTTTTCTTTTTTTTTGATTAATTTAATTGTAAATTATTGTTTAATTCTAAATATAAATATTTGTTTGAAAATAAATTTAATTAAGTTGAATTAAAAAAAAAGAAGTTATAATTATCATACTAATCAACATGAAATCGTGCAGTTATATATAAGAATAACGCAAACGAAAAATTGACAAAATCGAAAATATTGTGTTATAATTTAACAGAAAAAATGAACATTTATAATAAATACAGGTAAAATAAACGACAAATATAAAACGTCACAAAATATAAATTAGCTAACGAGTACTTTTATATATTTTATACATATATTAAACAAACAATTTACATTTACACAACACACAAGTCAAATTTTATATATATATATAGTTAATATATTAATAATATAATATATTTTAATAATAGCATTTATATAAATAAAATAAAAATTATTTGTTTTTTTTTTTGTTTACCTTGGTATAGAAAGCAAACGTACAAGTTTTCTTTGCGTCACAATAATTCGAGTTGATTTTGCAAGTAAATCCATTTTTTCTTATTTCTTAAAATGGATAATGAATTGAAATTTTTTTTTTAATTTTTAAAGTACAAACAAAATAATGATTTACGCGTTTTAATTTGATTTGAATCACTAAATTTTTTTTTGTATTTTGTAATCTCTCAAAGAATTTTTATGGTCCAAATGAATCAAATAAAAAAAAAATTTAATATTGTGTATATATGTTTTTTATTAAGCTCTCTTGTCGTATATTTATTACGATACTATTTATGTATTATCATCTTGACTACATAATATTTTCAGGTTCAATATCCTATATTATATAAGTATATTTATAAAAAAAAAAAAAAAAAAAATTGATAATATAAAAACAAACAAATAGTTGTAGTAATATAAAAATGTGTAATGAAAAAACAATTAAAATAAAAAAATAAAAATTTGTGAAGCTTATATATACGATTATTATTATTATTATTGTATCATCAGAGTGTCAGAGTATATTTTTATTTATTATTATTATACAATTATTAAATTATATAATATTAATTAATTTTATTTCTTTTTGTATCAAATCATAATTATAAATTTTATTTATCAATTACAACAAATTAATTGGATTATATTTTTCAGTTATCACATTTTTAGTATTAAGATCTCGTCGTCCTTTTTTTTTAGACTATACGAATATTGCCTATATATTGTTGTAAAATTCTCTAATTTATCAATACTAAAAAATATTTTTTAATTACATAATCTCCAACCTATTCTTGTAATAATAAAGTTATATAAAAAGATATAGCAAATAGTAAATAAGTCATTTAGTATAATAAGTATATACCTTTAAAAAAATCATCAATACACTAATTATGGAATATTTTAACAAGGATAGAGCTGTCTATATAATATAACTATATATAAAATATATCCGCTATTCTGTCATTAAATACAAATTAATTGAAAACAAATGTAAATAAATGTACAAGATATTCTATGTATTATAAATTTATATATATATTTTTTAACACTAATTAATAACAAAATGTCTACTTCCGAATTGTATCGCATCTAATTTGAACTTTATAAATTATAAATAATATACTAATTAAAAATAAAAAAAAACACTATTTATTGAATATGAATCATGAATGTATTTTAAATATAATATTTAATGAATTTATTTCCGTATTGTATGTATCAAAAAAAATAATAAAATTGTAGTTCAGTAACTTAACTTTATATATGTATAAATAAATATTGTAAACAACAATATATTTCTCCCAATCAATATTGTAACTTAATGATCAATCTAAATATTATATATATATATATATATATGTATAAGATATTGTTTATATGCTATTTACATATATAATATATACTAAATAATTTATACATTTGTTTAAATCCTTGAATGCAGTCAATCACATTTACACCGATTTTTATATTTATTCTATATACATAAATATACTATATATTGATATGTTTAATTAATTGTATTTTATTAGCATGTTTACAAAAATAAGATTTTTTTTTTTTTGTAAATTCTCTTAAATGATTTCAATAATAAAAATGTTATTGTAAATATTTACAATAATAACTAACATTCATCATTGATCATTCATCATCATATATATATATTATAAACAGTATCTGCGGTAAGAATTGCACGATGAAGACTTTTTAACAAAGTGTATATGCATGATTAAAATGGTAAAACCTTTGTATATGCAAATCAAAAGAATAAAATTTTCAAAACATCAAACGATCAGTTATAAAATGTAATACTACATGCATGATTTAATGTTTTCCGCGAGTTAACGTCGTTTAAGAATTAATTTCGTTATCCGAAAGAACTGACAGAATTTGTTTTGTCCCAAACCTTTTTTCCCAAACCAAACCCAAACCCAAACAACTCTGAGATGACAATTACAAATAGTACAAACCTAAGGCCAAACAAATTATGCCACAGTAATTCGTTCGACGTTATAAAAATCCAATTACCGATAATTGTTAAACATAAAATTTCTCCATTATGTGCAATTATAACCACGGATACTGTATATATATACAGATAATTACCATAATAATTTCTCTAATAAATACAAATAATAACAATAAACAAACTACAAATATTGGTCATTGTATATATTTAGAGTTCGTCAATCATCGAATGGAATTCAATAGTTTTTTGTTTTATTTAATTGTATATCTAAATAATATTTGGGTTATATTGACTATAGATTACACAAAACATATATGGTGAAGAAAAAATATATTGAATATAATTTAAATTCATCATTAAAAAATCAATTAAAACGATGATAAACCATCAAATATAAATATAGTAATTACAATCACTTTTCTATTGTGTTAAGCAATTTTATACAAAAAAAAATTGTTTAATTTTTAAAGGGGATATTTATATATGTGTTTAATATTATTGATAATTAAATATAGAGACATTGAAATTTTCTAATAAATAACTTTTCAAAGTTTATTTTCACTTATTCATTAAAGAAAAAAATTTTTTATATAAATTACGCAAAAAATAATACAATACAATAAATGCATAATATTTTTAACTATTATATTGTTAATGTTAATGTTATATTTTTAAATGAACCTAAATAACCTTTATGCGATATTATTGTTTTTATTTTATTTATTTACATTTTTTTTTTGCTATTATTATATTAGCGAAATTGCCAATTATATTAAAATAAATTACAAAGTTAGAGGTATAGGTATATAAATATAAAAATAAATCATTCATACATTCACTAAAAATATATATATATATATAATTTTAGTTTCCATTTAATACTATATAAATATTATATTGTTGAAGTTTCTCTGGACAAAAAAAAACCATTCGCGTTTTAAAAAATAAATGTATATGAGCTATTTATAGCTAAAAGATTATTTTATTAAAATTGGTGGGATTATTCTGATAATTAAAACTAAAATTAAACATTAAAACTTAACAAAACTATTCTCTTTGGATGGCTATATAGTAAAAATCTTTATATGCGGATGAAAATCTAACAAAATATTCAAAAACTCATTCTATTATTTTATATGGCTAACGAAAAATACAAAATTAAAAATATTGTAAATAAATTCTTGAATTGAAATAAAATCGAAAGTTTTATCACTAATATATAGAATTAATATTATAAATTAATTATAGTATATTTTTTTTCAACAATATTTTCAGTATAAAATTGGCGAGATTCATAAAATTTATTTATTTTTTTCATCGTGTCATACAAATTAGTGTCATATAAAGCAGATGTGTGAAAAAAACAAAAGTCATCAAAAGTATAATTTTTTATATGTATATAATATATATATTTGAAATTGATAACAAAATAATTTTAAACAATAATCTCATTAAAAAACAAACAAAAGAGTTCAATGAAACTTTTTTTTTTGATAAAAAAAACATATATTTTTATATACAATTTTTCTTTTCTTTACCTTACTAATTGTATTAATAATTCTTTTGATGGAATATCATCATCATCATCCTCAACCCGATCACCTTCTTTATAATGTTTTGAATTATTAAAATCATCAATGTAAGTATCATCGATAGTTGAATTACGATTTTTATTCATAGAATTTAATTCAAATTCCATTTTTCGAGCAATTAAACGTCTACGGGCAGCTGGTGATGTTCTCATTGAAGTATTTACAAGAGCTTCAGCAATACCAAGTAAATTTTTATTATTTTGTATTTCATTATCATTAATGGGTAAATTATTATCATTATGACTATTGTGAATATCATCATGATTAGTATTATCATCATCATTATTTATTATTGTTAATAAATCATTTTTATTATTATTATTATCATTAATCATTTTTGAACAATTATTTTTATTTTCACAAAATAATTGACATACATTTTTTTTTATTAATAAATTATTATCCTGATGTATATCGGAATGAGATTGTGATGATAATGAATTTGTTGATAAATTTGAATTTGGTAATATAAATATTGGTAAATCTTCAATATCATTTATTGTATTTTTTCGTATTCCAAAGTTGATGGTTTTATTAGTTTTTACATTTGTTAATTTTTTATTAACACTTTGATGATGTTCATCATCATTAACTGAATGATTCTGATTGATTTTTTGATTGTTGATGTTGTCGTTGCAATTATCAACGTCATCTTCATAAATACTAAATATCAACGGGGGTCTATCCAATTCTGGTGATGATAAACCATCACGTCCAATACTATTATATTTTAATTCATTCGAAGACGATTGTGTATAATTGGATAATATTGTTGAAATTGGTAATGTTTTACTGCCGCCACCACCACCAATAAGTGATGGACTTCGATTATGACCAAATTTTTTTATTAATATACTATTACTTTTACCAGCAGTTGATTGCATTTTTAATTTTTATAAATTATATTGACGGGAAAAACAATAAATATTAAATAAACTTAACTTCACTTTTTTTTTTGTTTTTATTTTTATATATAAAACAACACAAACAAAATACCACAATATACTAAATTATATATGGTATAATTTATAAAAATAGTTATTTTTGTTAATGAAAATATTATTATTATTTATTTTAAAAATATATCCGGAAATTTCATATATTAATAATAATTATTATTATTATAATTATTTAAATATACCTGTATAGTATTTATTATAGATAATTATATTGTTGTTGTTATAAAACTTTTGTAAATTGATTTATAAATGGCATTTTATTTATTTGTAAATTTCATATTTCATAATTAAATATATGTACAGCGATTATACGCATAATTTATGGTTACAGGAAATTTTAATTTGATCACGAAACAAAACATTTTTAATACAATTACAAAATACAAAAAAAAAATTATAAATAATTAATTATTAATTATGACAATTATTATTATTATTGTAATATAAAATGTAATATCACACGAAGCGGCATTTAATAATAAAATTAAATTTATGCGGAATATAATTTATATATATATATAGAAAGATTTAAAAGAGGATGTCCTTTAAATATTTTAGTTTATTATTTATATATTCATATATTGGGGGGGTTTTTGAATTTTTTTTGTAAATTTGATTACTTTTTGACGGTATGAAAATCATAATTTATAAGTTTTTGATTTTTTATCATATTTTTGGATCCCAGCTATTATTACACAGATATAAAACAATCAAATAAAAGGGAAAATGATTTTCAATATATAAACTTCTCTTTTTTCTATTATATATAGTATATTAAAGATAAATATTAATAATAGTTTAATTTTTTCATATAGCTATTAATGTAATTAAATTTCACTTATTGTTACAATGAATAATAAAAAATATATAGTATAATAAAATGGTAATACTGTAAAAGTAATTTGTTTTGGAAGAAGTAAACAAGATAAAAAAAAACTAGTACAAACTAGAAATAATGTGGAAAAACTAAATTTATACTATATAGAGATAGATAACACAAAATGTGCCGATAAAGAAACAATGTATATATGGATTAATATATACACATATATATATATATATATATATATATATATAGAATTTTATCAAAAAATACTCATAATATAATAAAACATTTTCATATGCGAATCAAAATGCATATACAATACACAATGAAAATATTTTTTATCTTATCAGTTCAAATATATTATCTGTATTGAGTAAATTTATAACTATATTTTTTATACATTGTTTCAAATTGTTCTGTATATAAATATATGTACATATACTTATGTACATATACATTTAACTCATTATTATTATTTACTTTAATGATTGTAAATTAGTATGATTAATTACAGCTTTATTTATTTAATGTATACATCATCAACGACCAATTAACCGGTGAATCTGTATATATGTATACAATAGGGAATATAATTTCAATAAATAATTAGATAAAGAATATATCCAATATATATCAATCTCTATATCAAATATCAAAAGAATATATCCTTAAATTTTCGTTTTCATTTTTTTGGGTGTGAAAAAATTTGACCAAATTTGACCAAACGATAGGATATTCTGAAATTTTCACACACCCCGCCCTAATTATATTGACAATAAATGACTGATAATTGATATTTTGTATTAAAACCAAAAAAAAAAAAAACCATTGAGAAAAACGCGAGAAAAAAAAATTAATGCTTTATACATAACAATATATTTTATATCATTATCATTGTTTCAATATGCGTTAAAACCGATCCGACAAATAAATAATTATAATAATTTACTATATCTTATAAGAGATAAAAACAATTTAAATTTTATATAAATATATAATCAGTTTATAATCACATAATTGTACTATATATGTAATATACATTTATAATGATAGCCAATTGTCTATATGAACTATTAAAAATTATCACAATTATAATTTAAACACTTATAATATATATATATATATATATATAAGATAATAAACACATTTATTTTAAACTTTATTTTCAATCACTCTTTTTATCTTGGAAATAAAATGGTAGTTAAAAATGTAGTTAATCTTTATGTTTATAATAAATATCTTAATCGTGTTTAAACAAACGTGAAATTTATATTTTCTTTCCATAAAAAGAGTGAATATTTTTAATTGAACCCCCCATCAAATTTTTGTTAAAAATCTATCTTGAAAAATCAACATATTATTTTTTTGGAATTTGAAATAAAATACATAAAGTTTAAATTCGATCGATACTCTCTATTTATATGGATACAATATCAAAATTGAATTGTAACTTTTTTTTTTGGAATCAGGAATGATTAAATCAAAATATATCGCAACATTCTTTAAATTAATTCGAATTTGTAATTGAATCTGCATTAATTTTTACTTTGTCTTTTCATATTTATATAAGTAAAGATGAATAGTAAAAACTAAATTTTACTAGTTTAAAATATTCTATATAATTCGGATTACGTGAATCAAATAGTTCTATTGATATGAAAAACAGATGATAAAACAATGATTAAAATTAAACATACAGTTCAGTGGTGAAGTTAGACATTTTGTTGCCATATGACCAAAAAAGGTAAGATATTTCGAGAGGCATAAAAACAAATTAAATATAGATTTTCTTCAATTTTCAATGTCTTTGAATAATTTGAAAATTCCATCAATTACTGATATTTCTTTAGAAGAAAAGTGTTTGTAAAATTCCCAATTTGTATGCACTGTCCCATTTTGTCGTTCACTTTTAAAATATCGCAAATTTCTTTGGAATTTTCGCTGAACTGGAATGGAAAATCGTGTATATATTATCTTTTGAACCAATAGGACAAATTTTCTTCTATGAAATATTAAGAATTTATTGAATTGTTAAATTATTTTAAGAGTAATACAAAAAAAAAGACGAAAATTTAAGAAAAACCCGGTTTGTAATTAAAAAAAATGAATATATAGAACAGTGGATTTTCCGGAAAATTGTGTTCGATGGACAACAACAAATATTGTTTTTATAAATCAGCAAATTTCAGATGATCGTATACCCTCTTGGAAATATGACTAAAAATTTCCCATCATAATCGACTATACAGTTAAAATTTTAATAAATAATATTTTGGTAATTAAAAAAAAAATAAATTATAAATATTAATTGTCGCATATGTGCGATTATCGAACATGAATATAAATAAATAAATAAATTGCCATTGAAAATTGTTCATTATAAATTATTTAGCAAAAAAAATTAAACAATATATAAATAAAAATCAATATATAATTACATTTAATTATATATATATATATTATTATACTATATATATAAAAAACACACACAAAACGGCGATAATTAATATAAAAAATAATTGTTATTTATATTTATATCATATATAAAATTAAACAAAATATTTGTATTTATTGCAGTCAGTCACTGTTAAACTTTTCTATATATATATATTCAACACAAGAGAAAAAAAAAACAATAATACACAAAACTCACAGAATTTTAAAATAAATTTAAAACAAAAAATATAATTAAAATCACTTAAAATTTAAATTTATAAATAAATAAATAAAATAAATATATATATTAAATAAATCACGACTTTATATGTACGAAATATTATAAAGAACTAATCTTATTAGTTATTATTCCATGATCTTTTATATATAAATTTTATAATATTACATATAAAACACTATAATAATATATCTCTACTCAATACATCTTGAATCTATATATTTATATATATCTATTTCGATATATACACCTCTAAAAATATACAATACAGTATATAGTATATATAGTCAAATAATTACACAAACGTGAATAACTGAACTGCGAACCCCCAAAATACAAATATTTTCGTTGAATTAAAATTATTGTATGCGTTATTTGATTTTGATTTTGTTTATCCGTTTTTTTTTTTGTGCTGTTATTAATGAATAAGATAAATAATAATAATAATACAAATATAAAAGTATCAATATATTTATATAAATTCATATTGGATATCCGTGTGCCGTGTGTTCATATATCTTATAATATAATGTGTAAATAACAATCGCAACATTCATACAAAAATAAAAATGTTTACGGCGGTTTTAAAACACAACAAACAAAAACAAAAAGACAAGAAATCAAGTGCAAAACTTTTAAGCATGCAGTTATTTATTATTTTTTTTTATTTTAGATTAATATGAAAGGATGCGAACTTTTATGAATGTTTAATTTCATATTTCTCCAAAAAAAAAAAAGTTCCATGTATAATAATCTTTAATATTACTTATCATTCCTTTAATAATTATAATATTGCGGTTGCCTATATGATAATTTTATATTTTATATCTTTAAATAAACTTTTTTTCATTTTTTTTAATAATATTAAACGTACAAAATACATTAAAATATTTATAAATAAATTTTATTTTATTTTAAAGGTCTTTATAATATATTATAAATTCTATATAGTATATAATAAATAAGATTTAATAAACACACACAACTAATTTTTATTTAATTTTTGCGAAGGGCAAGGTAAATATAGTAAAAAATTTAATTTATTAAAAATTAGTAATTATACTGCTATGGCTATATGTAATGAATTTGTATATAAATAATATAAATAATATTTTAAAATCGGTTTTTTTTTGTATTGAGAACAAATGATAATTTATAATATTTCAAATTATAAAACAAATTTATTCGAAAGGATCCGTTCTTATTTCTTGATAATAAATGCAGTATTGAAAATGAAATTCAATTACAAATATTCAAATGCATTACGCAATTAATCAAATTTATTCATCATAGGTTCATCAACTATATATAATTAATTGATTTCGTCATGGGTTCACGATAATAAAATTTTTTTCCGAGGTTTTCCGAGCATAGATGAAAAGCGATCCTGTCATATAGTATAGAGAACAAAATAAATGAATCAGGCCATATAATTAGATTATATAAATTGGGTTGGATTCCCCGAAACGAAACTTGACACCCTAGAGATCATTGTGCTACTCGAGGCTATATAATACTTTTAAACATATATGTTATAATAATAAATTATTGTTTCTCATTTTAACACAGATATATTAACAAATTTTGCCGAAATTAATCAAGTACCATCGGTAAAGTTTCAATAACTGCATTACTTTTCGTTAGAAATTATTTAAATTAATTGCGTAAATGCTTATAAATTAAACAAGATATTGTAATGCATTTTTTATACAATGAATAAAATCAGGTAAATCCCTGTTTCAAAACTGTATATATATACCAGCGTATTAATAATAATAAGTCTTAACAAATTTTCTTTGAATTATTTTATATGATATATACACAATCGTGCGTAATATAATATCATTCATATATATATATATGTTATATATATATATAAAATACAAAATAAAATATTGTCGTCATCATTACAGCGGGAGCTGATAAAAAAAAATTTTAAAAATTACCATACATAAAATGAATATAAAAAAAAATGTTTCAAAATACATATGGTATATTATAAATAACACGGATAATTCAATTGATTGTCTGTACGTCATTATAATAATATATATTAATACATCGAAATTGATTTAAATTTTACAAATCCTGATGTATTTTTTATTTTTTTTCAGAGTCTTTAAGTCATTTAACGATACATATTTTATTTATAAATATTCTTTATATAAATATATTGATTATTATATATATGTACATAACAAGTTTGTGTATCCAAACGTATACAACAAAAATATATACATAATTAAATTTTTGTTGCATTTTTATTTTATTCAAACGTCATAAAATATTGGCAACTTATTTACTATATTTTTATTATTCAATATATATAAATAAAAAAAAATGTATTTCTATAGAAAAATTAAAAATGTAGTAAAATAAATAAAAATATCAAAATAACAAATCAATAATTAATTTCGTTTATATAAATTTTTTTTTTCGTTTATAAATAAATAGATTAATTAATTTTTGTTTTTAATTTTAATTTATTGTTCGTATAATTTCTTAAAAATTGTAATTTATACGTTTTAGATTTATTTTTTGTTTCAAAATATTGATAAATATCGGGTTTTTTTTTAACATTCTGAGTATTTTTCTATTTATGTTCAAATTCATTGACATTTTCCCCATTTTTTTTTTTATTGTAAGTGAAAATGTTTTTAAGTATTGAAGAATGTTCATTAAACCGGTGATAAAAATGTCGAAATATTAAATTTAATCGCTTTAAAATAATTGAATGTGGTATATTATAAAGGAAAGGAAATTTTTCCATAAATCGTTAATTGAAATTAAGGGAATTTTTATTTTATGAAATTTTAACAATAATATTTAGAGCATCACAGCAGCACCTCTTATTAAATATATTCTTTATTTTAAATATATTCCTTTCAAAAAACGTAATTAAATTAAAATTGAAAATAATTATTATTATTTTACGTTAGAAAAAAATTGTAAATTTTCGATGATTCAGTCAGTATATCAGTATATTATATATAAAATTTAGGACATTTATATTTTTTAAACGAAATTAGTAATAAACAAATAATAATAATAATAATAATTGTCTGTGTATACAAAAAACGTTTGTATATGGATTTATATTATAATATTTGTATAAATAACATTAAATATTTGTATTAATATTATAAATTAATAAATAAATAAAATATAACTATGACCCAATAAAAAATCATCAATTATTCTTATCATTGTTCTAATTATTATTTATCATTATAAAAACAAAATGAACGTTTAATAAAAAAAATAAAAATCATAATCGTATACATATGTGTATAATGAATGATAAAAATTTATAAATGAATTTATTAAAAAAATAAATAAAATCTTACCATTGAAATTAAAATCCAAGGAAATATTATAAAAAATAAAATAAATCCTTATATATTTTATTTAGCAAAAAACACAAAAAAAAATGAAATTTCAAAAATATATATATATGAAATAATTAATATATTTGTTGATCAAATCAAATTTATTATTTTTATATATATATATATCGTTAATTTAATATATAACTAAATAACTTTTTGAAATTTTTTAAATAACGTTTTTTTATAGATTATCATTAGGAATTTTTTTTTATTTTAATTTAATTTTAATATATGTGTTTTGTCACACTAATAAATATTTTTATTTTTTTTTTGGAATAAAGAAATTTCACACGTAAATTTCACTTAATATTTTATTCATCTTATTTTTATAAACGCTTAGCAACAACTAACGATATTAACACAAAAAAAAAATTAATTATTATTTCAATTTTAATTATACTACATATACATATATTTGTCTACTATATAATCTTTCTTATTATAACAAATACAATATAAGAAAATAAAAAAAAAATTGTTATCAACAAATTATATTATATGTTTTCTTATCATCGTCATAGTCATTTATAGATTTATATATAGTCATTCATCATCGCATATATATATATATATATATATATATATATATATTGTATAAACAAACAAATATATAATAACCAAACAAGTGCATTTATTATATCTATATATTTATATATCTGTCTGTATACATATAAAAGAAATATAATTGTATATGTTTTGTGTGATCTAGCTATTATAATCATTCATTTATAATATGAAATGTTTGCTTTCCTTTATTGGACTAAACAAACATTTCATATTAAACCGGCAAATTCACGTTAAACGCAAATATGTTGAATTATAATATACAAAACAAACGGAGACAATTTAATTTATTGGTTTAACACGATTTCGTACAATTCGTAATGGAAAAATTATAGTTGCGGGTGCACTTAAATTATTCTATAATAATAAAAAGAATTCCTTCCCATACACATTTGGCAAAATCGCAATAAAAATGTTATACTACGTTTTATCATAGTCCATTTATTTATTATTTATATATAGTTTTTAATATATATATTATAGTGTTTTTTATACAATATACAACTCAATAACATCATATATATTGCACATTATTTTTTATTTGTATTTGTTATTATTATTTTTATTATTACTATTTGTAATTATTAGAGATGCATTCATATATATAGATATAAATACAGAGCTTTAAATCTAGAAATTAATTATAAAGAAACACACTTGAATTTCTATATAGGAAATTTTCCTTTTTGTATTTAAGATAAAGTATTTTTTATAATGTCGTTACCGCATGTATAGTTTTTTTTTTTTTTTAATTAAACCAGAAAAACAAAATATGGTTAAATTTTATAACTACTTGGAGGTTTAATATACATCATTAAACAAATTCATTCAATATTTATTATGTTAAAACATCAGAAAATTATACTAATCAAATGTATAGTTGAATAAGATCGCAATTTCGCCCAAAAACTCTCTTATACATTTTACACAAATTGATCCAATAACAACCAAAGTACAGAAGTATAAGATATCAATGCAAAGGTCTGCTATTCTGAAAATCCTAGATTAAACGGAAATGACACCACTGCAAACAATCTAAAAGATTCATTCCTTGCTATTCAAAAGAGTTAACAAATCTCAAGCTAAGCAATAAACCAAATAATAGCAAATAGTTATTGGATACATAACCCCGGATACTATTATCTCAAAGGTCAACGATACAAAATGAAAGTCGTTAAAGTGACCGTGTCACACAGAGGTGGATACCACAGAAGACTCATTCTTGCGGCGAATGCGAAGTAATTGCAAAAATGAAATTGGATAATGATTTCCGGTAACGGAGGAAGCTATATGTCCTTACGTATGGTAATATTAAGCAAGTTTTTGAACGCAGTACGAGTATGGCGTGAATAAATGACCATGCAATAGTCAAATGTCGCTGGGAATAAAAGACCCGCCCAGAAGATAAATCTAACACTTAGATAAGTAAAGAAAAAAATCTGTTATACTTGTCCAACGTTCATAAGGACATATTTTTCATCATTTATATCTTGTTATTACTTTATTTCGAATTTTAATGAATTATATAATGATATATAGTTACATGATGATATATGGATCGATGCGATTGAAGTTCAAGGCGAGCTCATGAAAATTACATGTAACAAATAACATAACATCATATGAATATATTCAACATTATATGTATATAAAAATAAAAATAATTGTAAAATTATACCGTAGTGTCTCAAGTTCAATGCTTATTTAAGCATATATATACATACATATAATATATTGTTATTATATAGTGTTGTGGTTTAAAATGTGTATGTGGTAATTTCTATATATGCAGGTATTTAAATATTATAATGTATACATTTTAAAATAGAATATGATATATATATATAGGTAAATAAATATCCATGCATCACGATTATACCTCATGATGACATATAAAATTGTATTTATCTTTTTGTGTATATTAAATTATTCATCCATGAATACTTAAATATCATAGAGCTAAAAAGAATATAGAGTTAAAGATTGTGTGAATTTTACTGCTAAAATGATAACGTATTAATTATCTTTTCGTATTTCGTTCGTTTTATGAAGAAACAACAAACAAATCAATAATGATAATATTCAAATGCTTTTTTTTTGTATTATATTTTTATCTGGTATTATCAAGTTTCAATTAGAGTTAACTGACAACATCATAATTTAATTGCAAAATACCACTGATTTTTTTTTTTTGATCTTAATATATTATGTAAAATTATCTGCAAAACAGTAGTATATTTATATTGTTTTTTTAGTAATACAATTCTCTACATAGATATATTATTGTAATATGGTCTATTTAAATCTATATAATGATTAGATTACCATTATTATTGATTACCATATTATTGACAAAAACAATAAAAAATATTGTATAATTTTAATTTTCGATTGATTATCGAAATGAACATCTTTTGTGTGGATTAACTGCTATAGTGGATTAATTTATGAAATTTTGAAAATAAAATCCAACATATGAAAGAAAACAAACTTAAACTGAAAAAAAAACTCATATGATTTCAAATAATTATCCAAGTTGCAATTTAAGTGAATGGATCTATTATCTTGGGTAAGAGGAGGGAAATACTTGTACTGGGCTTCAAATACAGGCTTGATGTTCTTGGAAAAAAATGAATATTCAAATCTGTTATTTGTTGGTGAATCGTTATTGAAATCTTTGCTGACAATTTGTAAATGTATCGTCGTCTACTCTTTATATGCTATACACTAAATCCTTTTGATTTTCTTATAATGATCGCATATAATACAAAAGCTATAGAGTATGTTAAATATGTTTAACAAATCTTCCATAATAAATGACAACACAAATAAAAACATCTTGATTTCTATTATCATCTATAAATTTTATTATTTGTAATTATGCAATAGAAGAATGATTCAACCTTGAAATTAAAAAAAAATTCCAAACACTTGTTTATAATTTTTTCTTTTACATTAAATTCCATATGTTAAATATTTTTCCAATCTCATAATGAATTCCAAACTGTTTGATTATATAGATTTATATTACAGATGATAATATATAAATATATTTATGTTATGAACTTGTATGATTAATTTATAATTTATAATATTTTTCATAACGAAAACATACACAATTCACCTGTTACATTTGTTAACAAAAAAAAATCACAAAAACATAAAAAAAAGAGTTCGAAAACATTTCTACTTAAATGGAAATTATAATTACGAAAGTATAAGTACACAAAATAAAAACATTCAATTATTGAGTAATTGTAAATATATGTTAATTTTTTGTAAATATCATCAATATATAAATAATAATAATATATGTGTGACGATCTGACGATTTCCGAAGAAGACAACGTCAACAAAAAAAAAAATGATCACTATTTATTTTATTTAAGTAAAAATAACTTACCTTAATTTAAATATACGAAAATATTTTATCATTGTCACAATAACATAATGTACAATTGAATTAATAAAATTATATTGATTTAATTTTTGTTCTTTATTATTATTATTATTATTATTATTATTATTGTAATACATAATAAATTAATTTTATTTAGAAATTTTTTTTTACACAAACTTTCAACACAACAAATTATAAAATATAAAAAAAAACGTAAATACAGAAAAAAAAAACAAAAAATTATAAACAAATTTGCATCCAATGTTGCCACATAACACAATGGAAATAATATAAACAAAATTGTTATACCAAAAACAAATTGAATGGGAACTAATTGAATTATTGGGTTATTTTTTACATATTGATTTTATTTAAAAATTTTTTTTTTTAATCAAGATGATTTTAATTTAAAATAAAATAAATATCTGAATATTTAAAATAATTTTAAATATTCATAGAATTACATCATTTTAAAAATCACCACCAAATTGCAATAAAAATGAATTTAAACAAATAAAATAAATGGCATCGCTGATGGAATAAAAACTTGGTACTGCAAACCGTATAAATTCAAAAAAAAATTTCCCATATATTTTATTTATCATACGAATGAAATTTCCTTGATAGCGGACATTTGATTTTTGATTACGGTTTAAATAGCGGTGATTCACTAAAAAAAAAAAATAAAGCATTAAAAATGTTTATTAAAAAGGTTTTTATTTTTTACTTGTAAATTAAATATTTTAATTATTTGCTATTGATTTTTAATATTTTTATTGTTATTAAAATTAACAGATGATGTTTTAAATTTTAAATTTATTAAATATTATATAATAATTTCAAATGAATAACAAATTTTAAAACATTTTATTCATATAATTTATTAATTTATGTATCGTGTACGAGATTTATTATTATGATATATAATTATTTATAATAATTTAATTATTTACAATTTTAATTTGGTCTAAAAATTTTATAGATTTATTTTTTTTTCCTTTTAGTTTCTCTATTTTTTTTGTACATATAAAATATTATAAAGTATTTATTATGGTTCATTTTATATTTTTGTCTCTTAATTTTATTGTAAAATACCAATATTAATAAAAAAAAACAAATAAGTATATAAATTGTATAAATAATTAATTTAAAAAAAATTTGTAAAATATTGAAAATCTCATAAATATGATGATGAAAAAGACAAAGAACAAAAAATGGTTATTTCATTTTATAGTTAAATAAAAAATAAATAATAATATTAATATCATGATTATATTTAACAATTTATTATTATTATTATTATTATCAATATTATTTAATATTTTTATATTGAATAATTATTAATAGAATATTAATAATTTATGGATGATTTATGATGATAATAATAATAATAATAATAATAATTATAAAAATACTATTAATTTTAAAATATTTTACTAATGCATTATTGATTTTTAATGATATAATTCAATATTCATTGATTAATTGAATAGTACTGTACTTGGATCTTCATTATCCATTTGTTTAACATGTCGTAAAACATCTTTTTTTGTTATAATACCAAGTACACGTCTAAAAAATTATCAATTAAAAGAAATAAAATTCATGGTGATATTTAGTAGCAAAACAATTAATGTTAAGTATTTTTATAAAAAACCAAATTAAAAATATAATATAGCAAAATTTTAACTTACCCATTGTGTGTTACTAATGTTTGCCGTAATCCTAATTTTCTAAACATATCAACAACAGTTTCCATTGGTGTTTGATCGGTCACCGTTATCGGTGCCATATCTAATATTTTTTTAAGTGGTACCACTGGCGGTAATAAATTTTGTGTAAATGATACAGATGTGAATACAACAATTGATTGTCCCGTAAGTCCGTCAATTGTTCGTTTTGCATTTTCTTTAGCAAACATAAAAAAAAGTGGTAATGTCAAAAATTACATAATTAAACAAAAAAACAATATTAATTATATGTATATGTACACCAAACCAACCACCCAATAAACAAACCTACCTATAGCTAAATTTAAGTCACGCCGTAACACATAACCAACTAAATATTGATTTTCTTTTGAAACAACAACCGGATAACCATTATGTTCGGTATCTTTTAGTAAACTAACAACATCATCTACTGTCATTGAATCTTGTGTAATCACCGAAAGCGATTCATTTCGTCTATACAGAAATTAACAATAATTTAAGTTAATACAATAAAATAATCACTAAATAAAATTAACACAATTTACTTTGGTTGCATAACATCAGCCGCTAATGTTGTATGTGCAAATTCTTCTTTGTGTAAAAATGGATAACCGTTTAAAGCAATATGTGCATCATATATTCCCTAAAACAAAAAAACATCCAAACGTTTAATAACATTTGATTTCTTTCCATTTGCCATTTGCCATGTACAGCAGACACATACCTGACGACCCAATGCATCGCCCACCCATTTTGATGCCATAGCGGCTGCCATTAATGGAACAATATACCGTACTCCACCAGTTAACTCAAACATAATAACAACTAATGATACTATAGAAAATAATAAACAATACATCAGTTAAAATTAATTACAACTATATAAGAACAAATAATTAATATTTTACTTGTCATTCTTGTGACACCGCCTAGAACAGCAGCCGCACCCACCATTGCATATAGACCCGGTGTTATACAATCATCTCGATCAGAACATTCATTTGAAAATACCCATATTTGAGGATAATGATACGCTAATTGTTCCATACCTAGTTTTTTTTTTGTTTTATAAAACAGATTTGAATTAAAACCTTTTAAAGACCAAAAAAAAATTAAAATATTATTTACCAATTCCAACAATTCGTCCCATAATCGCTCCCAAACATAACGATGGTATAAATAGCCCACACGGTACTTTCATGCCAAATGTAAATATTGTTAAAATTAAATATACAATGAATGCTAATGATAAAAGCCACATTGCATGATAAACACCGGGACCGGCAGCCGATAATTGAATTAAAGATTTGGCATCTGTAAAATTTCTATTATAATCACTGCAATGAAATGGGAATTTTTTATTATATTTTTTCTTAATACAAACGATTTAAAGACAAAGAAAACCGCAAATATCTTACCATAAAGGATCACTATTTGTAATGCCACAATGGCTAAATAATAAATGTATCAATTGGCTCATATTTAATCGTGTATACGGATTTGGATATGATATTACGGCTGTTATTAAAGTTATCACCAATACTTCCGTTACCGGATACTGTCCCAATTTACTAAATTTACGAAAACGACACCAAAATATATTCCCTTTGATGAATATTGTTCCAACGACACCCTATGCAAAAAAGATACACAATTATTTTTTTACATAAAAAAAAAAATTAGCAAAATAAACTTACCCCCATTATGCCAAGTGCAATGAACGGTACCAATTCAAATATTATCCATGGATTATTATATTCAACATAAAACAATGCCGATTTATTATTTCCAAATGGATTTATTAAACGTAATATAAAAGCGGCAATTAAAGCACAGAAAAATGAACGCCATAATGTTTTTAAAGGAAAATAATAGGAAACCTCTTCTAAACTAAATAGAACACCACCAATGGGTGCCCCAAATGCAACTGATACACCAGCTGCTGCAGCCGCCGATAATACTTCACGTTTTTTCGCTTCATTACGACCATATTTGGGAAATAAATACGATAAAATATTTCCTATGGAATCGAAAAACCAAAAAAAAAAACAGAATTCAATTAATCAATAAGCATTTCATATTTTTGATAAAAATGTATACATACCTATACAACTGGCTATATGAACCATTGGACCTTCTTTGCCCAAACATAAACCGGCCGCCACCGATAACATTAATCCAACAGATTTTACAATTAATGTCCATTTTCCCAAGTAACCGCGTATAATAAAACCCGATAGAATTGTTTTAATTTCTGGAATACCCGAACCACATGCATACGGTGCAAACATTCGTACTAACGATGCACTTAAGGCAGCAAACGATAATGCCCATAAAATATAAATAAGATATGATAATATATAGGCACCGGCTCCACTCCGTGAATGTCCAAATACCTCTGGCCAAGTATACCACTAAAATAGCAAATAAAAATAAAATATAAATTATTTATAACTACTCAGACCGGAAAATGTTATCTCTTTATCAATAATTTTAACCTGAGAACAATTACTATCGAATGTTGTTTCATTTGATGACCAACAACATTGTTCTTGATTTAACCAAAACGCTTGTGGACATATACCTAATTTAAGATCAGTCATCCATCCTGCACCGATATCAATAACACCGGCAACACAACCCGAACATATACCTACTAATAATACACATACCCAACCGGACCATGCATCATGGGTTCCCTGAGAGCAGAACAAACACAATTTAATAAAAACCAAAAAAAAAAAAACCTGGAATATTTGTTACAATTCAATTATTCTATTACCTTTATAAAATCACATAAAGAATCTTGTAATTTTTTAACTATATGACGATGTCGCATCCGATCTCTTGCAATATCACGTTGCCAATCAATTGTATGAAAATCTTCATACTGTCCAATACCAGGAATATCATCACTTCCTTCTAATACAAAATATACATCATTAATTATCTATCTATTTTATTTATAAAATAGATCATATATGCATACCTCCAGTGTTACCATAAAATAAAATATTTCCTGTAAATTAAATAAAATTAAATAAAAAATATTATAAAAATAATTAAATGGAATATTAAATTATACAATAAACAATTAATTATTAGTAGTATATTTTGATTAAAAAAAAAACAATTTTAAAAGTCATTAAATTCTTTGCGAATTAAATACAAATTAAAGCATTATTAATTAATTAAATTAAACTGAAGCTAATATTCCCAAATGATATTTTCCTACTCTATTTTTATATCAATTAGATTAAAATAACAATTTTTATTTAACTATTAAATTAAATTTGAAAACTTTTATTAAACAATTAATATTGAAAATTTATAATATGCGCGGTCTGTTGATAATTAAAAATAAATAAAATTAATTTTTCGCTATACAACCACCAACAATCTGGTTTTAGCGTCCAACAACAACAGCCGCCTTCTGTTATTAGTTTCTTAATTTATGCCTTTTAGCGGGGTGTCGGTAATTAAAAATACAACTCCGTATTTAAATTCAGATTCGAAAAATAACCGAAAACACAATACATATTGCTTTTATGCATTCAGTAGGATTCGAACTCACGACCCCAAAATTTCATTAGAATTTTAGGTTGGCATTTTTCACATTTACACCACAGAGTTATATTACATGGATTAATTTTAAATATTTATATTAAATTAAACCTAAGTTAATCGATTCGCTAAACTATACAATTTAATTATATATTAGAATGTTAATATAAAAAAAAATAATAAAACAATGAATCAAAGATGAATGTTAATACATTTAGGAAATGATTAGTAATGAAGCGCAATGGATTTTTTTTTCAAGAGAATTGGACATGGACATTAAATTTCTATATTGATTCAAATTATATGAGATTCATTCTCATAGATTCAATGAAATATCTGTTTTATACTTTTATTTTTTTTTTTTTTGGGGCAAACATTTACAAATATATATGAATTACAAATAAAGGAAAAACAATATCACATACAAAATGATAAAAAAAAAAAATTATAATATTTTTTTAATAAGGAAAAAAATATGATTATTATTTTTTTTATTGTGCGCTTACCTCCAGCAACATCTGAATATCTTACGGAAACTTCTAATAATTAATTATAATTTGTATTGATTTTTTTTTTTATTAATTGAAATATTCAATTTAAGGAACATATAAAATAGATAGATGAAAATTTTTGGATGAGCAATGAAATAAAATATAAATAGTAAAAAAATACATTCTAAAAAGTAATAAAATGAATTTTTCTTATTCGTTTGTTTTTTTTTGTTTTCATAGCATTATAATAATAATAATAATATAATAAAATATATAGCATTACAAAATTAATTATTATTTTTTTTTTTGGGTAAATTTAAATAAAAGTTATCTTTTTTGCTATTTTTATAAGTTATCACAATTTTTGAATATTTCGCTAAATTTTAGAATGACCATTTAATGATGAAATGATTATATTACCTTCATTTTCATTTGTAAATGCTCTATGGGTTGGTGATGCCGGTCGATATGTACTTTCGTTAGACATCCTAACTGTTGGTATTGTTGCTGGTGGTGAATAGGATTCTAAACCGACTCGATCGCCTCCTCTTGATCCTATTGCTGATGCTACGGCAGGTGGTGGTTGAAGTGTTGGTGGTGATGATGACGGTGACGATATATCAATAATCATTTCGTCATTATGCCCATTTAATGGTATACTATTTGTTAAAACTGTTGTATTTGATGTCACTTGATTATTATTATTATGATGTCCGTTTATCTGAATGGAATAAATGAATAAAAAAATATATTAATAAAGTTGTAATTGTTAATTTAATAATAACATAAGCAATAAATGGATTGTATTTTATTAGCATCGGCTCAAGATATTCTGGCTCAAGGGAATAAGTTATAAATATTGTTAAAATTCTAATAAACCGCAATTAAAACCCGATTTTTATCATAAACCATTACATTGATTTATTGATCTCTGCTTTTACAGCAATCTCATTCGATTATCAATTTAATATACCAAGTCATTGACCGACCTTATTTGTAATTTTTTTCTTTATAAACATTTGTATAAAATAAAATAAAAATTGTGCCAATCGTTCAAAGAAAATTATACTATATATATATATATGTATATAACAGATAAAAAGAAGCAACAATAAAAACCAATCATTAACAACATCAGCAGAATAAATCAAAGTATAAGTAGCGAATACTTTAATTAAAATCAAAACAAACAAAATTATAATTAATAATATATTTATTATGACGAGAAATTGGGCGTTTTTATATTATCGTATTTATTTTTGTTTATTTATTTAATACTTAAAATGAGTCAATTTTAAAAATCACCAGTAGACCATTTGAAATAAATGTGATAAGGTAATAAAATTGCAAATCCATTTGTTTTAGTGTGGTGTGATAAGCGAGATATTAAAAATTAATACAAAAGAAAATTTCTTTTCTGTTCATATATAATTTTAACTTAATTTAATTTAATAAAATAAAATTAAAAAAACCTGTTAATAAGAAATAAAAAATATTTCTATATTTATGGATCGTTGGGGATATCTTATTATTATTATTATTAATGACACGTCGTCAACAAATACATTACAAATATGTATTAAAATATGCAATAAAACAAGTCTGTATGAAATAAAAAAAAGAAAATATTAAAATTTCAACAACAATTTGATATATCAAGTAACATAAATCATGATGATAAACAAAACAGATAATAATAAATTATATTTATATTAATTTCGTTTAATATAAATACGATGATAATAATTTTTTAGAAACCACAGAAAAAGCAATATATAACAAAAAAAACTAATAATAATATATATATATATATTTACCTTTTTTGTCACCGATTGATAAGTTGAATTATTTCTTCCAGGTTGAATAAATGATTTACTACCACCTTTTAATGGAAATTTTTCCATATTGAACTTTTTTATTTATTATTTATTTAATATTATTTATATCATTTACATATAATTTGTTTTTTTTTTTTTTAATTTTGTTAATTATATTGCATAAAAATTAAGCAGTGTGTGTTGTATATATGCAAAATCAATTGTAATTTTTTTTTTTTTTTGATTTGCTTCTTCTTTTTTTTTTTTTTTAATAATAATGGCAATACGATAAAAACAAAAACAACATAAATAATTATAAAATAAATAAATTAATTTAAAGAATGTTAAAAAGATTTAATTTGATATTTATTTATTTATTGAGACACAGTTAATGATGATTAAAACAATTTTTTTTTCTTGATTCGCAACATTTTTTTTTTTTACTTGTTGTTGTTAGAAAAAAAAACCAAAAACAATAAAAAAACCATATAGAAAAAAAGCCAATAAATAGTTTTTTTGTTTAAATAAAAAAAAAAAAATCAAAACATATAAATAAAGCATGCACAATATATATAGATATTCACCTTTAATTTTAATATAAAAAAATTATTTTTTATTATTTAATTAATTTAATTTAATTTCAATGATTATTATTTTATTTTTTTTTGTACAAACAAAATCACTCGCATTTTATTTTATTTTATTTTTATATTTAATGCAAAATTGCAAAAATGCAGTATAAAAATTGAATTCGCATCATTTCTTTGTTTGACAATTGATTTTTAAATATGGCGGAGTGAAAGGGAGATTCCATGGATTGCATAAATTTCCATTGCGTTTTGGATAATGAAAATGTTGAAAAATTTGTAATGTTTATTTTTTTTGTAAACATATAAAATGTTTAAATATCATAGCGATTTAAAATATTTACATTTGAAAGGTTTATTACAATTTTTTAAATATAAACCTTTCAATGTTTAACAGAATATAAAATGAAATTGAACTTCTTCTTGGATTATAATTTCCATTATATATTGTAATCCTTATCGATATCTCCGAATTATTCGAAAGGCATGCAAAATAATAAGTTCATTTTTGAATGAATCCATAAGAAAACATTTAAATATGTGACTATATGTGATAAATTACAAATTAATGGGGAAGAAATTTATATATTTAAAATAATTCGATTGGGTTTAATTCAAAAAATATCAGGAATCATAAGTTTAAACTTATTGGGATTATTTGAATTACAATCAGTATATAAAACTTAATTGATAAAGTGGATTTAATTTAAAAAAAAAAAATATTATATAATAAAAATGATTAAAATATATTAATGGAGCAAAATCGCTATTTATTTTTTTTTTTATAAAAATATATAATAACGTGAAAATTCCATCAAATAGATTAACCTGCCATTTACAGAACAACTCTAATAATAAAATCTTATGTAAATATATATATATAATATGGATAATAAAATATAATATATTTGGTATTCATTTTTATCCTGCGTGTGTACAAAACATAATATATTTGTAGTAAACAAATCTTCTTATTTACATATATCTAGTTTATACATTATTATTATTATTATATCATGCAAATAATTAGAATTGTTTTTTCCACATAATAATATATTCCTATTGTATTACATATAGAATTTTTTTTATATGCGTACACATTCTCTATATATATATATATATATATATATCACCTGCAATTGACAATATATCATTTATAAACTAATATTATCTTGTATTTCAATTCAAATATAATGTAATTTGTGTTGAAAAAAAAAAAAAGAACAAAATCAAATTTACAAAACAAATAGTGTGTATATATACAATAATAAACAAAAAAAAAGTATAAATACTATTGAATGAAATCAATTTGAAATCATTTCATTGTAAATCTGCAAAATCTTCAAATTGTTTTCTATTTTTTAATATAAATTTTTGAATATCGCCCGTTCATAATAAATTTATCAAGTGGTTTTTTTTTCAATATTAATTAAGTGGTGTTATACAACAAATAAATAAATAAAATTTCAATTAAATAATAATAATAATAATGTTTAAATTATATGTTATTGTATTTTTCATTGTAATTTGGTTTCAATTAAATAATTGTAATGCAATGCCTCAACCCGATGAAGAACGATATTTTGATAAAGAAGTAAAAAACAAAAAAAAAAAATATTTATTTAAAAAAAGTTATTTATTATTTGAATAATGTGTGTATTTCTTCTTTTTTTTTATCCAAAAATCAATATAGTATACTCGTGAAATTGCCAGATGGTTAGCTGCTATGGCACCAATGAATACAAATAATCCATGTAATACAAATTATGGTAATGGTAATAATAATCAAATAATGCCAAAACGTAATTCCGAATTAATAAATTCATTATTAAGTTTACCGAAAACTATGAACGATGCTGGTAAATAAAATAATATGTTTAAAATTAATACAACAAAAAATATTGAAACCACCCACCCCCAAACAACACTTGACATTTTACATATAAAAAAAAATTAATATATATATATATATATAGTAATTTATTGTTAAAAAATTTATCATATTTATTTTTAGTATAATATAAAAGAAATGTATTCAATTTAAAATAAAATAAAATTTATTAAAATCGCATAAACAAAATAATAGTAAATTTTAGGATGATTCTATAAAATACTTTCCACCACACAATTTACAATCACGTTCCATATCATTATTACTAATATTATTAGGAATATCTTGAATACCGTATTGTTCATAATAATAAATTGTTATACAATTATATGTAATTTCAAAATTATTTATATCTAATATTAATTCATTTAATTCATCTAATTTATGATTGGCTAATGTATAGAATATTTTAAAACTATCATCTAAAAATTGTTCAAATGCAATGTAACGTGAAATTGTTTTTTGAATTTTATCACCATATTCACGTACAAAACTTTTAACAATTGCTAAAAATATTTGAAATGCCTCAATTGATAAACAATTAAAATAATTTCGCATTGACGCCACCAAATGTTGTTCATTTAATATTGAAAATTCATTATTATTATTTGTTAAAATTCCATTAATATATTCTTCTAAAAATGCTTTAACGTTATCATCTGTTTTTGTTGTTGCTGTCGATCCTTTATAAAATTCATTAAAATACATTTCATTATCGGGAATATTCCGTAAACATCTGATCAAATCAATATCCAATAATTTCTGATCAATATCATCTCGACCATTATCACCATCATCATCACCATTATCATGATTATGATCATCATGATTCATAAATTGTTTATTGTTTATTTTTCTTTTTAACAATTTATATTCCTTTTCGTATCGTTTAAATTGTAATCGTTGATATTCACTTAAATGTATTTTAAATTCAATAATTGTTTCATCATCATTTAATTTTGTCATTAAACATTCTGTTAATTGGAAATTATACAAAGAATGTGTAAATAAAAATAGTGATGCTTCCAATTCTAATAAATTAAAATTTGTTATTTTTTTATCATTATGTGTTTTATCCTGAAAATGAATATAAAAAAAACAAATATTAGCCCATTTTTTTTTTTAAGTTGTCAACAATATTTAATGTTATTATATTTACATAAATCAGTCCAACGAAACCATTTACAACAGCTGCTCCATTTACTGTTATCGATGATACATTTAATAAATTAATGCCACCCGTAATTATCTGTTTGGAATAGATAAAAATGAAAAACAATAGGAATTAATACATCATTTTTTTTTTTTTATATACATTTATTAATAAATCTAGTTTATACTTTTGAAATGTCACTGCTGGTACGGGCAAAAAATGATATACCTCTTGATACGGCACCAGCACCTATACCAACAGCACTACCAGCAACATCAAACCAATATCCACGAGCTTCCGAATTTTTTATATTTAATGTCTAAAAATATACAAAAAAAAAAAAAAAAAATAATATATTTAAAGCAATTTTTAAATGGATTATGATCGGGAACTGGTAACGTTTATCTTTCTATAATCTTTAATCAGAATTCGATATATAACATTATAATTATATAAACTACATACTTGTTCATGCTTTGAACGATCCATTAAATTGTAAATGCCTCGTCCAAAACTGTATGCACCACAACCGATACCAATTGCGGTTGCACCAACTAAAACCGCTGGTCCTAAGGCAATTGCCGGTATTGTAATGGCTGCAATTGTTAAACCGGATACTGTACAACCAACAATTGTTGTACCCACATCGGTTACTTTAAATATTTTAGTAGCAATATAATGGGCGGGTGACCAAAATTTTTCCAAAATTACCTATAATATTTACATAATAATTATAATAACCGCAGACATATTAGTAATAAAACACTCAAACATAAAATTTAATTTTTTTTTTATTTTTTTTTTGATACTTACTTGTTGATTTAAAGGATCATCTGAATTATAGATACCATTTTTTGGTGCTATTACATAACCATCTGGTAAATTATTTGTCGTTTTATAATCATTCCAATTTTGATAGACTCGTCCATTTTCATCAATAAAAATCATACAACAATTACGACTGCTATTATAATTTTTACCTGAAAATGGAATGAAATGTGATAGGATTGAAAAAAAAACATGATAATCTACAAATCGATTCCAAACTATACACTTACTATTATGACATTTTTTAACACGAAACACTGGATGTATTGAATAATTTAAAGATAATTCATTTTTGGTTGCATCACGAATACAAACAATAAATATTGGTGACATTAAAAGTATTCCATTATTATATTTTTCTATGTAAGGATAAACAAGAATTTTTTTTGTAAACAAAAAATTAATTAATATCAATATATGGAATATGAGATTAAATAATATAATTGTAATTATTTTTTTTTTAAAAAAACAAACTTACTTTGTAACCAAATAGCATCTACAATAATATTTTTATATTTATTTAATTTATCATCATTATTATCATTATTATTATTATTATCTGTATTTATTTCTGTTGTATCAAGTACAATATTTTTTGTAAGTATATCATTTTTATCACAAATTAATACAAAATCATCTGTTTCAAATTCGCTTAACTCACGATTATTTTGCTCCAATTCTTTATCATCATTCTGTTCATCTTCCGTTTTTTCGATGGGGTTTTTTACTGTATCGATAATTTTTGGAAAAATTAAATCAATTTTTCGTCGTAATGGTTCTTTAAAATTTCTACCATAGCTGTATTAAAAATATATAAAAAAAAAAACTATTAACTATTATTGTAAAATAACGCATGGAAATTACATTTTTTTTGTTTGTTTTTTAAGTTACCAATCCCATAGTATTTCATTTTTATATCCAAAATAATTATAAAATGCTTGTTGAATATCCTTAGCACTTAATATTGATTCAGATGAGGCAATTGTAGAGGTAGAGGTGGAAGTGGAGGTGGCGGTGTTTGTTGTTGTTGTTGTTGTTGTTGTTGTTGCCGTCACAACATCACTAATTTCACTTGTTGTTTTCATTTTTCTTTTCTTTTTTTTTACACAATTTTTGTTTTCTTTTAATAATTTTTAATTAAACAATGAACATATTCCTTGTGTCTTAAAAAGCATATGTTATTTTCTGTTTAAAATAATATAAACATTTAATTATATATATATATATATATATATTTTAATTAATAATATAAATATATATTTTTAATTGCTATTTTGTTCTTGTTGTTGTTGTCGTAATCTTATCGGAGTTGGTTTATTTTTCTTATTTATTTATTTATTTATTTATTTATTTAATAATATTGCGTATTGGAAAAATTAAAAAAAAAATGCTTGATTTCTGAGTTACACAAAGAATATTAAAAAAAAAAAACTACTAACTATATTCTTGTTCAATTCTATTACAAAAATGAATTTTATAATAGACAATAAATAAATAAATAATATAAAATTTGTTCAAGTATTCTCATTCAGTCCATTTACTATTTTTATGAAAGAAAATAAATCCGATATATATATATATATATATATTCAATCAATATAATAGATATGATTTCATTTGTGTGTGCGTGTTTGTGTATTGTATATATGCATTTTCAAATCATCTCTATATTTACAAAATTGCAATGATTCATTCATTCATCATATTAATATCGCATAAAAATAAATTTAATTTTTTTTTTTATTTATTTATTTATTTTAAATAATTAATTAATAGGGTGCATTTGAATGCATTTTGAATTTCCCCATGAAATATAAATTAAAAACAATCTCCAAACAAAAAAAAAAAAAACTTGTACTTTCTTTAACGATTAGAATTTCATTATTTAAAACAAGTATTTCACGAAAATCAATTATTACTTTTAATGCTAGTTCATTAGTTTAAGTAGTAAATAACATTTCAAAAATATGTATTTTAATCTTTGAATTTTTTTCTGTTTATGTCTCCACAGTTAATTCAAATTTTTGACAAGATTTATATTATAATTCATAATTTATTAATTTAATTCCAGATAAAATCAATAAAAAAAAAAATTAAAAATTTCAAAATAAATATAAAAAGAAAAAAAAATTAATAAATTCTTTAATAAAAAAAAAAAAAAGAAATCAAATTCAATTATCTTATTATTATTATTATTATTATTAATAATTTAAATTAAATATTATTTAGTACGGTGAAAAATAAAAGAAGAAATTAATGACAATTTTCGCAGCTTGGATGACATTTTTTGTAGTTCAATTTGCATTTACAACCACCGGATGTATCACCGATTCCATTTTTACCCCATCTTGCACCTTTTGTTGCCCAGCATAATTCTATCTTGCACATTGTACATGTTAAACCATCACATCCGGATACTTTTTGTATTAAAGCCTTTAAAGGATTATTATTATTATATAAGTATCATTAAAAAAAAACATAATCATAGGAAAATATAAAAATATAACTAAAATGTATTATTGTTATGTTTTTTTTGATGTACCTTACAATTTGGACAAATCATTGCATTTTGATTGTTTATCATATCCGTTATTTGTTTTTCACTTCTTTCATTATTATTATCCAATATGATTGAATCTTGATATTGTTGACATGTTATTCCCATATGCATTGGTACCTACAATTTAACATTAACGTTCCTTCCATTATTAAATAGTTTTTTTTTTTTTTTTTAAATTACATAACTAGAAGTTATCTTATATTCGTAAAAATTGATTTTGTTTATGGATAATGTGAAACATACTTGAAGATTTATAAAAAAAAAAAAAAAAAAAAAACACCTATATATTTATTTACCTTACATTGCATGCACTGTTCCAATTCGCAAACACAACAAATAAATGATCCTTCAGGTATTTCATCTTCAATGATCCCAAATCCAACACAATTTGGTTTAATACAGTAAAATACTTTACCAATTTTATTGGCAGCATCCGTTATTGATGACGATAAAAATTTTTCAAATTCGTCGAACGTTAACAGGGCCTGGATTTCACGATGTTGTAATGTTCCAACACAAGTATTTAATTTGTCATCCGTAAATGGACATTTGATTATCGATTCAAAATTATTACTAATATAATCGTGTAAACATTGTTTACAAAATGTATGTAAACATTCTCTTAACATCATGCCAACACCAGGATCATGTTCCACTAAACAAATGGCACATTCAAATTTTTCTTTATTTTCTATGAAATATGCATCGTCCAATGATAACAATGCTTCATATTGATGTTCCTGATAGAACAAAAAAAAATATATTATTAATAAATTATTCTAAATGACCTGACAAAAAAAAAAAGAAAGTAGAAATAATCGAATTACATTATTTAACATCTGTAATGATCTATTTAAAAATTCATTAAATTCATCTGATGTGCACAATTCTTTAATTTCACGATGTTGTAATGGAACATTACAACAATCAACATCCTTTCCGGCACTCGCCGTATAATCGGCAAACGGACAAGTAATCATCGAACGTACATCATTTTTTATATATCCTTGTAAACATAATTGACAAAATGAATGTAAACAATCGTGTAATAAGATTCCATCACCCGGAGGTATATCTTTAAAGCACAATGAACAATTAAATGATTCTGTATTTTTAATTATATTTGAATCATCCAATAGTAGCAATTCTTCATAAACATTTTTTGTTTTCTATTACACAAAACAAAATCAAAACTAAATAATTAATAGGTTAGAGAATAAATACGCATATATAATTTTTAATTACTTGTTTTATTATTGATCCACCGGAGGATTGGAATTTATCGTATTCTTCGCCTTCGCACACCATCTGTATATCTTGATCTGATATTTCTTCTTGACACATATAATCATCTGTAGATGGACATAATATTTTAACATCTTTCGATTCGCTTATTAAAGATTTTAAACATGATTTGCATATATTGTGAAAGCAATTTAGTAATCTTATGGATTCCGTATATCTTTCAAACAAATTTAAGCAAACACAACATTTCCATTTAAGCGTTTCGTTTGATAACGATAAAGAATTTATCATTTTATCATATAAATTTGAAACATTTACGGTAATGGAATTTGAACTGGCAGTATCATTCCGTTTCTTATTAATATTAGACATCTTTAAATAAGCGGGTAACTTATAAACAAATAAATGAAATAATTTATTATCACTTTCACTATCAAAATACGATACTACTTTTGTAGTATCATAATCATTCATAAACACGGATTTATTGGTGTACAAATATTGACTTCGTAACGGTATTTTAAAACGTTGATAAATTTTAACTTTTAAATCATGTACGTTTGTGTCCGATGTTATTTCCAATAAATTTGATGTACTACCACCACCATTTAGTCTATAATAAATAAATTAAATAAAATTAAATCGAAATTATTCCAAATTAATTTTATTTTTAATTAAAATAATATTCACCCAATAAATTTTCTTGTATCAACAATATCCGATGCTTTTTTTCTTCTATTATAAATTTCTGATGCAATGTAATACTAAAAAAAAAAAATAAAATATAAAATAACGGAAATTACTTAATACAGTTGTGTGCATTAATGAGCGTTTGTCGTTAATATATCAAAATAAGAAATAAAAAAAAGAGAGCAAAGCAGAGAGAGGGCAGAGTGTGTAAATTAATAAATTTTATTTTTTTTTAACATACACGATTTAATTTTAAAGTGTTGATTTGGTTTATTGCATATTCTTGCAATGTGTTCGGATTATCATCGGCGGCACCTTGTAATACTCTTCTTAATGATTCGTGATTTGAAAAATATTTCTGATTTTCATTTAATTTAAATATATAATCAACAATTTGATTAAAATGTTGTGATGTTGTTTCATTTCCGTTAACAAACAGGTAACAATCATGCCATAGTTCCGAACATAAACCAATAGAAATTAAAATAAACTGTTTGTCAATATTTTGCACCTATATGAGAAATTAAAATTAAATTACACCCTCATTATATAATCCATATTCGTATTTGTGTAACTTTTTTTTTAATTGTACATACTTTTATTATATTTAATATTTCACATATGAATTCCACCATCAAATTACGTGCATCTAAATCTTCTAGGGCAAAAGCATGATAAATGTTTAAGCTTATACATCCGTACAAAGTACATAATATATTTATCATCGAAAAGGAATCCAATTGATAAAACATTTGTGACATTTTACGTATATCTTTGATTGAAAATAATTGTAAAAATTGTAATACGTTGGCTGTTGAACAGATAATTAAATAAATGTATATGTATTAATAATTATTAGAATACTATCAATTAAAATATTTATCATTTAAAATTTTCATATTTCACTTACCATTGTTATTGTTTTTAACTTTACCACACACAATCTTACTGAAAAATTCCATCAACAATATATGTTTATGTTTTTGGGAATAACCCAAAATCTCTTTAATGTTTACAATTGAACGATCTTGTAACGACCATTTGTCATCATTGTTTACTATACACATATATCAGTTATATAAAATTAACAAACCAAATGTTAAAAGTATAATGTTTATTTCTTTAGTTTTTATTTTATCTTAATAGCAAATACTTACTGGATTTTTTTAATTTTTTTAATTTTGTTACTGAAGTCTCAACTTTTATTAGTTTTTGCTTATTGTTTTCTTCAAGGACTCTCACCGAAAATGTCCAACTTGAATAATGAAAAAATTAGATGTAAAAATAAACTAAACAAACATAGTTTAAGTTATAAATACTTACCCATCGGTATTCAAATGAAAATATCCGGAACACGGACGGCTAATTAAATAATTACATTTCAAACATTTTTTAGAACTATAAAATGCATTTAATTGATTATTAAAAATTCTATAAATATTTTTTGATGGATGGTAGAATTCAATGTTAGCTTTAGTTTTATCTTTGATAGATCCATATTCGTTCTGTTCTTCATCGTCGATTCTACCAATGTATTCATTATTTCCATTAAAATCATCATATTTTAATTTTAACACAGTGCCCACTAATGTCATTAAATATTGTTTTCTTGTATTCAATTTCATTTCATTGTCATCAACCCAAATAAGGTTCATTTTTAAAATATATACTGGCAGTAATTGGATTTTTCGATTGAATAATTGCTTTACATCCACAATTGGTACTATTTTGGTGTCACCAAAATCAATAAAAAATACATTTACTTTTTGTATAAATGCAAATAGTTCAATTATTATAGCACGGCCATAATTTTGATTATCATATTTCACTAAAACAATATTTGAAAGTGTTGAAATTGGTTTTAAATGTTCTGCATATTTTTTACCATATTCGTAAATGGTGTTTATGGTTTTGATATATTTTTCGTTACATTTTTGCGTACGTGCAAATATAGTATTAGAATCTTTTACACTCGTTATTAAAATTGAAATTGGATGATCTTCTATTTTATTATTTTGTACCGTACAATGAGTTATTAAATTATTCCCATTTAAATAAGGTACGTCATGTGAATGTGAATTTTCCGTTATTCTTTTTTTTATTCGTTGAAAAGCAATTAGAGTAACTTTTTGTAATTGTTGCATTGGCATTGTTAAAATACTTTTTTTCTTAAATCCATTATGATTGCAGCGTTTAAAACCATTTTTTAACTTCTTTGAACAATGATTTATTTGTTTTACTTTAACCATTTTTTTATTATCAATTCTATATAGATTATTAATGTGTGCTATTAAAAAAAATTAGTATTATTAAAAATAAGATAGTAATTTGATGTATAAAAAAAAAGAGAAAAAAAAAGCAATGGAATAAAGTTGGAGCCATTTGGGAATCAAAATTATTGTTTCACTTAAATATAATAGTCATAAAAACATAAAAAAGGGACTTAAATTTATTATTTTTTAATTATTAACAAGTAACAAAAAAAAACTCAAGGAATATTATGCATTTTTCCTTATTTGTAGTTAAATTTAAGATGGCCGTTTGCAAATTTTTTTTTTTGCAAACAAAAATTTTTTTTTTAATTTTAAATTAAAAATAATTATGTAGAAAAGTCTATTGATATAATTAATTATTCATGATTTTACCTTTTTAAATGATCATCTATATTCAATGATACCTTAGGAAATTTCCTGAATGAACTGGTTGTTGCTGGCTTAACACACAAACGTCCATGCCACTTTATACACTTGATACTATACTTTTTGTTTTATTATTTCTACAACACAAAAACCAATACAATATATTTTTCAATCACAAAATTTATTTCCACCAGCACGATTTCACCATTCTAATTCTTACTTCCTTTTTCTTAAACCTTACGTAAAAACAGTGATAAATGAAAGATGATTAACTATTGAATTGAATATTTAGTTAAATTAATTTATATGATTGCTTAATTGAGAATTGAACATACGCATTCAATTTTTATTTTTTAATGAAATATAGAACAGATAACAGAAATAAAATAAAATGGAATGGAAGGAATATACAAAATACAACAATACGTGAAATTCTAGAAAACGCCATTCGCTGTATATGTTTATCTTATGCAAATATAAAAGAACCATTAAATATGATGATGATGATGATGATGTACAAAGGGTCAAAAAAAATCAAGGCTAACGAAATGTTACATCGATTTGAACAAATGGATAATTTTATAATTCAATTTCATTCCAGATTCATTCCATGGTAAAAATTCTTACATCGATTTGTATGACATCTTTTTATGATTTGATGTATCGTTTTATTTTATTTTTTTTTTGTTATTTATTTTTATTTTTGTATTGAACACGTGCATATTTCATCACTGAACATTTGCATTTAATTAATCAAAATTAATAAAATAAAATATGGGAAAATTAAACGTTAATGTGTTTCGTTATTTAACAAAAGAAGATTTTCGTGTATTAACGGCTGTAAGTAGTAATTTCCAGAAAACAAAACGGTGTTTCTTAACCAGATCTGTTTACCGTCCAGTAAAAAAATTGCTTACATTTTCTTTTTCTTTTTTTTTTTTTTGTTATATTTTCCATAAAAGATTGAAATGGGTATGAAAAATCATGAATTAGTGCCAGGATCATTGGCCGCATCTATAGCAAATTTAAAAGCCGGTGGTGTACATAAACTTTTACGTGAATTATGTAAACATAGGCTGGTAACATATGAAAGAGGAAAAAAGTGTATGTATATATCTACTATAGAAATATTTTAAAATAACGTATTTATAACAAAATGTAAAATTTTTATTTATTAATACACACAGATGATGGTTATCGTTTAACAAACTCTGGATATGATTTTTTAGCCTTAAAATCATTAACATTACGTGGTTCAATTGGTTCATTTGGTAATCAAATTGGCATTGGTAAAGAATCGAATATTTATACGGTGGGTGATGAGGATAAAAAAGCAATATGTTTAAAATTGCATCGTTTGGGACGTACATGTTTTCGTAAAATTAAAGAAAAACGTGACTATCATGGACGTAGACATAAAGCATCATGGTTATATTTATCACGAATATCGGCTACACGTGAATTTGCCTATATGACGGCATTATATGATCGTAATTTTCCCGTACCAAAACCAATTGATTTTAATCGTCATTGTATTTTAATGGAATTAATCCAAGGATATACATTGTAATTGTTTTTGTTTTTTGTTTTTCATTTTTATTATATCTATAATATATTTTATGATATAACAGCAATATTATTTTAAATTTGTATATTCAGGACACAAATTAGTGAAGTGACAGACGTTGAATTGTTATATGATGATTTAATGAATTTGATTGTTCGAATGGGAAATTGTGGAATTATTCATGGTGATTTTAATGAATTTAATATCATGATAACCGATGATGCAAAACCGATTTTAATTGATTTTCCACAAATGATATCAACATCACACATTAATGCAAAAGAGTAAGTTTTTAAAACAAAATAATTAGCGGTTGAGGAATTGTTTATCTAATAAAACTTCTTGATACTTCCTATTCAGTTTTTTTGACCGTGACGTAAATTGTGTACGTGAATTATTTCGTCGAAAATTCGGTTATGAAAGTACAGATTATCCAAAATTTGAAGATATTAATCGTGAAGATAATATTGATGTTGAGGTATCATGTAGCGGTTATGGTTTTACTAGTGAAATGGAAAAAGATTTATTAGAGGTATGTATATACAAACAGAAAATTTGTATATTTTATTATCAATTTTGTCTAAATCTATATCGCTTCAAAAATCATGATCAGTTTTTGATCTATTTACAATACCAACGAAATCTTTAAATAACAAAAATGAAATAATGTTCTGTGATTTCCCCTCCATGATCTAAATGATTAATCTTAATACACAATGTAATGTATATTTTTTAAACCAAAACCCACAGGAATACGGTATGGAAAATGTAAATGATACAAATGATAATAACGTTAGTGATGCTGATGACGATGATGACGAAGATAATTATGATGTGTCGGACAACGATGAAGAAAAATACGATAATAGTGATGACGATAAGAATAAATTATCAAAGAATAAGTACTCGAAGGAAGACGAAGATGAGGAATTGATAGCATTAAAAAATGAATTCAATAAAGCCATTGAATTATCTGAAAAAAAGTTAAATAAAAATAGTCATGTAAATATAGAAAATTACATTAAATCAATGTCAGATAATCAAATGAGTAATGAAGAACCACCCATAAATTCGAGTATGCAGGAAAATATAATTAAAAATGAACAACATTTGATAGCAGAACCTAAAGATGTTGCTGCTGATAACTTACAAAAATCATCATCACGTATGGAACAATTAAAACGTGTACAAGAACAATTATTAGAGACACGTACAATGCGTTCCTATTCGACGTCAGCAAGTACAATAGCACCTTCAGTGATCACCGAACGTATTAAAAAATCAATGAAATTAAAAGAAAAACAAGAAATACAAAAACGATGCATAGCAAAGGGTGAAGCAAATGCAACAACTAGAGGACGTAAAGAAAATAATGATACATGTAAAGAATATGCTGGTTGGGATTTTTAATAGAATTTTATCATTTTTATTTGCGTAAATTAAACAATATAAATATTACAACACATATTTAAAAACCTAATTAAAAAAAAAAATGTAAATATAAAAGTAGGTAATTTTTTTTTAAGAAAAAACAATTAATTTATCGTAATTTGTGAGGGGGGTTAATAAAAATGAATTTTTGATATGATAAATTAAATTATCGTGCAATCCATTCGAAAAAACTCTAATGTGAAAGTAATAAATCGTACGATCTCCATTCGTACATTTGGATCTATAATATGATGGCAAAAATAATGGAACAAATTTAATCATCCGTATGAAAACACCATATTTTTAATGATTATGAAAATTTTAATCATTAGATTGCAGTATTCCAAGGAACACCTCCGGATCTTCTTATTATATATATTATGAAACTCTTATTATTACAAAATAAAATTATTTATAAGTTCAAAAGATGTAATGCATTGATAAGATAATATTATTATTATTATAAACACTAAAATCAATGTCATTAAAATATTTAATTATAGAATACGCCATACCGTGACATTGGGATTAATTCGATTGTTTTTCATGGATTCTCAAACGAAGAAGATTAAGATTAATTGATTCTTCTTTTAACCATAACGATAGATATACTAAATGTTAAAAGAACTTAATCGTTCCTACATATCGATAATCACCGTCAGAACAATTCCAAGACATTCTGTAGAAAGTCAAATAAACATTTTTTTTTATTGTAATGTAGCTATTGATTGTATATATTTAAACAAGATTATCATAATATATATAGTTATATTGTATATATAAATTCAAGCTATTCAACAATATTTAAAAAAAAAAACGCTACCAGGCAAGCACCTGAAACAAGAAGTACGTACTAATATCTTTAAAACTCATTAAAATATACGAGTCACAAAAAGTCGACAAATTTGAAAAACTTGCCGAAAACATACACAATCTTCAAACTTAACCAATTCTACATAAAAAGAAGAATATGTTGAAAATTTCAACCTCAAATCGGTCGAGTAGTTTTCGAGAAAAATTGGAAAAACCACCGAACGAAACAGCAGTTAAAGAAACATTTTTTATTAGATTTTTCAGGATGAAAAGTTCCCAATGGAAGTAATGATCTTAGAATTGGAATTAAAAAAAAAGATATCTGTGATATTGTTTTTTTGTTTCCAAAACGATAACTATAAATGCACTTTACTGAAACGTAACGGAATTCAAAATAAATAAATAATTTTTTATTTTTTTTTAAATAGAAGAACGTGTTTGTGGATGTCATTATAAAGCGAAATAAATTGTTAATTTATGAATTAGTTTAATTTTTAATTTTATACAGTTAACAACATTATATTATCTGTGTATATCTTCTATTAATAAATTATATTAATATTTTTTTTTTGTTGTATCATTTAATTATAATTGTGTTTTCTTTTTAATATCATTTTTTTATTACTATTGTTATCAGTGTGTCTTATTTTTCTTATTTATTTTAAAATGACTACAGATAACCTTACTGCTGTCCTTCATGACATTGAAGATTTACGTTTGGTAAGATATACGTTTATGAAATATATTAACAATTTGCAAAAATATATATATATATATATAGCGATAGGCACACTTCAAAATATATATATGTACAAAAATAGAGAATAAATTAGAAAATTCTTTATCATTATATATACAATACTATAAAATATTTTAGGAACAAAGACTGATACCAGAAATTAAAGATGATCAAGTTCTACTTAAAATGGATTCGGTGGGAATATGTGGTTCAGATGTGCATTATTTAACAAAAGGTCGTATCGGTGATTTTATCTTAACAAAACCGATGATTATTGGTCATGAAGCATCTGGTATTGTTGTAAAGGTAAAATAAAATGTATATCCATCTGGCCGGGGGGCGTTTCTGATGTGTATGTCTCTTATAAAGATATCTATTATTATTATTATTATCCATCATATAGCTTGGAAAAGCAGTTAAAAACTTAAAAGTTAATGATAGAGTTGCAATTGAACCGGGTGTACCATGTCGTATGTGTGACTTTTGTAAAACTGGTCGTTATAATTTATGTGGTGAAATGATATTTTGTGCAACACCACCATATGATGGTAATCTTACACGATACTATGCACATGCAGCTGATTTTTGCTTTAAATTACCGGATCACGTTACGATGGAAGAGGGTGCCCTATTAGAACCATTATCGGTTGGTGTACATGCATGTCGTCGTGCCGGTGTCGGTATCGGTTCGGAAGTACTAATTTTAGGTGCCGGACCAATTGGTTTAGTTACATTACTGACGGCCAAATCAATGGGTGCTTCAAAAATTTGTATAACCGATATGGTTGAACATCGTTTAACGGTCGCCAAAGAATTGGGAGCCACCCATACAATGTTAGTTAATCCAAAATTAACCGAACAAGAGAATGTTAAAGCAATTCATAAACTATTGGATGGTGCACCAGATAAAACAATTGATTGTAGCGGTGCTGAACCAACAGCTCGTTTAGCCATATTGGCAACACGTTCCGGTGGTACAGCCGTTATGGTGGGTATGGGAGCACCAGAGGCTAAATTACCATTGGTCGATGGATTAGTTCGTGAAGTTGATATACGTGGTGTTTTTCGTTATTGTAATGATTATTCGGCTGCATTGGCATTGGTGGCCAACGGTAATGTTGATGTAAAAAAATTAGTTACCCATCATTTTGATATAACCGAAACAGCCGAAGCATTTAAAACTGCCAGATACGGATTGGGTAATGCCATTAAAGTAATGATACATTGTACACCACGCGATTCCAACAATAAATGATAATTGTCTAAAATTTTAAATACCATTATTAAGTCCTTTTTTGTTTTTGTTGTAAATGCGTTAATAAAAAGGCAATTGCATTGGTTGCAGATATTTGTGTTTATGTTTGTTTTTTTCTGGCTCTTATTATTATTACTATAGTAAATTGACAAAATGATCTAAACACTCAATCATTATCCACACTGAATATGATATGGGTTCTTATAATATAACAAAATTGTTTCAGTGAAACAATTATTTATTTAAAAAATCTTTATTATAT
Organism: Dilophus febrilis; assembly: GCA_958336335.1. NCBI lineage: Eukaryota > Metazoa > Arthropoda > Insecta > Diptera > Bibionidae > Dilophus > Dilophus febrilis. The sequence continues at coordinate 29,012,812 of OY284469.1, read as the reverse complement.
TGTTTAAAAACATAGAATACTTACCCGTATAAAAACAAATACGTTTTCGTTTTGTATATTTCTTATTTGAATGTTTAATACATGTGGGTTGGTCTTAAATATATAGTAGTAATATTTTTTTAATGGCAAGTTACGCACTGAGGATGACATCGTATATCATTCACAAGACATTTACATCCGCCAGATGTATCACCAGAACCAGCTGGTCCCCATCTAGCCTGCTTTGTTATCCAACAAATTTCAATATTACAATATAGACAACTTAATCCATCACAACCAAAATCTTTTGATATCATTACCTATACATAGTCGTCATACAAACACACAGAATTATATAATTTAATTTGAATCTGCGTTTACATTATATATACTAGTATTAAAATACATTAAAATGAATGATTTTTTTGGTTTAAATACATACCTTACACCTTGGACATTCCATAGCATCACCATATTCAATTAAAGATTTTAGTAAATTTTCAGTTGTTGAAATATCTTTCGTTTTTTGTAAACGTTCATATGTATCACATGACATATTATCATGAATTGCCTGTGTCAAATTCATTTTTATTTGATTAATTTAACGATGTCTGGTTTTTAAATATCTATATTTTATATATATACACTTACTTTACATTTTATACAATTTTTTTGTGAACACATTGGACAAACAAAATGAGTTTCGAACATTTTTGATTCCGTTGGATCATTTATAATAAATCCATCACAATATGGTCCATTACAATTTAATGTATTTTTTAAATCATATTGAAATTGTTGAAAACATTTTTTCTGGTATTTAAGATAACTTTTGTGTGTTAATAATGCTTTAATTTCATATGATTCAAAAATAACTGAGCATTGTTTTGCATTATTATTATTATAATTGTTCGTTGGCATTTTATCATTATTATTTAACATCATCGGACATTGAATATTTGTTGAATAACTTTTTTTAATTAATCTTACGACACACGATTTACAAAATGCATGTTGGCATTCGTGTAACACAAAACCCATATGCGGTTCACATTCAAATTGACAAATAACACAAAATATTGATAAATGATTTTCATTTAAAATGTATTTATCGTAATTAAGTTGAAATAAAACATGATCACTGAAATTGGCATCTATTTTCATAGACTGATGATGATGATGCGTATCAAAAATTACATTACTTGATGATGTATCACTATAATGCGAATTATCAATATTTGTGTTATTTGTACTGGAGGATATCGTTTTTTCCGATAAATCATCTATAAATCTATCATTGCTATTTTCGGGTACTTCCCGTTTACACTATTATATATATTTATACAGAATTAATAATAATTTAGACAGTTATTAAAATATTAATTTTATTACATTTTAATTGATCGTAGAAGTTGCGACTTACCAATAATAAATTATCAATCACATGTTGTTTATTTTTATCCGTTTCCATTACATCCATTGATGAATTAACATTTGTTATAATATGTAATCCCAAAATATATTCCAATGTAATTGATTGAAAATTTGATTGATCGTTAAAAGATAATTTACACTTTTCACATTTATATTTATTCCGATTCATAAATAAGCAACCGCAACAAATTCGATTATTATTTATTGTATTCTTAAACAATTTTATAATCTCTGGTTTATTCGAAAATGTATGCAAAACATAATGTAATAATTTATTTTCATCTTCTATTGAATCTTCCATTTTATTACATCCGGTGCACACATCACTTATTGTAAAATTCCATTTATTACAAGCACTACAAATCCAATGATGAAGAAATTCGGATACTATTAATTTATCCATTACTATAGTATTATTATTGGCGTTGTTGTAAATTCTTTAAATACTCTTTATATATATACAGGTATTAGTGTGTATAATGTAAACAAATTAAAAAAATTAATTAACTATATATGCGTATATGAACAAAAGTTTTTAAACCGTTTTTTAAATATGATGCGACCTTGTAATAATTATATATAAAATGTATTGCAATCTTCAATAATCATCCATACCGCACCATCGAAGGTAGTAGAATGCAGAAGGTCGGAAATAGCACGTGCACAAATATTCTTCTGTTCAAGGTTAAAATAAATTGACACACATTGGACAAAACAAAAACAACACTACTCACTCACTCACCCCCCGTACACAAAACCAACCCCAAAAACGAATTAAAATTAATGAAATAAAAATATTATCAATATATAATAGAAAGAGAAATCAAAGCATTATTTTTAGTGGCCTTTCACATTTGAATTATTGAATATTTTAGATTTTACTATTCTACTTTTTACACCTACTAGCATATGGATATGGAAAAACAAAAACAGGAACAACACTCACGTAATTAGAAATCTAATTAAAATATAAATATATTAATAATTAAAATGTTTAAAAAGTACAAAACCAAATAAAACTTGAATTAATAAAATAAATAAATAATTAAATCAAGATTACTTGATCATTTAAAAACTGTTTTTTACACTCTGTAAAGAAGATCAGAACATGCAAACAAACAAAAAGGCGTGAACATTTGATTTTTTCGGGGAGGGGTTCGAACGTACACGGGTTGTAAGGTACACAAATTTGGTTTTTGTACGTGATAAAGAAAAAATAGTTCATGAAAACACTGGGGAACGTTTTTACTTGATGGATAATGGAAAGGAAGTATAATCCTTTTAATAAGGATATTAAAAAAATTAATTAATTACATTTTTAAGCGTAAAAGCGGAGAAATGCGATAACGTAATTTGAAATATAGTATAAATTTTGGCGTATTCATTGTTAGCAACAACCCATTTGTGTACCTTGCAACCTGTACTCGATTTTTTCATATAAAATTGGATTTGTCAGGTTTTCTGTTTGCACTCGCGTGCGGTGTGTGGTACGAATTAATAGTTGCGTTCCATTCGATTATAGTGCTACACATGCTGGTGGAAGCGACGGACCAACATGGCTGCTCTCAAAAGGTGAACACATCTGCCGGAGCCGACGGTCCGTTTTTGGTGTATTTTTTTTTAATGGAAACATTTTTTTCTTAAAAATTTGTACTTATTTTATTATATTTTGTTTTTTTTTTGTTCAAATACATACAATAACAATAACAATAATTGTTGGAGAGTAAAATACGGATAGAAATCGAAAAAAAAACGGACCGTCGCGTTCGTCATATGTTTCAAACATAGAAGTACGTACAATATTTCTATATGAAAACGGGCCGTAGCTTCCGTCATGTATGTTCACAACTTATCCGATAAGAACAGAAAAGAATAGATTTTTTAACGCCGAATTATGGTTCGAGCTTATGGTGCGAGTGAAATGATATTTTGTGCAACACCACCATATGATGGTAATCTTACACGATACTATGCACATGCAGCTGATTTTTGCTTTAAATTACCGGATCACGTTACGATGGAAGAGGGTGCCCTATTAGAACCATTATCGGTTGGTGTACATGCATGTCGTCGTGCCGGTGTCGGTATCGGTTCGGAAGTACTAATTTTAGATGCCGGACCAATTGGTTTAGTTACATTACTGACGGCCAAATCAATGGGTGCTTCAAAAATTTGTATAACCGATATGGTTGAACATCGTTTAACGGTCGCCAAAGAATTGGGAGCCACCCATACAATGTTAGTTAATCCAAAATTAACCGAACAAGAGAATGTTAAAGCAATTCATAAACTATTGGATGGTGCACCAGATAAAACAATTGATTGTAGCGGTGCTGAACCAACAGCTCGTTTAGCCATATTGGCAACACGTTCCGGTGGTACAGCCGTTATGGTGGGTATGGGAGAACCAGAGGCTAAATTACCATTGGTCGATGGATTAGTTCGTGAAGTTGATATACGTGGTGTTTTTCGTTATTGTAATGATTATTCGGCTGCATTGGCATTGGTGGCCAACGGTAATGTTGATGTAAAAAAATTAGTTACCCATCATTTTGATATAACCGAAACAGCCGAAGCATTTAAAACTGCCAGATACGGATTGGGTAATGCCATTAAAGTAATGATACATTGTACACCACGTGATTCCAACAATAAATGATAATTGGTCTAAAATTTTAAATACCATTATTAAGTCCTTTTTTGTTTTTGTTGTAAATGCGTTAATAAAAAGGCAATTGCATTGGTTGCAGATATTTGTGTTTATGTTTGTTTTTTTCTGGCTCTTATTATTATTACTATAGTAAATTGACAAAATGATCTAAACACTCAATCATTATCCACACTGAATATGATATGGGTTCTTATAATATAACAAAATTGTTTCAGTGAAACAATTATTTATTTAAAAAATCTTTATTATATTGTTTAAAAACATAGAATACTTACCCGTATAAAAACAAATACGTTTTCGTTTTGTATATTTCTTATTTGAATGTTTAATACATGTGGGTTGGTCTTAAATATATAGTAGTAATATTTTTTTAATGGCAAGTTACGCACTGAGGATGACATCGTATATCATTCACAAGACATTTACATCCGCCAGATGTATCACCAGAACCAGCTGGTCCCCATCTAGCCTGCTTTGTTATCCAACAAATTTCAATATTACAATATAGACAACTTAATCCATCACAACCAAAATCTTTTGATATCATTACCTATACATAGTCGTCATACAAACACACAGAATTATATAATTTAATTTGAATCTGCGTTTACATTATATATACTAGTATTAAAATACATTAAAATGAATGATTTTTTTGGTTTAAATACATACCTTACACCTTGGACATTCCATAGCATCACCATATTCAATTAAAGATTTTAGTAAATTTTCAGTTGTTGAAATATCTTTCGTTTTTTGTAAATGTTCATATGTATCACATGACATATTATCATGAATTGCCTGTGTCAAATTCATTTTTATTTGATTAATTTAACGATGTCTGGTTTTTAAATATCTATATTTTATATATATACACTTACTTTACATTTTATACAATTTTTTTGTGAACACATTGGACAAACAAAATGAGTTTCGAACATTTTTGATTCCGTTGGATCATTTATAATAAATCCATCACAATATGGTCCATTACAATTTAATGTATTTTTTAAATCATATTGAAATTGTTGAAAACATTTTTTCTGGTATTTAAGATAACTTTTGTGTGTTAATAATGCTTTAATTTCATATGATTCAAAAATAACTGAGCATTGTTTTGCATTATTATTATTATAATTGTTCGTTGGCATTTTATCATTATTATTTAACATCATCGGACATTGAATATTTGTTGAATAACTTTTTTTAATTAATCTTACGACACACGATTTACAAAATGCATGTTGGCATTCGTGTAACACAAAACCCATATGCGGTTCACATTCAAATTGACAAATAACACAAAATATTGATAAATGATTTTCATTTAAAATGTATTTATCGTAATTAAGTTGAAATAAAACATGATCACTGAAATTGGCATCTATTTTCATAGACTGATGATGATGATGCGTATCAAAAATTACATTACTTGATGATGTATCACTATAATGCGAATTATCAATATTTGTGTTATTTGTACTGGAGGATATCGTTTTTTCCGATAAATCATCTATAAATCTATCATTGCTATTTTCGGGTACTTCCCGTTTACACTATTATATATATTTATACAGAATTAATAATAATTTAGACAGTTATTAAAATATTAATTTTATTACATTTTAATTGATCGTAGAAGTTGCGACTTACCAATAATAAATTATCAATCACATGTTGTTTATTTTTATCCGTTTCCATTACATCCATTGATGAATTAACATTTGTTATAATATGTAATCCCAAAATATATTCCAATGTAATTGATTGAAAATTTGATTGATCGTTAAAAGATAATTTACACTTTTCACATTTATATTTATTCCGATTCATAAATAAGCAACCGCAACAAATTCGATTATTATTTATTGTATTCTTAAACAATTTTATAATCTCTGGTTTATTCGAAAATGTATGCAAAACATAATGTAATAATTTATTTTCATCTTCTATTGAATCTTCCATTTTATTACATCCGGTGCACACATCACTTATTGTAAAATTCCATTTATTACAAGCACTACAAATCCAATGATGAAGAAATTCGGATACTATTAATTTATCCATTACTATAGTATTATTATTGGCGTTGTTGTAAATTCTTTAAATACTCTTTATATATATACAGGTATTAGTGTGTATAATGTAAACAAATTAAAAAAATTAATTAACTATATATGCGTATATGAACAAAAGTTTTTAAACCGTTTTTTAAATATGATGCGACCTTGTAATAATTATATATAAAATGTATTGCAATCTTCAATAATCATCCATACCGCACCATCGAAGGTAGTAGAATGCAGAAGGTCGGAAATAGCACGTGCACAAATATTCTTCTGTTCAAGGTTAAAATAAATTGACACACATTGGACAAAACAAAAACAACACTACTCACTCACTCACCCCCCGTACACAAAACCAACCCCAAAAACGAATTAAAATTAATGAAATAAAAATATTATCAATATATAATAGAAAGAGAAATCAAAGCATTATTTTTAGTGGCCTTTCACATTTGAATTATTGAATATTTTAGATTTTACTATTCTACTTTTTACACCTACTAGCATATGGATATGGAAAAACAAAAACAGGAACAACACTCACGTAATTAGAAATCTAATTAAAATATAAATATATTAATAATTAAAATGTTTAAAAAGTACAAAACCAAATAAAACTTGAATTAATAAAATAAATAAATAATTAAATCAAGATTACTTGATCATTTAAAAACTGTTTTTTACACTCTGTAAAGAAGATCAGAACATGCAAACAAACAAAAAGGCGTGAACATTTGATTTTTTCGGGGAGGGGTTCGAACGTACACGGGTTGTAAGGTACACAAATTTGGTTTTTGTACGTGATAAAGAAAAAATAGTTCATGAAAACACTGGGGAACGTTTTTACTTGATGGATAATGGAAAGGAAGTATAATCCTTTTAATAAGGATATTAAAAAAATTAATTAATTACATTTTTAAGCGTAAAAGCGGAGAAATGCGATAACGTAATTTGAAATATAGTATAAATTTTGGCGTATTCATTGTTAGCAACAACCCATTTGTGTACCTTGCAACCTGTACTCGATTTTTTCATATAAAATTGGATTTGTCAGGTTTTCTGTTTGCACTCGCGTGCGGTGTGTGGTACGAATTAATAGTTGCGTTCCATTCGATTATAGTGCTACACATGCTGGTGGAAGCGACGGACCAACATGGCTGCTCTCAAAAGGTGAACACATCTGCCGGAGCCGACGGTCCGTTTTTGGTGTATTTTTTTTTAATGGAAACATTTTTTTCTTAAAAATTTGTACTTATTTTATTATATTTTGTTTTTTTTTTGTTCAAATACATACAATAACAATAACAATAATTGTTGGAGAGTAAAATACGGATAGAAATCGAAAAAAAAACGGACCGTCGCGTTCGTCATATGTTTCAAACATAGAAGTACGTACAATATTTCTATATGAAAACGGGCCGTAGCTTCCGTCATGTATGTTCACAACTTATCCGATAAGAACAGAAAAGAATAGATTTTTTAACGCCGAATTATGGTTCGAGCTTATGGTGCGAGTGAAATGATATTTTGTGCAACACCACCATATGATGGTAATCTTACACGATACTATGCACATGCAGCTGATTTTTGCTTTAAATTACCGGATCACGTTACGATGGAAGAGGGTGCCCTATTAGAACCATTATCGGTTGGTGTACATGCATGTCGTCGTGCCGGTGTCGGTATCGGTTCGGAAGTACTAATTTTAGATGCCGGACCAATTGGTTTAGTTACATTACTGACGGCCAAATCAATGGGTGCTTCAAAAATTTGTATAACCGATATGGTTGAACATCGTTTAACGGTCGCCAAAGAATTGGGAGCCACCCATACAATGTTAGTTAATCCAAAATTAACCGAACAAGAGAATGTTAAAGCAATTCATAAACTATTGGATGGTGCACCAGATAAAACAATTGATTGTAGCGGTGCTGAACCAACAGCTCGTTTAGCCATATTGGCAACACGTTCCGGTGGTACAGCCGTTATGGTGGGTATGGGAGAACCAGAGGCTAAATTACCATTGGTCGATGGATTAGTTCGTGAAGTTGATATACGTGGTGTTTTTCGTTATTGTAATGATTATTCGGCTGCATTGGCATTGGTGGCCAACGGTAATGTTGATGTAAAAAAATTAGTTACCCATCATTTTGATATAACCGAAACAGCCGAAGCATTTAAAACTGCCAGATACGGATTGGGTAATGCCATTAAAGTAATGATACATTGTACACCACGTGATTCCAACAATAAATGATAATTGGTCTAAAATTTTAAATACCATTATTAAGTCCTTTTTTGTTTTTGTTGTAAATGCGTTAATAAAAAGGCAATTGCATTGGTTGCAGATATTTGTGTTTATGTTTGTTTTTTTCTGGCTCTTATTATTATTACTATAGTAAATTGACAAAATGATCTAAACACTCAATCATTATCCACACTGAATATGATATGGGTTCTTATAATATAACAAAATTGTTTCAGTGAAACAATTATTTATTTAAAAAGTCTTTATTATATTGTTTAAAAACATAGAATACTTACCCGTATAAAAACAAATACGTTTTCGTTTTGTATATTTCTTATTTGAATGTTTAATACATGTGGGTTGGTCTTAAATATATAGTAGTAATATTTTTTTAATGGCAAGTTACGCACTGAGGATGACATCGTATATCATTCACAAGACATTTACATCCGCCAGATGTATCACCAGAACCAGCTGGTCCCCATCTAGCCTGCTTTGTTATCCAACAAATTTCAATATTACAATATAGACAACTTAATCCATCACAACCAAAATCTTTTGATATCATTACCTATACATAGTCGTAATACAAACACACAGAATTATATAATTTAATTTGAATCTGCGTTTACATTATATATACTAGTATTAAAATACATTAAAATGAATGATTTTTTTGGTTTAAATACATACCTTACACCTTGGACATTCCATAACATCACCATATTCAATTAAAGATTTTAGTAAATTTTCAGTTGTTGAAATATCTTTCGTTTTTTGTAAATGTTCATATGTATCACATGACATATTATCATGAATTGCCTGTGTCAAATTCATTTTTATTTGATTAATTTAACGATGTCTGGTTTTTAAATATCTATATTTTATATATATACACTTACTTTACATTTTATACAATTTTTTTGTGAACACATTGGACAAACAAAATGAGTTTCGAACATTTTTGATTCCGTTGGATCATTTATAATAAATCCATCACAATATGGTCCATTACAATTTAATGTATTTTTTAAATCATATTGAAATTGTTGAAAACATTTTTTCTGGTATTTAAGATAACTTTTGTGTGTTAATAATGCTTTAATTTCATATGATTCAAAAATAACTGAGCATTGTTTTGCATTATTATTATTATAATTGTTCGTTGGCATTTTATCATTATTATTTAACATCATCGGACATTGAATATTTGTTGAATAACTTTTTTTAATTAATCTTACGACACACGATTTACAAAATGCATGTTGGCATTCGTGTAACACAAAACCCATATGCGGTTCACATTCAAATTGACAAATAACACAAAATATTGATAAATGATTTTCATTTAAAATGTATTTATCGTAATTAAGTTGAAATAAAACATGATCACTGAAATTGGCATCTATTTTCATAGACTGATGATGATGATGCGTATCAAAAATTACATTACTTGATGATGTATCACTATAATGCGAATTATCAATATTTGTGTTATTTGTACTGGAGGATATCGTTTTTTCCGATAAATCATCTATAAATCTATCATTGCTATTTTCGGGTACTTCCCGTTTACACTATTATATATATTTATACAGAATTAATAATAATTTAGACAGTTATTAAAATATTAATTTTATTACATTTTAATTGATCGTAGAAGTTGCGACTTACCAATAATAAATTATCAATCACATGTTGTTTATTTTTATCCGTTTCCATTACATCCATTGATGAATTAACATTTGTTATAATATGTAATCCCAAAATATATTCCAATGTAATTGATTGAAAATTTGATTGATCGTTAAAAGATAATTTACACTTTTCACATTTATATTTATTCCGATTCATAAATAAGCAACCGCAACAAATTCGATTATTATTTATTGTATTCTTAAACAATTTTATAATCTCTGGTTTATTCGAAAATGTATGCAAAACATAATGTAATAATTTATTTTCATCTTCTATTGAATCTTCCATTTTATTACATCCGGTGCACACATCACTTATTGTAAAATTCCATTTATTACAAGCACTACAAATCCAATGATGAAGAAATTCGGATACTATTAATTTATCCATTACTATAGTATTATTATTGGCGTTGTTGTAAATTCTTTAAATACTCTTTATATATATACAGGTATTAGTGTGTATAATGTAAACAAATTAAAAAAATTAATTAACTATATATGCGTATATGAACAAAAGTTTTTAAACCGTTTTTTAAATATGATGCGACCTTGTAATAATTATATATAAAATGTATTGCAATCTTCAATAATCATCCATACCGCACCATCGAAGGTAGTAGAATGCAGAAGGTCGGAAATAGCACGTGCACAAATATTCTTCTGTTCAAGGTTAAAATAAATTGACACACATTGGACAAAACAAAAACAACACTACTCACTCACTCACCCCCCGTACACAAAACCAACCCCAAAAACGAATTAAAATTAATGAAATAAAAATATTATCAATATATAATAGAAAGAGAAATCAAAGCATTATTTTTAGTGGCCTTTCACATTTGAATTATTGAATATTTTAGATTTTACTATTCTACTTTTTACACCTACTAGCATATGGATATGGAAAAACAAAAACAGGAACAACACTCACGTAATTAGAAATCTAATTAAAATATAAATATATTAATAATTAAAATGTTTAAAAAGTACAAAACCAAATAAAACTTGAATTAATAAAATAAATAAATAATTAAATCAAGATTACTTGATCATTTAAAAACTGTTTTTTACACTCTGTAAAGAAGATCAGAACATGCAAACAAACAAAAAGGCGTGAACATTTGATTTTTTCGGGGAGGGGTTCGAACGTACACGGGTTGTAAGGTACACAAATTTGGTTTTTGTACGTGATAAAGAAAAAATAGTTCATGAAAACACTGGGGAACGTTTTTACTTGATGGATAATGGAAAGGAAGTATAATCCTTTTAATAAGGATATTAAAAAAATTAATTAATTACATTTTTAAGCGTAAAAGCGGAGAAATGCGATAACGTAATTTGAAATATAGTATAAATTTTGGCGTATTCATTGTTAGCAACAACCCATTTGTGTACCTTGCAACCTGTACTCGATTTTTTCATATAAAATTGGATTTGTCAGGTTTTCTGTTTGCACTCGCGTGCGGTGTGTGGTACGAATTAATAGTTGCGTTCCATTCGATTATAGTGCTACACATGCTGGTGGAAGCGACGGACCAACATGGCTGCTCTCAAAAGGTGAACACATCTGCCGGAGCCGACGGTCCGTTTTTGGTGTATTTTTTTTTAATGGAAACATTTTTTTCTTAAAAATTTGTACTTATTTTATTATATTTTGTTTTTTTTTTGTTCAAATACATACAATAACAATAACAATAATTGTTGGAGAGTAAAATACGGATAGAAATCGAAAAAAAAACGGACCGTCGCGTTCGTCATATGTTTCAAACATAGAAGTACGTACAATATTTCTATATGAAAACGGGCCGTAGCTTCCGTCATGTATGTTCACAACTTATCCGATAAGAACAGAAAAGAATAGATTTTTTAACGCCGAATTATGGTTCGAGCTTATGGTGCGAGTGAAATGATATTTTGTGCAACACCACCATATGATGGTAATCTTACACGATACTATGCACATGCAGCTGATTTTTGCTTTAAATTACCGGATCACGTTACGATGGAAGAGGGTGCCCTATTAGAACCATTATCGGTTGGTGTACATGCATGTCGTCGTGCCGGTGTCGGTATCGGTTCGGAAGTACTAATTTTAGATGCCGGACCAATTGGTTTAGTTACATTACTGACGGCCAAATCAATGGGTGCTTCAAAAATTTGTATAACCGATATGGTTGAACATCGTTTAACGGTCGCCAAAGAATTGGGAGCCACCCATACAATGTTAGTTAATCCAAAATTAACCGAACAAGAGAATGTTAAAGCAATTCATAAACTATTGGATGGTGCACCAGATAAAACAATTGATTGTAGCGGTGCTGAACCAACAGCTCGTTTAGCCATATTGGCAACACGTTCCGGTGGTACAGCCGTTATGGTGGGTATGGGAGAACCAGAGGCTAAATTACCATTGGTCGATGGATTAGTTCGTGAAGTTGATATACGTGGTGTTTTTCGTTATTGTAATGATTATTCGGCTGCATTGGCATTGGTGGCCAACGGTAATGTTGATGTAAAAAAATTAGTTACCCATCATTTTGATATAACCGAAACAGCCGAAGCATTTAAAACTGCCAGATACGGATTGGGTAATGCCATTAAAGTAATGATACATTGTACACCACGTGATTCCAACAATAAATGATAATTGGTCTAAAATTTTAAATACCATTATTAAGTCCTTTTTTGTTTTTGTTGTAAATGCGTTAATAAAAAGGCAATTGCATTGGTTGCAGATATTTGTGTTTATGTTTGTTTTTTTCTGGCTCTTATTATTATTACTATAGTAAATTGACAAAATGATCTAAACACTCAATCATTATCCACACTGAATATGATATGGGTTCTTATAATATAACAAAATTGTTTCAGTGAAACAATTATTTATTTAAAAAATCTTTATTATATTGTTTAAAAACATAGAATACTTACCCGTATAAAAACAAATACGTTTTCGTTTTGTATATTTCTTATTTGAATGTTTAATACATGTGGGTTGGTCTTAAATATATATAGTAGTAATATTTTTTTAATGGCAAGTTACGCACTGAGGATGACATCGTATATCATTCACAAGACATTTACATCCGCCAGATGTATCACCAGAACCAGCTGGTCCCCATCTAGCCTGCTTTGTTATCCAACAAATTTCAATATTACAATATAGACAACTTAATCCATCACAACCAAAATCTTTTGATATCATTACCTATACATAGTCGTCATACAAACACACAGAATTATATAATTTAATTTGAATCTGCGTTTACATTATATATACTAGTATTAAAATACATTAAAATGAATGATTTTTTTGGTTTAAATACATACCTTACACCTTGGACATTCCATAGCATCACCATATTCAATTAAAGATTTTAGTAAATTTTCAGTTGTTGAAATATCTTTCGTTTTTTGTAAATGTTCATATGTATCACATGACATATTATCATGAATTGCCTGTGTCAAATTCATTTTTATTTGATTAATTTAACGATGTCTGGTTTTTAAATATCTATATTTTATATATATACACTTACTTTACATTTTATACAATTTTTTTGTGAACACATTGGACAAACAAAATGAGTTTCGAACATTTTTGATTCCGTTGGATCATTTATAATAAATCCATCACAATATGGTCCATTACAATTTAATGTATTTTTTAAATCATATTGAAATTGTTGAAAACATTTTTTCTGGTATTTAAGATAACTTTTGTGTGTTAATAATGCTTTAATTTCATATGATTCAAAAATAACTGAGCATTGTTTTGCATTATTATTATTATAATTGTTCGTTGGCATTTTATCATTATTATTTAACATCATCGGACATTGAATATTTGTTGAATAACTTTTTTTAATTAATCTTACGACACACGATTTACAAAATGCATGTTGGCATTCGTGTAACACAAAACCCATATGCGGTTCACATTCAAATTGACAAATAACACAAAATATTGATAAATGATTTTCATTTAAAATGTATTTATCGTAATTAAGTTGAAATAAAACATGATCACTGAAATTGGCATCTATTTTCATAGACTGATGATGATGATGCGTATCAAAAATTACATTACTTGATGATGTATCACTATAATGCGAATTATCAATATTTGTGTTATTTGTACTGGAGGATATCGTTTTTTCCGATAAATCATCTATAAATCTATCATTGCTATTTTCGGGTACTTCCCGTTTACACTATTATATATATTTATACAGAATTAATAATAATTTAGACAGTTATTAAAATATTAATTTTATTACATTTTAATTGATCGTAGAAGTTGCGACTTACCAATAATAAATTATCAATCACATGTTGTTTATTTTTATCCGTTTCCATTACATCCATTGATGAATTAACATTTGTTATAATATGTAATCCCAAAATATATTCCAATGTAATTGATTGAAAATTTGATTGATCGTTAAAAGATAATTTACACTTTTCACATTTATATTTATTCCGATTCATAAATAAGCAACCGCAACAAATTCGATTATTATTTATTGTATTCTTAAACAATTTTATAATCTCTGGTTTATTCGAAAATGTATGCAAAACATAATGTAATAATTTATTTTCATCTTCTATTGAATCTTCCATTTTATTACATCCGGTGCACACATCACTTATTGTAAAATTCCATTTATTACAAGCACTACAAATCCAATGATGAAGAAATTCGGATACTATTAATTTATCCATTACTATAGTATTATTATTGGCGTTGTTGTAAATTCTTTAAATACTCTTTATATATATACAGGTATTAGTGTGTATAATGTAAACAAATTAAAAAAATTAATTAACTATATATGCGTATATGAACAAAAGTTTTTAAACCGTTTTTTAAATATGATGCGACCTTGTAATAATTATATATAAAATGTATTGCAATCTTCAATAATCATCCATACCGCACCATCGAAGGTAGTAGAATGCAGAAGGTCGGAAATAGCACGTGCACAAATATTCTTCTGTTCAAGGTTAAAATAAATTGACACACATTGGACAAAACAAAAACAACACTACTCACTCACTCACCCCCCGTACACAAAACCAACCCCAAAAACGAATTAAAATTAATGAAATAAAAATATTATCAATATATAATAGAAAGAGAAATCAAAGCATTATTTTTAGTGGCCTTTCACATTTGAATTATTGAATATTTTAGATTTTACTATTCTACTTTTTACACCTACTAGCATATGGATATGGAAAAACAAAAACAGGAACAACACTCACGTAATTAGAAATCTAATTAAAATATAAATATATTAATAATTAAAATGTTTAAAAAGTACAAAACCAAATAAAACTTGAATTAATAAAATAAATAAATAATTAAATCAAGATTACTTGATCATTTAAAAACTGTTTTTTACACTCTGTAAAGAAGATCAGAACATGCAAACAAACAAAAAGGCGTGAACATTTGATTTTTTCGGGGAGGGGTTCGAACGTACACGGGTTGTAAGGTACACAAATTTGGTTTTTGTACGTGATAAAGAAAAAATAGTTCATGAAAACACTGGGGAACGTTTTTACTTGATGGATAATGGAAAGGAAGTATAATCCTTTTAATAAGGATATTAAAAAAATTAATTAATTACATTTTTAAGCGTAAAAGCGGAGAAATGCGATAACGTAATTTGAAATATAGTATAAATTTTGGCGTATTCATTGTTAGCAACAACCCATTTGTGTACCTTGCAACCTGTACTCGATTTTTTCATATAAAATTGGATTTGTCAGGTTTTCTGTTTGCACTCGCGTGCGGTGTGTGGTACGAATTAATAGTTGCGTTCCATTCGATTATAGTGCTACACATGCTGGTGGAAGCGACGGACCAACATGGCTGCTCTCAAAAGGTGAACACATCTGCCGGAGCCGACGGTCCGTTTTTGGTGTATTTTTTTTTAATGGAAACATTTTTTTCTTAAAAATTTGTACTTATTTTATTATATTTTGTTTTTTTTTTGTTCAAATACATACAATAACAATAACAATAATTGTTGGAGAGTAAAATACGGATAGAAATCGAAAAAAAAACGGACCGTCGCGTTCGTCATATGTTTCAAACATAGAAGTACGTACAATATTTCTATATGAAAACGGGCCGTAGCTTCCGTCATGTATGTTCACAACTTATCCGATAAGAACAGAAAAGAATAGATTTTTTAACGCCGAATTATGGTTCGAGCTTATGGTGCGAGTGAAATGATATTTTGTGCAACACCACCATATGATGGTAATCTTACACGATACTATGCACATGCAGCTGATTTTTGCTTTAAATTACCGGATCACGTTACGATGGAAGAGGGTGCCCTATTAGAACCATTATCGGTTGGTGTACATGCATGTCGTCGTGCCGGTGTCGGTATCGGTTCGGAAGTACTAATTTTAGATGCCGGACCAATTGGTTTAGTTACATTACTGACGGCCAAATCAATGGGTGCTTCAAAAATTTGTATAACCGATATGGTTGAACATCGTTTAACGGTCGCCAAAGAATTGGGAGCCACCCATACAATGTTAGTTAATCCAAAATTAACCGAACAAGAGAATGTTAAAGCAATTCATAAACTATTGGATGGTGCACCAGATAAAACAATTGATTGTAGCGGTGCTGAACCAACAGCTCGTTTAGCCATATTGGCAACACGTTCCGGTGGTACAGCCGTTATGGTGGGTATGGGAGAACCAGAGGCTAAATTACCATTGGTCGATGGATTAGTTCGTGAAGTTGATATACGTGGTGTTTTTCGTTATTGTAATGATTATTCGGCTGCATTGGCATTGGTGGCCAACGGTAATGTTGATGTAAAAAAATTAGTTACCCATCATTTTGATATAACCGAAACAGCCGAAGCATTTAAAACTGCCAGATACGGATTGGGTAATGCCATTAAAGTAATGATACATTGTACACCACGTGATTCCAACAATAAATGATAATTGGTCTAAAATTTTAAATACCATTATTAAGTCCTTTTTTGTTTTTGTTGTAAATGCGTTAATAAAAAGGCAATTGCATTGGTTGCAGATATTTGTGTTTATGTTTGTTTTTTTCTGGCTCTTATTATTATTACTATAGTAAATTGACAAAATGATCTAAACACTCAATCATTATCCACACTGAATATGATATGGGTTCTTATAATATAACAAAATTGTTTCAGTGAAACAATTATTTATTTAAAAAATCTTTATTATATTGTTTAAAAACATAGAATACTTACCCGTATAAAAACAAATACGTTTTCGTTTTGTATATTTCTTATTTGAATGTTTAATACATGTGGGTTGGTCTTAAATATATAGTAGTAATATTTTTTTAATGGCAAGTTACGCACTGAGGATGACATCGTATATCATTCACAAGACATTTACATCCGCCAGATGTATCACCAGAACCAGCTGGTCCCCATCTAGCCTGCTTTGTTATCCAACAAATTTCAATATTACAATATAGACAACTTAATCCATCACAACCAAAATCTTTTGATATCATTACCTATACATAGTCGTCATACAAACACACAGAATTATATAATTTAATTTGAATCTGCGTTTACATTATATATACTAGTATTAAAATACATTAAAATGAATGATTTTTTTGGTTTAAATACATACCTTACACCTTGGACATTCCATAGCATCACCATATTCAATTAAAGATTTTAGTAAATTTTCAGTTGTTGAAATATCTTTCGTTTTTTGTAAATGTTCATATGTATCACATGACATATTATCATGAATTGCCTGTGTCAAATTCATTTTTATTTGATTAATTTAACGATGTCTGGTTTTTAAATATCTATATTTTATATATATACACTTACTTTACATTTTATACAATTTTTTTGTGAACACATTGGACAAACAAAATGAGTTTCGAACATTTTTGATTCCGTTGGATCATTTATAATAAATCCATCACAATATGGTCCATTACAATTTAATGTATTTTTTAAATCATATTGAAATTGTTGAAAACATTTTTTCTGGTATTTAAGATAACTTTTGTGTGTTAATAATGCTTTAATTTCATATGATTCAAAAATAACTGAGCATTGTTTTGCATTATTATTATTATAATTGTTCGTTGGCATTTTATCATTATTATTTAACATCATCGGACATTGAATATTTGTTGAATAACTTTTTTTAATTAATCTTACGACACACGATTTACAAAATGCATGTTGGCATTCGTGTAACACAAAACCCATATGCGGTTCACATTCAAATTGACAAATAACACAAAATATTGATAAATGATTTTCATTTAAAATGTATTTATCGTAATTAAGTTGAAATAAAACATGATCACTGAAATTGGCATCTATTTTCATAGACTGATGATGATGATGCGTATCAAAAATTACATTACTTGATGATGTATCACTATAATGCGAATTATCAATATTTGTGTTATTTGTACTGGAGGATATCGTTTTTTCCGATAAATCATCTATAAATCTATCATTGCTATTTTCGGGTACTTCCCGTTTACACTATTATATATATTTATACAGAATTAATAATAATTTAGACAGTTATTAAAATATTAATTTTATTACATTTTAATTGATCGTAGAAGTTGCGACTTACCAATAATAAATTATCAATCACATGTTGTTTATTTTTATCCGTTTCCATTACATCCATTGATGAATTAACATTTGTTATAATATGTAATCCCAAAATATATTCCAATGTAATTGATTGAAAATTTGATTGATCGTTAAAAGATAATTTACACTTTTCACATTTATATTTATTCCGATTCATAAATAAGCAACCGCAACAAATTCGATTATTATTTATTGTATTCTTAAACAATTTTATAATCTCTGGTTTATTCGAAAATGTATGCAAAACATAATGTAATAATTTATTTTCATCTTCTATTGAATCTTCCATTTTATTACATCCGGTGCACACATCACTTATTGTAAAATTCCATTTATTACAAGCACTACAAATCCAATGATGAAGAAATTCGGATACTATTAATTTATCCATTACTATAGTATTATTATTGGCGTTGTTGTAAATTCTTTAAATACTCTTTATATATATACAGGTATTAGTGTGTATAATGTAAACAAATTAAAAAAATTAATTAACTATATATGCGTATATGAACAAAAGTTTTTAAACCGTTTTTTAAATATGATGCGACCTTGTAATAATTATATATAAAATGTATTGCAATCTTCAATAATCATCCATACCGCACCATCGAAGGTAGTAGAATGCAGAAGGTCGGAAATAGCACGTGCACAAATATTCTTCTGTTCAAGGTTAAAATAAATTGACACACATTGGACAAAACAAAAACAACACTACTCACTCACTCACCCCCCGTACACAAAACCAACCCCAAAAACGAATTAAAATTAATGAAATAAAAATATTATCAATATATAATAGAAAGAGAAATCAAAGCATTATTTTTAGTGGCCTTTCACATTTGAATTATTGAATATTTTAGATTTTACTATTCTACTTTTTACACCTACTAGCATATGGATATGGAAAAACAAAAACAGGAACAACACTCACGTAATTAGAAATCTAATTAAAATATAAATATATTAATAATTAAAATGTTTAAAAAGTACAAAACCAAATAAAACTTGAATTAATAAAATAAATAAATAATTAAATCAAGATTACTTGATCATTTAAAAACTGTTTTTTACACTCTGTAAAGAAGATCAGAACATGCAAACAAACAAAAAGGCGTGAACATTTGATTTTTTCGGGGAGGGGTTCGAACGTACACGGGTTGTAAGGTACACAAATTTGGTTTTTGTACGTGATAAAGAAAAAATAGTTCATGAAAACACTGGGGAACGTTTTTACTTGATGGATAATGGAAAGGAAGTATAATCCTTTTAATAAGGATATTAAAAAAATTAATTAATTACATTTTTAAGCGTAAAAGCGGAGAAATGCGATAACGTAATTTGAAATATAGTATAAATTTTGGCGTATTCATTGTTAGCAACAACCCATTTGTGTACCTTGCAACCTGTACTCGATTTTTTCATATAAAATTGGATTTGTCAGGTTTTCTGTTTGCACTCGCGTGCGGTGTGTGGTACGAATTAATAGTTGCGTTCCATTCGATTATAGTGCTACACATGCTGGTGGAAGCGACGGACCAACATGGCTGCTCTCAAAAGGTGAACACATCTGCCGGAGCCGACGGTCCGTTTTTGGTGTATTTTTTTTTAATGGAAACATTTTTTTCTTAAAAATTTGTACTTATTTTATTATATTTTGTTTTTTTTTTGTTCAAATACATACAATAACAATAACAATAATTGTTGGAGAGTAAAATACGGATAGAAATCGAAAAAAAAACGGACCGTCGCGTTCGTCATATGTTTCAAACATAGAAGTACGTACAATATTTCTATATGAAAACGGGCCGTAGCTTCCGTCATGTATGTTCACAACTTATCCGATAAGAACAGAAAAGAATAGATTTTTTAACGCCGAATTATGGTTCGAGCTTATGGTGCGAGTGAAATGATATTTTGTGCAACACCACCATATGATGGTAATCTTACACGATACTATGCACATGCAGCTGATTTTTGCTTTAAATTACCGGATCACGTTACGATGGAAGAGGGTGCCCTATTAGAACCATTATCGGTTGGTGTACATGCATGTCGTCGTGCCGGTGTCGGTATCGGTTCGGAAGTACTAATTTTAGATGCCGGACCAATTGGTTTAGTTACATTACTGACGGCCAAATCAATGGGTGCTTCAAAAATTTGTATAACCGATATGGTTGAACATCGTTTAACGGTCGCCAAAGAATTGGGAGCCACCCATACAATGTTAGTTAATCCAAAATTAACCGAACAAGAGAATGTTAAAGCAATTCATAAACTATTGGATGGTGCACCAGATAAAACAATTGATTGTAGCGGTGCTGAACCAACAGCTCGTTTAGCCATATTGGCAACACGTTCCGGTGGTACAGCCGTTATGGTGGGTATGGGAGAACCAGAGGCTAAATTACCATTGGTCGATGGATTAGTTCGTGAAGTTGATATACGTGGTGTTTTTCGTTATTGTAATGATTATTCGGCTGCATTGGCATTGGTGGCCAACGGTAATGTTGATGTAAAAAAATTAGTTACCCATCATTTTGATATAACCGAAACAGCCGAAGCATTTAAAACTGCCAGATACGGATTGGGTAATGCCATTAAAGTAATGATACATTGTACACCACGTGATTCCAACAATAAATGATAATTGGTCTAAAATTTTAAATACCATTATTAAGTCCTTTTTTGTTTTTGTTGTAAATGCGTTAATAAAAAGGCAATTGCATTGGTTGCAGATATTTGTGTTTATGTTTGTTTTTTTCTGGCTCTTATTATTATTACTATAGTAAATTGACAAAATGATCTAAACACTCAATCATTATCCACACTGAATATGATATGGGTTCTTATAATATAACAAAATTGTTTCAGTGAAACAATTATTTATTTAAAAAGTCTTTATTATATTGTTTAAAAACATAGAATACTTACCCGTATAAAAACAAATACGTTTTCGTTTTGTATATTTCTTATTTGAATGTTTAATACATGTGGGTTGGTCTTAAATATATAGTAGTAATATTTTTTTAATGGCAAGTTACGCACTGAGGATGACATCGTATATCATTCACAAGACATTTACATCCGCCAGATGTATCACCAGAACCAGCTGGTCCCCATCTAGCCTGCTTTGTTATCCAACAAATTTCAATATTACAATATAGACAACTTAATCCATCACAACCAAAATCTTTTGATATCATTACCTATACATAGTCGTAATACAAACACACAGAATTATATAATTTAATTTGAATCTGCGTTTACATTATATATACTAGTATTAAAATACATTAAAATGAATGATTTTTTTGGTTTAAATACATACCTTACACCTTGGACATTCCATAGCATCACCATATTCAATTAAAGATTTTAGTAAATTTTCAGTTGTTGAAATATCTTTCGTTTTTTGTAAATGTTCATATGTATCACATGACATATTATCATGAATTGCCTGTGTCAAATTCATTTTTATTTGATTAATTTAACGATGTCTGGTTTTTAAATATCTATATTTTATATATATACACTTACTTTACATTTTATACAATTTTTTTGTGAACACATTGGACAAACAAAATGAGTTTCGAACATTTTTGATTCCGTTGGATCATTTATAATAAATCCATCACAATATGGTCCATTACAATTTAATGTATTTTTTAAATCATATTGAAATTGTTGAAAACATTTTTTCTGGTATTTAAGATAACTTTTGTGTGTTAATAATGCTTTAATTTCATATGATTCAAAAATAACTGAGCATTGTTTTGCATTATTATTATTATAATTGTTCGTTGGCATTTTATCATTATTATTTAACATCATCGGACATTGAATATTTGTTGAATAACTTTTTTTAATTAATCTTACGACACACGATTTACAAAATGCATGTTGGCATTCGTGTAACACAAAACCCATATGCGGTTCACATTCAAATTGACAAATAACACAAAATATTGATAAATGATTTTCATTTAAAATGTATTTATCGTAATTAAGTTGAAATAAAACATGATCACTGAAATTGGCATCTATTTTCATAGACTGATGATGATGATGCGTATCAAAAATTACATTACTTGATGATGTATCACTATAATGCGAATTATCAATATTTGTGTTATTTGTACTGGAGGATATCGTTTTTTCCGATAAATCATCTATAAATCTATCATTGCTATTTTCGGGTACTTCCCGTTTACACTATTATATATATTTATACAGAATTAATAATAATTTAGACAGTTATTAAAATATTAATTTTATTACATTTTAATTGATCGTAGAAGTTGCGACTTACCAATAATAAATTATCAATCACATGTTGTTTATTTTTATCCGTTTCCATTACATCCATTGATGAATTAACATTTGTTATAATATGTAATCCCAAAATATATTCCAATGTAATTGATTGAAAATTTGATTGATCGTTAAAAGATAATTTACACTTTTCACATTTATATTTATTCCGATTCATAAATAAGCAACCGCAACAAATTCGATTATTATTTATTGTATTCTTAAACAATTTTATAATCTCTGGTTTATTCGAAAATGTATGCAAAACATAATGTAATAATTTATTTTCATCTTCTATTGAATCTTCCATTTTATTACATCCGGTGCACACATCACTTATTGTAAAATTCCATTTATTACAAGCACTACAAATCCAATGATGAAGAAATTCGGATACTATTAATTTATCCATTACTATAGTATTATTATTGGCGTTGTTGTAAATTCTTTAAATACTCTTTATATATATACAGGTATTAGTGTGTATAATGTAAACAAATTAAAAAAATTAATTAACTATATATGCGTATATGAACAAAAGTTTTTAAACCGTTTTTTAAATATGATGCGACCTTGTAATAATTATATATAAAATGTATTGCAATCTTCAATAATCATCCATACCGCATCATCGTAGGTAGTAGAATGCAGAAGGCCGGAAATAGCACGTGCACAAATATTCTTCTGTTCAAGGTTAAAATAAATTGACACACATTGGACAAAACAAAAACAACACTACTCACTCACTCACCCCCCGTACACAAAACCAACCCCAAAAACGAATTAAAATTAATGAAATAAAAATATTATCAATATATAATAGAAAGAGAAATCAAAGCATTATTTTTAGTGGCCTTTCACATTTGAATTATTGAATATTTTAGATTTTACTATTCTACTTTCTACACCTACTAGCATATGGATATGGAAAAACAAAAACAGGAACAACACTCACGTAATTAGAAATCTAATTAAAATATAAATATATTAATAATTAAAATGTTTAAAAAGTACAAAACCAAATAAAACTTGAATTAATAAAATAAATAAATAATTAAATCAAGATTACTTGATCATTTAAAAACTGTTTTTTACACTCTGTAAAGAAGATCAGAACATGCAAACAAACAAAAAGGCGTGAACATTTGATTTTTTCATATAAAATTGGATTTGTCAGGTTTTCTGTTTGCACTCGCGTGCGGTGTGTGGTACGAATTAATAGTTGCGTTCCATTCGATTATAGTGCTACACATGCTGGTGGAAGCGACGGACCAACATGGCTGCTCTCAAAAGGTGAACACATCTGCCGGAGCCGACGGTCCGTTTTTGGTGTATTTTTTTTTAATGGAAACATTTTTTTCTTAAAAATTTGTACTTATTTTATTATATTTTGTTTTTTTTTTGTTCAAATACATACAATGGCAATAACAATAATTGTTGGAGAGTAAAATACGGATAGAAATAGAAAAAAACGGACCGTCGCGTTCGTCATATGTTTCAAACATAGTAGTACGTACAATATTTCTATATGAAAACGGGCCGTAGCTTCCGTCATGTATGTTCACAACTTATCCGATAAGAACAGAAAAGAATAGATTTTTTAACGCCGAATTATGGTTCGAGCAGAATCAACGCAGGAGACATAAGAAAAAAAATTTGTCGAACACAATGAAAAGTAGTTTTTGCTGCGATGAGGTTATTTAACAGTAATTTGTTTTGTTTTTAAAAAAACATTTATATTTAGCTGGTGTTAATTTTTTTATTATATTTAAAAATTTTGTACGTCATTTTTTTTTAAAGTAACAATTAATAATAATAACAAATAATTTATTTACCTAATGTGACATTAAGCAGCGTTGCTTATGTAAAAAGTAAAAATTTAGTTAACTTTTTTCTCGTTTCTGCGTGAGCTGCGTTTGTTATAATCGATTTCATATATATTTATATACATTTTAACTTCATTGACATTTCTTATGTAGGATGTGTTATATATTCTGCGCTGATTCTGCTCGGGGGGGTTACACTTCACTATAACAAACAGTATTTTGGAGTAGAAAAAATCTACTCATTGCCACTCTTCTTTGAATTAAACGATTAATTCAAACAACAAACACACCATAATTTAAATTGTAAATATTTATTTATTTATAAATTTGTATTTGCCGCCCGGAGGTTTGTAGATCCTCCATATGAGAACCAGCTTCTAAAGTGTAAAGGCACCTTAACAGGAAAAAGTAAATACAAAACTATTCCGCTTTTCCAACAAGTACGATATATAAGAAAGAAAATGTGACAAAAGCGGGTTATTTTATTTTTAAATAAAAATAATATATCCATCTTTCTTTTACTTATATATTACTAATCCAAATTCCATAGTAATTCAATCCAACAATACGAAAAAGAAATACAAGATTTATGAACGAATGGAACACACCGATAAACAAAGAATTCTGATTTCAGATAAAATTTTCCATTTCCAACTACATTTTCTATTTTTTGAACAACAACAAAAATAAAGAAAAAAAACAATAAATAAAACGTACGATCGCCATTTTAAAATATCATATCAATCATTATCAAAGTAAAAAGAACAGCGTTAATGAATAGAACTAAATATATATTATTAGAAAAAATAAAAATTGATAAAAGTTTTTGCTTTTTTATATATATACAAATATATATATACAAATTTTTATAATAACGATTGTGAAAATAAATTGTGTTAATTAAAATTAATTAAAAAAAAATAATACCAGTGATTTCACATCTTTTAATTAAATTTTTGTAGTGATTTTGGTTTGTTTTTTTTTTTTTTTTTTGGGTAATAATTGTGTGAGAAGTTAACAAAAAAAACAACATCAATATGTCGATGCCACAAACAAGTTCATTTTCATTTGAGCGTTTTGCCAAAAATTTAGGCAATAAAATGTAAGTTTTTTAATTAAAAAAAAAAAAAGAAACACTTTATGAGCAAAATTTATGTAAATTCCAAATAATTTAATTAATTTTTTTTTAATTATTTTAATATGATTCGGAATTTTCTCGATTAATATGAAATTTGTATAGGAAAAACAATTATATGACGCAATTTAAAATGAAAAAAAAATAACATTTTATTTTTTTTTTTACTGAATTACATAGGTTTTTTGTTTTTGTCTATTTCGTATTCGTAAAGTTTTCTTTTATTTCTCGACGACCACCACCACCTATAATTTTATTACACGTAATCAGAAAGTACTTGATTTATTTATTGTTTTTTTTTTTATTTTTGCCCATTACCTTAATATTATTTATAAATGTATATGGATTAAAACGTAATTCAATATGTTTGTTTTTTTCTTTTCTTTTTTTTTTTTTTATTATCATCCGATTTGTGAAAATAGCAGCAATTTTATCTATATATTTCATTAACTCCATTTCTATTTCTATGTTGTTGTTGTTTTTTACGTGTTTCACTATCATATTATTTATATAAATAATTCAGATGCATATACTTTTTTTTTTTTTTATTATCGTGTCGTCCATTGATAAATAATAAATTAAATATATCATCATAGTCATACTATACTATTATAATTATACTTTAAAATATGTTTATACATATATGGATTAATTTTGTTTTTTTTTTTGTATTATTTCATCATGTTTTTGTTTTGTACATTGTCATTGCTATTAATTAAAAATTAATAGTTTTCGATTACGATGAGGACCTTGGTATTGAGTATCATCACATCATATTAATATATAACAAAGACTTTAAATATTCATTCCATCCAATTGGATGTAGGTACAAATGTAAAAATGAAATTAATGGAATTTCTAACTCGCCCATTAGATATTCATCAATAGGGATAATGGATAATTAGATAATTCCATAAAATTATTACATGACCTTGTCTTCAAAGCTGAAGAAAAAAAAATCTACAATTTCATTCATATATAGTTAAACATTTTAGAGGTTTTATGCGTATTTGTAATTTTTAGTTGTTGGTGTTTTCATAATTTGTTTGAATTTACGCGTAATGTCAGTAATTACGCCCATACACGGTCCAAACTGCATGGGAATGGCATTCTGTTGTGAAAATACCCGAAAAAACCACCAAAAACATATTTTTTATGTCTTTATAGTAGGATTTGAACCTATGACAACCCCAACTACACCAATTGACGTTTTTTTTTGTGTCAACTACCAACCACCAATAAATATAAATATGATAGATACATTTTTTGTTTTTTTTTCCCAAACTTTCTTAGTGAACCAGATGTCCGTTATCATTTGGCCAGAGTATATGGTTGTTTAACAGCCACAACTGTATTTGCCGCCATTGGTGCACTTGTACATTTGTTTAGCATATGGGAAGCCGGTTTATTGAGTGCATTCGGTTCAATTGGTTTGGTAATTGGTTTATCGATGACGGCCAACAATCCAAAAAATGTATATAAACGTTTGGGAATGTTACTTGGATTTGGATTTTTATCTGGTCATACAATGGGTCCATTGCTAGATCATGTTATTGCCATTCAACCGCAAATTGTTGTTACCGCATTAGTGGCCACATCGGCTATATTTGTTTCGTTAACGTGTGCCGCCCTATTAGCCGAACGTGGAAAATATATGTTTTTGGGGGGTATTTTAATGAGTGTCCTAAGTACAATGATGTTATTTAGTTTTGCAAATATTTTAATGCAATCAACATTAGTGTATCAAGTATGTATATTGTGTTCATGATGATGATAATAATGATGTTTGAATTTATATTATAAAATGTATTTATTTTACCTCTAATAGAGCCAATTATATATTGGATTATTTGCTATGGCTGCTTTTATACTTTATGATACACAAGCAATTATGGAAAAACGTAGATTAGGCAGCACCGATTATATTCAACATTCATTGGATCTATTCTTTGATTTAGCCTCAGTATTCAGACGTTTATTAATTATTCTTACACAAAAGGTATGAATGACATAATTTTAAAACACATACAATTTTGTGTATCATTAATTATTTTATATTATATTAATTTTTAGGAGGAAAGACAACAACGAAAAAAGAGAAATGATTAAAAGAAAGAAAGAAAAACAAAAAGAATTAAAAAAGCAATAAAAAAAAATATATAATCATTTTTTTTTTTTTTTTGCATACGATAAGAGATTTGGGAAATTTAATATTAAATTTATAAATATTAAAAAAAAAAAACAATTATTTTTGAAATACATCGGTTAATAAATAAAATAACGTAATATTTTCTCACCATCGTCCCCTCCGCCCCCGCCCCTTACCAATCCTAGCCCTTTATTATTTTGATTATTCATTTTTAACGAATTATAATTATATATAAAAAAAAAAACGGTTAATAATAGAAAAATGATTAGTGTTGATATTCAGAAATAGTTTTAATATAAAAAATGGGAAAATTCATATTTTTTAATAATAAATATATATAAATATAAAAATACCGCCTAAAAATCTAAAAAAATTAAAATAATAAAAAAAATTAAAATAAACACTAAATATTATTTTTTAATACTTTAACTCTAAAATAATATAATGGAATTTCTTTATTTTATTTTTACTTATAATACATTAATAATATTTTGTGTTTTGTTAATACAATAAAAATAAGGCAGAAAAATAAAATATAAGACCAGACGAACATATTAATGAAATGAAAAGATTATTCAATTTTAAAAATTAAATCAACTCTCTCATTTCTTAAAAATACAGTTTTTTTTTAATATAAGTAATTATTGAAAAGCAAAATTTCTAAGGTTGTGAATTTGAATCCTAAATTGAATTGAATTGGTTTTTGTTTTTTTTTTCCACCTACAAAAGGTAAAATACAATTCAATTGCTGATGGAATAACCAGGAATTTTAATTGAAAATATTACTCCAAGAATGTGATTTTATATAAAAATGTGTTGTTGTTGCTTTTATTAATTAAAATATAATTATTCTTTTCATTTCATTATTGTATTGTCTTAACACCGTCTTGTATTTTTTTATTTGTCTTATATAAATTTTCCTTTTGAAATCAGAGTTATTCAAGAAATATATTAATATTAAAAAAAAACTTATTATTTATTTCTTTGTTCTGCAATTCAAAATAATTCTTCATTCGTTCTTTTTTAAATACCAATTGATTTTATACGGAGTATATGCAAATGATGGAAAAGGTTTTATGTTGTTAATTTATTTTATTTTATTTTTTTTTTTTTAAATTCATTATTATTTAAAAATGTATATTATATAATGAATATTTTATTTACAAATATATATATATATATATATATATATATATATATATATATATATATATATATATTAGAATTAAATTTATTGGTACCACCACACACAAATACGATTGTAATTATAAAAATAAAAATTAATGGTTGAGATAAAAAATAAAAAAAAAAATTAAATAAAAATATTCAAACTTCCTTTTATAATTCGGATTTATTGAAAGAAGAAAAAAAATTATAAATGTATTTTTAATCTATGATTTAATTAAATAATATTTGAATGTTTTATTTTATTTCTGTTTGTTTTATTCTTTACAAATTAAAAAATGGGGGGGGGGGGGTTGTTTTTTATTGACAAAATTATTACAACAAAACATAATGAATACTAATTTTAATTATTAATAAAACTATTTATTGATTAAGTTATTATTTTATTTTTTCTATTTGAAATAACCATTAATAAAAAAAAAAAAAAATGCCCCAAAATCTCATTTAAAAATAATGTCCATTCGTAATTATGTAAATATACGGTACGATTACGATTACGATTGTCGGACTATTTATTGATTGGTTATCCACTAACATTTTCTTTATTATTTATCACCTGAAAAAATAAAATAAAAAGTTTAAATATTAATTAATAACCTGAAACATTAAAAAATTTAATTATAAATTTACCTGATGCAATGCATTTTCACCTTTAATTTTTTTCTTTGAATTTAAATCGGCAGAATAATTATTGAAATTTATACGTTCTGATAATATTGTGTGAGCTGGTGTTTCGGGCGGCGTTCCAGTTTTATTATTGATGTTCAATTCAATTGGGGAATTTTCTTCATTAAAATTATTATTCTCTAACATTGTCACCGGAATATTATCATTTTCACATTGATCCGTTATATTTTCAATATCATTGGGTGTGGCCAGTAGCGATTGTGATGGTGTTGTTGTACATGCAAATGTTTCATTTTCATTATCCTGTGATGAATCCTATGTGGGGGAAAAATACAAATTAATTAAATGAATATACTAATACTGAAAGTTTAAAGTTTATCCATACTTCAGATATTGTTATAGATGAACAATCTAACATCGATAGATCCTGATTTGTAGCACGAAATCGTTGTAATAAACGATTATGTGGTGAAGTGGCAATAATTTTTTGTGGAAAATCATATTTTTTACGTATTGGTGTATCGCCTGTAAATTTGTTTTTAATATAATTTGCAATTAAACTATTAGCTTCTTTTCTACTACGCTTTTTAGTGTAGGCTACACAATTTAAAAATATAAAAGTGTATGAAGTTTTACGATATATTTCTATTGTAGTGTGATATGAAAAGATTACATTTTTACATTTGGTGTATTTTCTCAATATATATAAAAATACTCGCAGCACAAATGCGATAGAGAATATATATTTTTGTATTCGACAGAGACCAAAAATGGATAATATATGAAAATACATATATACAAATACTCAATATTACGAAATTACAAACAAGCAACCTCAAAATCGTATCTACACCATAAATATTCATTGTGTAGAATACCATTATATTTTGTACAACGTTGTGGTGACGGTGTCGTTTTGTTGTAGTAAAAAAGAATAAAAATTCAACACACCATTGTAGCATTCGATGAGAAAAAGAGATATTTGATATTTTTGGTGTATTGTACTCAAAAAAGCGTAGTAGAGAAGAAGCTATATGTATATTATGAAAAAAATAAATATAAATTAAAAGTAAATTTTACTTACCGGTTGATGTATACGATTTTAATTTATTACTATAGAAATTATCAATACTATCATAACATCGTACAATTTCCGTTGAACTGTCCATATGAAATGTTTCCATTGATTTTACTAATAAATTATTTAATGAACTATTTCCTAATGCATAATTTTCACATTGTACCGATTCTGCATTAATGCTTTCGATTAATTTTGAACAATTTTTATTGGCCGTAATTTCATTGGCTTTTAGTTGAGATTGGATATCGGTGGTGTTTTGGCGAACGGTATCCCTCAATTGATTTGTTTGTTTGGCCGTTTCCTTTTCAATTGCGTGTATGCTTTCAATGATTTTAACAGAATTTTCATCATTCAATTGGGAACATTGATTGATAAACAATTCATTGGCAATAAAATGTTCAGCGGTAGTGCAATGAACATCTTTAAATGTATTATTTAACTCTGCAGTATGTTCATCGTAATTTTTTCGATGTTTATCAATTGATTGTAATTCTGTGGTATTATACTGTTGAATATCATTTTCAAAGTGTTTAAATTTTGGTATGACCATTTCTAATTCGGCATTATTTTCTTCTGTATTTTTTAATAGCATTTGCATTTGATCAATAATATTTTTAAAATCTGTTTCAATTGTTTTATTACGATTAATTGATTTTTGAACAAGACATTGATTGTCTTCCAATTGTTTTAACAGGGAATTTGTTTGCTGTTTTAATGTATCAGTTATACGATTACAAAATTCTTCATGAATTTTTGTTATTTTTGTTATTTGTTCGGACACTTTTGATGAATGATCGTCTATGGAATTTTTTTCTATATTCAATTTTAATCGTTGTTCTGCGATTTGTTCGGCAAATTTAGTTTGATATGAACGTTCCGTTAACACACAATCATTTAACATTTTATGAATTGCCCACTGTTGTTCGCCAGTCATACCGACCAGTAAATTTTCATATTTTTTTAAATATTCATCAGATACCACGGTGGTTGCCGTTTCATTAAATTTAATAAAATTATTTAAATCGGCAATGCTTGTATCGGAAAATGTTTTATGTTCTATTATATGATTATCTGTTTAATTTATAAAATAATATTAGAATACAAATTTGATTGAATTTTAATTATTTATCTATACCTATTTCAGATTGTATTGTTTGTGAATTAAATTGAAATTCTGTATTTATTGTATCCAATTTTGTTTGTACCGTATTTAGAAATAAATGAATGTCATCACGAAAACTGTTGATTGCTTCATTCGATTGATTTTCAACGGTTTGACGACGTTCAATGGTTTCATGCAATTTATATGTATCACTTGTCGCACAATTTGCAACATCTTTTAGTTGATACGCTTGACCGGTTAATTCATGTTCGGTACGTATATGATTTTCTAATAAATGTTTTTTTTCCTGATAACGTCTTTTTGTACATCGTAAATCCTACACAAAATATGGATAGATGTAGATAAAGAGATATTAAAGACACACACAAAAGGGTAAAGGTAAAATCATAATTCAACAAATTTAATAGTAAAATAATTACCTTTTTTGTTTTTCCCAAAACTGTTTTTGTTTCTTCCAATACATTTTCTTTAACCTTTAACTCTTCGGTTCGTTCAACCAAACACAAACTAATTTCATTGAATAGTCGTTGTTTACTAGCCAAATCATCTTTTAACGCCTTCAATAATAGCATTTTTTCATTTAATTCACGACTTTGTGTTTCCATTTTATATTGCATATCAATGTATGTATCTTCGGCCAAATAAATTCCATTTTTATCACGTGCTGCCATCAGATCACGTTTTAAACGATCAATTTCTTCGGTGTACTCTTTGATAACCGCTTTTTTCGTTAGTTTTTGATTGACTTCCGGTTTATTTTGTATGTGCTTGGCACGATGTGCATACTCTAATGTATTTAATGTTTCTTCAAGATCTTTGTGACCCGGTGATATTGTGGCAATTATCGATGTTTTCGTTCGACCACCTAATGATTCCTGCAATAAACGTGTTAATTTCGATTCACGATACGGTATATGCGGTGTACGTTCAACCAATGCCGTTATGACCCGGCCAAGTGTTAACAACGATTGATTTATATTAACTGTTTCACGTGTACGTATACCCTTTTCATTGCCAGCCTTTGTTATATTCTCACTGCCGGCCAAATCGACCAAATTCAATTTACCAATTTTTAATAGTTCATCACCTTCGAGGCCATTCTCTTTGATGTGCACCAATATCGAAAATATTGTATGTGAACGTGATGATTGGGCGTTCATTAATGTTGTGGCCGTTTTTCGTTTCTCTTGACCCTTTGCCAATAATTTATAAACATCGGATGTACTATGTACGGGTATCTCCTCTAAACCCTGTACAATAATTGATCCCTTTTTATTTGCATCATCAAATATTCGAATTTGTGTATTATCACTGGACGACAACAAATCACTCAACTCCTCATTATACAATTCTAAAAATGATATTCTCATTGAGAATTCCACTTCCATCAAACGTAATTCATCGAATAGATGGCTAAGCGCACGTGGAATTATACCAACATCCGTTGTCTTTTTTTAAATAAAAATTCAAAATAAAAATTAATATTACATGAAAGACTATTAAAAAAAACAAAATTAAAAATTAAATTGCATTACATCATCATATGAAGATCCAATTGATGGAGTTTCATCACCAATCATTGTATGTGTTTTACCCGTTCCCGTTTGTCCATATGCAAACACTGTACAATTATAACCAGATATGACTTCTTCAATTAATGGAGCGACAACCGATGAATACACTTCATGTTGTGTTGAATTTTGTCCAAATGTACGATCAAATGTAAATTTTTTCGTCATTTTTGAGTCAAGTGTTTGTCGAACAGTAATTTCTTTTTGGGATGGTGTATGCACCATATCAATGGAACGAAGTAAACGTTCTCGTTCATTTGGTGGCCTAATTATATAAATTTTTTTTTTTTATTATTATAGATTATGAATTCGCGTTTCCGATTCTTCATCAAATTATGATTATCATTTTTCCACTTACCGTACACGAATATACACTTGAATATTTTGATTACTTTTTAAACGAGCAATGCTGTTACAGTTGCTGCCGTTGTTGTTGTTGTTGCTGTTGCTGTTGCTGCTGTTGCTATTCATTTTAAAAGGTATTTCTTTTTATTAATTAGTTAAAAAACTGATTTTATTATTAATATTTCAAATTCAAAATTTTTTTTTGAAAATTAATTACACGATTTTTTTTTAATTAATTTTAATAACACTTATTTTTTAACAGAAAAAATAATATGTAATTTTATATTTTTAATATACTGGAAAATACGAAAATATACACACAATGATTTTTTTTTTGTAAAGTGTCAAATTTAAATTTGAATCGGGGTTCAAATGAAAAAATAAAGGAGAAACATTTGAAAACCGTTGGGGGATATAATATAATATTTTCTCACTCACACTTCATCAATACAATGTGTTGTTGATCACGAGCAAATGAAAGGAAAATAGAACATTTATATATTTTATCGATAAAAATAATTCCATAGAAATTCAACTGATTGCATTTCCATCTGTATGTTAAAATTTTAAATAAAATTACGCGTTGTCCAAAATAAAGTAAAATAAAAAAATGGTGAATTACCATTAAAAAATCTATAGTTTTTTTTTCAAATTTTATTCATTTTCACATCATTTAAATAAATTAATATTAACAAAAAACAAAGTATTAATTAATTATTATACTTATTTTAGAGTTTTTACTTACCAATAATATGTTTTTATATACATTTTTTTGGTAAAATTTTTATTATTTGTTTAAAAATAGTGTTTAAAATTCTTATTTTTTAATTGTATAAGATTAAATTTGTTAATTGTTTTTTTTAACTGCATTTCATAATATGTAATGATTAACGTAAAATAATATATTTAGAATATCTCTTCTTTAAAAAATTTTATTAATTATTTATGTGTTAAATAAATATGTTCTTATATTCTTATTTGACAATTTTCCTTCATAAATAAATATATATATATATATATTAAATAAAAAACATAATAGTTTCTTAAAAAATATATTTTGTATATGTGTGTGTTAATAACATTTTTTTTTTGTTTATTTAATATTTTACATTAATTTTAATTGGTATTTAAATGTAAATGTACAAAAAAAACCAATTATTACGATTTAAAATGAAACGAATAAACCGTTTTAAATGTGGGTGAGGGGTGAGCAGTCCCATTAAAATTTATCAGTCTCAGAGGAATGTTAATAAAATACGATATATTATCTGCCTGCCTATATATTTATTTCTATTCCTAAGCGAATCATTGATTAAAAAAAATTAAAAATATACTGTATATAATTGAAAAATCCGTAAGTGTTTTAACAATTTAAATTTCATTTACACGTTTGTATTCAAAACAAAACGAGCATTAGATATTAGTTATCCATAGTAAATTGTATTATAAATCTGTAATTTTTAATTTTTATCCAGACGGTCTACATATTAAAAGAGTAATTTTCTTGTAATAATTCATTATTTCATAATATTAAAAAAATGTTCCTCCTTATTATTGTATCCTTCTATAAAAGTCAACAGTTTTTGAATACATCACGTTTTATATAGAAAATAATTGTATAAACTATTTATAAATTCATTTTTTTAACACATATATCATAATAATTTGTATTTGGGAATGTAATTATTCAATTGAAATTTATCATCAACTTATATATTTTTGAGCATCAATTCAAAAATATTAATTCCCAATTCATTAAAAAACTCAATCATTCTTAAAACATTTTTTCCACACACACCCGGTTACTTAAGAAGATAAAATATTTGTTTTGTCTAATAGAAATTAAATTAAAATTAAATATATATTATATATGAAATGTTTTGTACTGACTGGGTCTAAACATATATATTAGTTTAATTTAATTAATAAAAAAAAAATTTACTATTTTAAAAATGTAATTAAAATTTTACCAGTAAATTTGACTGATTTTTTCTTTTGTAAAATTTTAAAACCAATTTTAGTCTTCTTTATAAATTGTTTTTTTTTTTGTTTGTTTTTTACAATTCAAATATCATTAGAATTGAATATATAATTAACAAAAAAAAATTATAATTATTTTTAATACTATAAGATATAGATTTTTTTTTTTTGGAAATATAAGCTCTGAAATGAGATCGTTTTTACAGGAAGTTGTATTTTTTTTACATTATTAGTTAAAAATAGATTAATTATGCAATTAATGTCTTCTTTTTTTTTTTTTTTTTAAATACGCATATTATTTTAATTTATATGCGAATGTGTGATTTTACAGGTGCCATTAAAAAAAAATAACTCCAATTTATTTAAAAAATAAAAATAAATAATTCAATGTATAAAAAATACCATTATTAAACAAAAAAAAAATAATCAATTATTTTGTTTTTTAATTTGTATCTTAAAAAGAAAATTAAAGAAAACAAAAAACAGTTATAATTGATTGTGTGATTGTGTGTTTTAGTGTATCTCAATAAAAATTGTATATAATACAAAAAAAAAAATTAAAATTAAAATTAAATAATTTAACATTTTAATATAAAATACTATTTTTCATTATAATTTTGATATAACAAATTTTTTTATTTTTTTTTACTTTAGTATATTTATTTAGTATAAATATATTTTTTAAATTGTTTTTATAAATATAAACTGATAAAATACAATTTACAATACAAGAGAGGGAGAGAGACACACACAAAAACATTATTGCATATTTTTTTAATATTATTTAAGGAATATTATATTTTATCGGCGATAAGTTGTTTTTTAACACTTTTTTTTTCTTCTTTTTTATTTAACAGGACAACATTATTTTAAATGTGAATTAATATAACCTTTTTGTTAAACGATTGTTGTTTTCTCCAATTTACAACATAACAAAAACAAATTAATGTAATATAAATTACTTACACAAAATATATTATATTTTATATACAAATCTTAAAACAGATAAAAAAAAAAAAAATTTGGTTTTACTATAAACTAAAAAATATTTACAGTTAGAAAATTCCCATTAGTATTCGAATTATTCTCAAAACTCGCGTCCTACTCTTCATGCATTCATAACGGTTTATAAAAATTATTGGAAAAAACAAAACAAAAAGTGTTTAGATTGTATATAGAAAAAACCGAATTGTCATAACATTTCTTAATTAATATAAAAAAAAAAAGAATTAAATTAATACGTAACAGAGAGACTGGATATTATTTTAATTTAATTTTTTTTATGAGGGGAAATATTAAATATAATTAATTAACAAATTACAGAACAACAGAATACAGTTAAGGAATGCAAAAAAAAAAATAACAATTAACAATTGATTTCCTAAAAAATCAGACAAACTCATTCATTCATTCATTCATTCCGATTCTCGATTCATTCATTCCCGCTGAACATATCCAATTGTACAAAATAAAGGATATTTTGATTGATTGATTGATTGATTGAGGTATATAATAAATATTTTTGATTTTGTAAATATTTAACAAAATTAAAAAAAAAAAAAACAATATAAAAAAATTAAAAAATCAAATTATAAAAATAAAAAAAATCAAATACTAAAAATACACAAAAAATTTTTTATGAATGTATATTTTTTTTTTCTTTACTATTATTATATAATTCAAAATACAATCTTCATCCTGAACGATGTGTCCATCCAACGTTGGTTGTTTTAATATTATTGGGTTTCTAATAAAATTAATTTTTATTTTTATTTTTTATTCATATTCATTCAATCGTTTTTCCATAATTTTCTATTTATATATTATATTGTTGATTATATAATTGATGGGTCGTGGTGGTGGTGGTGCTATGGGTTATAGGTGGATGATGTTCCTGGTGATGATGGTCTTGTTATGTTTAAAAAAAAAAAAATTAACCGAATTTTGGTAACCGAATCGTAAATTTAGAAAAAAAAATGCATTTATTGATTGATTCATCAATTTTTTTTTGATACATATCAAATAAGTCTAACGAAAAACTTATTAATTTAAAATTAACGTCTTAATTTAATTTTAATTTTTCATTTACGTTAACCACGCACACTTAATAAGACGACACTTTTTTCTACTCTAAAATGTTTAATTAATTACTTTTTTTTTTTTTTTTTTTTTTATTTAAACTTATTTAATATAAGATATATTTTATAAAAAAAAAAAAATAAAGAAAATTAAAACGAAAAAAAAAAAAGATTATTAAATGTAGAAATAAAAAAAAAATATATTTTATAATTTTATATAAAAAAAAAAAAAAAAAAAAAAAAAGAAAAGATATTTAATGCAAATTATTTTATTTTAATTCAATCGCCCGACGACGACGACGAGAATACGTGATTGATTAATGTCGAGAACGATGTTCCCGTTCACGTTCGCGTTCACGTTCCCGATAATAGTTACGTTTTGATGTTTCATTTGGTACTTCATTTGATGGTTCAGAAGATTTTCTACTGGGACGCGCCGATCGACTACTGCTGCTGACGAATTGAAAAGATTTAAGAAAATAAAAAAAACATATTCCAATTAAAATTATATTGTGAAATCAAGTAAAAAATAAAATAAATAGGATAAAATAATTTATTAGAATGGTGTTAGTAAGGAATGATTCGCGTAATTTATTGATATCATTATATTCAGGACATTAGACCAGCGAGTAAACCAATTCTTATTTCCTAGTCTTATTGGTTGTTTATTGTCTCATCACAGAGGCACCTCAATTGAATGTTTTTGAAAAAACCTTTGAGACTGTCGTGTTTTTGTGTGTTTAAATCACTACCGATTTAGACCAATAATAATAAACATTGTGGTTGGTAGTGAGGAATGGCGGTTACTAATTTTCATAATTCCAAATTTCCTCTTTTATATTGTTTTGTTTGT
This sequence comes from Dilophus febrilis, assembly GCA_958336335.1. Taxonomy (NCBI): domain Eukaryota; kingdom Metazoa; phylum Arthropoda; class Insecta; order Diptera; family Bibionidae; genus Dilophus; species Dilophus febrilis. The sequence goes on along the minus strand of OY284469.1, from coordinate 28,973,778 downwards.
CCATTTCCTACACGCAAAGACCTTTTAATATTTTTAAGCATCAACATTTAGAATTCATTGTAATGCTATAAATTGAAATTGACCAAAAATAAACAAAATACTATTTGATATTATATGGCCATAGAAATGATAAAAGGTAAACAAAGAAAAAAAAAAAAACAATTACATTATAGTAAAATAAATTACCTTTCATCCCTATAATGATCATTTCCACCTCCACCGCCACCACCTCCACCACTTCCAACTCCACTATTTCCTCCACTTGTACCACCGCCTCCACTATTGGCACCCGCACCACCACCGCCGCCTCCACCACCCCCACCACCAACACGATCTCTACTACGTGATCTATCACGTCCATCACGACCACTATCGCGATAATTCTCACTATAGTAACGACTATTTTGTATAAACAGTTAAGAGAGCATTACAAATTACATAAGTGCTAATTAATTAATTGAGAGAAAATTGAGAGAGAGAGAGAGAGGTGTTGGGGAGATGGGAGAAAACTTCTAACAAGTCACATTTATACAATGGAAATTTTGCGTAATTATTATTAGTAAATGAGATATTAATTGAGGATATTCAGAAAGAAATATATAATAAAAACTTACCCATCACGATCCCTTTCACGATCACGTTCACGATCTCGGTCACGTGAACGTTCGCGATCACGTGATCTTTCACGATGCCTTGACGATGAACGTTCGCGCCGTTGTCGGCGATGTGATCGTTCGCGGGAACGTGACCGTTCACGACGACTATAACTTTTGCTTTCAATGCCATGCAATGTATCTTGTAGTGCTGTAATTAAAATTTTACAACGTTCATCATGTGCAACTTTTGATTGTTTTATGAGCGAAATAGCTGTAGCTAGTGTTTCAATAGCACTGCGATATTCTCCTGTTGCTGCATCCGAAACGGCTCTGATAGATAATAGTTAAACAATTTTTATGAAAGCATTATTATGATTATTCATTCATTTTCGTATTGTAAAAGTATTGTAATATTTTGCGATACCTTGCGATTGCTGAACTGCTAACTGTACGATTTCTGGCCATTATTTCTTCAAATTCCACTTCGCTTAATTGCGGTTGTAATCCACCGCCGGGTTCTAAGAATCCTTGTGGTCCTTGTGGGCCTTTATTGACCGGAGGTCCTGGCCACGGGCCTCTTGGTCCACCTTGTTGTTGAAAATGTGGCGGAGCACCGTGTTGTTGCATATTCATATTTGGTGCCGGTCCATGCATAGGTCCCATTTGCTGTGGTGGTCCTCCACCTTGTGCAAAGAATGCGGGATTAACATGCGGTGCCGGTCCTTGTGGTGGTCCATGTGGTGGGCCTCCAGGTCCTTGATAATTTGCACACAAAAAAAAAGAAAGAAAGGGATTAATAACGCATGGTTTTGTTTTGTTTTTTTTTTTTTTACTAAATTCAATTTATTCAATGATAATTATAAATACCTCCCATTTGTGGTGGTCCTCTTGGTGGCCCTTGCATATGCGGACCATTTAAATGGCCTGGTCCAGGCGGACCTTGTGGGAAACCACCATGCATTTGGGGCCGATTCCAATCTGGTCGAGGTCCACGCTGTGGCATTCCTCCTGGTGGTCCTTGAAAATGTCCCTGCAATTCATAAAAGAAATACATTTAATTATTCGTATTCGGGTGCAATTAAAATGTGAAATTAATTATAGAATATTAAATAATATTAATATATTTTCAACAAGTTTTCAACAAATGTTTGTTATTTTAAATGTGAATGACATATCGTCGTCTATTATAGAGCAATATTTCCACACAATCCGTTTCGGTTAATTTCATTGAACAATTGGTGTTACAAAATAATTCTGTAATACACTGAAATATTGAAAATTCCATGAGAATAATAAATAATGTCATTGTAACGTTTGCATATTTGCAATGTGTTTTTCATTCGTTCACGCTATGAATCTTAGTTTCATGGCATTTTATTTTGTATTTCTAAAGTTTTAGTTTAGCGATGGAAGTTGCTGCATGTCCCCATACAGCGGAAATAAGTTTGTTAGTCACTTAACATAATAAAATAATCTTACTACATTTCTTCTGACCATTACTACATCAAGTTGTTGGCCACCGGGTCCATTTGGTGGTCCTGGCCGCGGAGGTCCTCCCATCCTTTGCGGTCCATTCCATTGCGGTTGATTTGGATACCGAGGTGGACCTTGTGGCCCCTGCTGATGGGGTCCCTGTTGATGTGGTCCCATTGGTCCCCCTTGTTGCATTTGCGGTGGCTAAATTTTCAATAATTAAATTAACAAAAATCGTATTGAAAATATTTAAAATTTAACCATAACATAAAAAATATATAATATGGACTTATTACACATGAAACAAAAAATGTGTTTCCTTCACCCTATCAAAAAAACAAATAATTATTAATTAATAAACATATTTTACAAAACAAAACAATAACTAAAATATAGATGAATTAAAAAATTATTAATTTTGGAACCAAAATAAAAATAGAATAAATTAGTATATCAGGGGATAATCAATCACCACCGAATTTTACAATTTACAACATAATCAACAACTATTAATTAACATTTAAGTTAACCAATTACCTGCATTCTCGGTGGGCCTTGATTTGGTGGACCCTGCATATTAGGGGGTCCTTGCATATGCGGTGGAGGTGGATCCATATGTACCATATGAGGTCTAAATGGACCTATAGGTCCATTGGGATTCATCATTCTCGGTGGATGTCCTTGTGGAGGATAACCTTGCGGTTGTTGTTGTTGCTGCTGCTGCTGTTGCTGCTGTTGTTGTTGTTGGAGTGGTGGACCACCTGGTAGATTTGGACCGGGTCCTCTTGTACCATTTGTTGCCAATGGAACAGGTCGTGTTTTTTGTTGACTTTCGAATTGATTAAGAGCTTGTTTTGTTGGCAGTGTTACAACGGGACTCTGACCATGTAATTCTTTTTTTGGTAAACGTTCCGTACACAAACGCATACTATTTTCCGATCCCATTGAGATCACACAAAAACCTTTTGACTGTCCGTTAAGACGATTTTCGAAAAATTTCACCTCTTGAAAATCATTTACGCCAATATCTTGTACTGCATCCACAATATCCTGATCAGTGGTCCACTAAATTGACAAAACAAAAACAATCAAGTTCAATATATTGTATTTCCCACAACACTATTATTTTATTTTTTCTGTTGTTGTAAATCTTACCCATGTTAAATTTCCCACATACAATTGATGTCGTCTACCTAATATCGTATTTTGATTAGTATTTCCATCAATGGTATATGCACCAAAACTATTACTACTACAACTATTACCGTCAATTGAATCGGGTCCTCCAGTTAATGATCCACCAGTTGGATCAACAGCAACGCGTTCATGAGGTTCTGATGATGGAGCCGCAATCACGTCATCATATAAATCAACTTCAGACGCCGCAAAATCATCCTGTAAAAGACCATCCAAAAATCCGGTAAATAATAAAAGTAAACATTAGTTTTCGAAATCCATTATTAATATATTGAGCACCTTTATTACTTGAGGAAAACCAACTTGTTCTAGATCTTCGGCATATAAATCAATGTCCACACCATCCGCCATTCTGTTTTGATTTTTTATTTTTTCTGTATAATTTGTATACAGATTTGTTTTTCTTATTTATTAAAAGCTACCCAATACAAAACACCACATGCAAAATAATGCACACAAATCACTAATTCCAAATGTGTGTGTACGAATGAGTGTGTGTTTGTATAAATGGAAAATGAATATAAAAAAAAAAAAAATACCGGGGTTGAAATACTTTAGCTTGTTAAATTTTTATATTGTTCATATTTCACTTTTATCAAATCAATAAAATCACTTGTTCTTTTTTTTGTTTTTTTTTTAATATGAGATTAATTAAAACCCAAAACTTACAATTGAAAAAACTAAAAAAATTAATTAATTTTAATTTTCTATACTTTTTCTTACAACGATTTACAATTCTGAAAGAAAAGAAAAATCAAGGAAGCGTACCTCTTCTTGCGCGGGTTAAAAAAAACACGAAATAAATACACTACAAAATAATTTTTAAAAAATTATATCGATTTGGCAAATGTCATTTTTTCGATAATAAAAAATAATTTATTGTTACAGCCAAAATCAATTTTAACAATGCATTTTATTAATAAATAAATATTAAGCACTTAATTAAATTTATTTCATTAAAAATTTTGTTATTTTTTTAATTATTTATAAATATTAATTGTTTAAAAAACAATCAAACCTTGATTTAAAAATTTCTCACCACCTCAACGGCCTCAACCGTAAATAAATCAAACTATAAAATGTCCCAAACACCATAAATTCATAAAAAAAAAAAAAAAACCGCTGTCAAAATTTATTTGATGTCCAATTTTTCAAATGAATAAATTTATTTTTTGTAAATTGTTCTTTCTTTCCTGTCTGGTTGTAGCAGTGATAAGTGTGTAGAAAAATTGTAAGTTTACTGTTCAGCTATCATTTTTAATATATTTTAATAATTATTCTATATTAATTTAATTATACAAAATATAATTAAATATTTGTAATTTATAATTAAATTATATTTTTTTAATTTGTATAATTGATTATTTGAAAAATCTACGATTTAATGTTATGATAGTGATGTGTTATTTTAACCTAACTTATTGTTATTTTTGTAGGAGTATCCAAAATGGTAAACGGTCGTATACCTTTGGTCTGTTCAAAGACCTATGTAACACCACGTCGTCCCTATGAAAAAGCCCGTTTAGATCAAGAATTGAAAATTATCGGTGAATATGGTTTAAGAAATAAACGTGAAGTATGGCGTGTAAAATATACATTAGCTAAAATACGTAAAGCTGCACGTGAATTGTTAACATTGGAAGAAAAAGATGATAAAAGATTGTTTCAAGGTAAAACGAAAATTTTAATTCCCAGTTTGTTGCATGTACCGTTTTAGAATTGAAATACTAATGGTACTAATAACTAATAGAAAAAAAGTTTTTTTTTTTGTTTTAAATTGATGATTCCATATTTTTTTGACACCTCTTGTCAGATATGTTTGTGTTGACTACCCAAAATATGCTTATTGCTAAAATAAAAACTGATTAATTAAAAGCTTTCATTAAATGATTAAATTAAAAAAAAAACGTGGTTAACGAACATGAAATAATATATTATAAACTTACATTTCGTTCCTTTAGGTAATGCATTGTTACGTCGATTGGTACGTATAGGAGTATTAGATGAAAGTCGTATGAAACTCGATTATGTTTTGGGTTTAAAAATTGAAGATTTCTTGGAACGTCGTTTACAAACTCAAGTTTTTAAATTGGGTTTAGCCAAATCTATTCATCATGCACGTGTTTTAATTCGTCAACGACACATTCGGTAAATATTACAATTGTAATGAAATAAGTTGGTGATAAAATATACTTCTTTTTTAATTTGTATCAGGCCACTTGAATATAAACTAAACAATAGTTTTTGTTTTATATTCAACGTCTGTTGTGTATTTTTTTGTTGAAAATTTACAATACATTAATGTTGTAAGTTTTTTTATTCATCATTTTTTTTTAATTGACCGTCAAATTTATAAATACTTATTTATTACAATGGAACGAATCGGCATTAAGAAAGTGGAATTAATTTTGAATTTTATTTTCATGTTTTTAATTTTTAGTGTACGTAGACAAGTTGTTAACATTCCATCGTTTATTGTACGATTGGATTCACAAAAGCACATTGACTTCTCCGGTAAATCACCATTCGGTGGTGGTCGTCCAGGTCGTGTCAAGCGAAAGAATTTGAAAAAGGGAACACCAGGTGTTGGTGCCGAAGAAGAAGAAGAGGATTAAACTAATGTTGAAAAACTTGTGTTGAAATTTTCCATTTTAATACAAGAAATTTTTTTTTTTTTGTGTTGATTTCACGAAAATGTTTTAAGATGAAAAATAAATTGATTTTTAACAAAAAAAATAAAAGAAAGAAAATATGTGTATTAAATGAGTTTAGAATTTAAGTATGAATGATTTTTCATAAGATTTCCCCCAATCAATTGAATTCTTTCGCTTTGTATCCAATATTCTAGAAATAATTTATATATTTTATAGCTCTGGCTTGTGAATAAATTTTAATTTATTTAACATCTATAGAATATTGATTTAGTTAAAATTCTATTGCTTATAATTTACGTTATTTAAAAATATCTTCAATTAATCTGGGATCTTTATGTACTGTCGCGCGTCCCTGTTGATAATGTGGTTGTTGTGGTCGTTTATTGTTATTATTATTTTTAAAATCATATTTCCATTGATCCATTCTTTTTTGTCGATTCCATTGCATATTATTGGGCATTTCAATTTCGGAACGATCAATTAATTTTCGTCTCGGTACGGTTTGCTCTAATGTATTCTTCCATGTGTAACCCATTTTTTTATCTAATAATATTTTTACCATTTGATTTAATGTTAATGATTTATTTGAGCCGCTCCCCCATAATAAATTCCGTTCTAATGGTAAACGGGCCATACGTAATCCTAATTTTTTAGCTTTGGCCAACGATAATGGTTCATTATTCATTTTATCTACCATTGCCCCAACTATATATATATCATCATGATTGTATTCCTCCAATTCATTACGGCAATGTGGTGTTAAATAAACAAATTGCTCTTTTGGAAATAATTTCAAATAACTGTCGGCGTGCACATTCATTGGAAACCAATCGTCGTACATCGTTGGTATATGCTTGTGTAAATAATGCATTGTTGTACCTTTTGCATTGGCATTACAAAAGTGGATATCAAATGGATCATCGTTGGCACGATTTTCAGCAAAACATAACATTAATTGTTTGGCAGCATTTATTGATTCACGTTCATTCATATATTGATCGTACGAACAATCAATAATTAATTTTTGACCAAAAAGCATTGCACGACACAATCTACAAATTAGTATAAACAATTCATAAATGAAAATAAGAATATAATAAATATAACATATGGCAAAACATTATTTACTTATTATTATTCCATAAATTTATCGTTGTATCGTAGATTCTTAAATGATATGTTGTATGCGATAACCCATAAATAATATGATCATTTGTACGATTTGATTCACGTAATTGTTCTAATCGTTCTTGGGTTTCCGCACGTCTTCGTTCTTTTCGGTACTGTGTGTATTTTTAATAAATCTATATTAATATTAAAGCGCCACAGAAGGTAAAAAAAAAATTCATTTACCTGTTCATTTTCTTTTGTTTTTTCCGTTTTAAATAAAAATGTATAGTATTTACGACGTGCCGAACGTGTTTCTAGTGCTAATAAACGTTCCCATTGGTCTTCGGTCAATAGATCGGGATCCGGTGCAATAGCACCTTCTTGTCGTAATACACTCATTTCCAAATGTAATATCTTTCGTTTACGATCATGATTTTGGTCAAACTTTTGATTTTCTGTGTGATTTGACTCTTCTAGTAGGTGATCTTCTTGATGATCTTCTTGTTCATCTTTGTTTATATTCTTTTTATTTAATTTCACTGCATCTTTGAATATAACCGGTGTGATTGAAGATGTTGTAAAAGTTTTATCTATGCATTGCGGATTATATGATGATGATAATATTTTAATTGTATTATTACTTCGATTTAATGAACTTAATTTTGTTAATAAATTAAATGTATTATTTAAATAATTTTTATTTAATTTTATAATATTATTAAACATTTTTTTTAATGATATTTATGTAAAAACAAAATAAATAAAAAAAAAATAATAACACTGCAATTTTATAAAAATTAATTTTTTTAATACAATAAATAAATAATAAAAATAAATATTGACAAAACCTCAAAAAGTTTATTTTTATTTCTTTTTATTTTCTATGATTTCCATGGATATTATTTTTATCAATTCCATGGAAAAAATTATAACACATTTTCAATCGATAAAGTAAATTTATTTGTATAGGTTTTTTTCGTCTATGTATAAGGTTTTTTCTATGCATAAGGTTTTTTCAATGTTTAAGGTTTTTTTTCTACGTTTAAAAATTTGTTATATATTAAATTTTCATTGATTGGTTTATATTTTTTAGAAAATCACAGGTGATTTAATATTTCAATTAAATAGAAAATATATAACAATTATGGGATTTTTTTTATTTAAAATTTTTGTTTTAAAGTATTCTACTTTCGTTAATTTGGTAAAAATATAACATAAATGGAATATAACAGCATCGGTGGTTCAGTGGTAGAATGCTCGCCTGCCACGCGGGCGGCCCGGGTTCGATTCCCGGCCGATGCAATAACTTTTTTTATTGATTTTATTGGTTTTATTTGTTATTAATTCTCTAATCATAGCAATTTTTTTATTTCATTAATTTCAGCAACAATCTCTCAATGAAATAGTAAATTTTTCCAAATTTTATTTATATAGATTTTTATCTGAAATTACCTGATATTATCTGTTAATTTGAAATAGTCAATACTTATTTAAAATAATTAAAATTTACCTTCTTTTTTAGAAAGTAAAAATGTTAATGTATATATTATTTTAAAAGTATATATGGTGTTAAATATCAAATATTGAAGAATTTGAAATATGTTTAATTTTTACTATATATAAATATTCATTCTATATGCAGTTTCCTGTTCCTTTTTTTAATATACAAATGTACAAGAATAGAATTAAAACTAAATTTTTATTTAATAAAAAAAAAAGTATTTTATATACATAAAACAAATAATTTTTATATGACTAATTTTAATGTGACTTACCATTTAATTCCATTTTGATCCCATATAAATGTTCGTTTCGTATATATTTTTTGGTAATAAAAAGTTTATAGAAAAATAACTCTCTATAAATATAACAGACATCCGTTTATAAAATACCTGAAAAAATGTGATCAGTATAAGTAAATATAAATATTTATAATGATTTTAAAGGAATTAAAATTAATTTCATTAAGAAAAAGGCATCATATCGATAATTATAAGTTAAAGCGTTAAAGGTAATCTATATTAAAAGCAAAAAACCCAAATATAAATTTTACCTTTTAAATAGGTAAATATTGTTATTCGAAAAAAAGTTTAACATATAGATAGATAAATAATATATGCGGTTGAACGGAACATGGATTTCTTGCAGTAATAGACAAGTTAATATAAGCTCCGTGATTAATTTGAAAATTTCATTAGACCATTATGGTGGTGGTATTATTTATACATTGTGCATATCGTCTAATCGTCTATATGATCTAATAATTCAATGGAATTTGTTATATATAGTTCTGATCAACAAAAATGAATGTTTTTGAATCCTCTGCCACAAAACTGTATATATAGTGTGTGTAGTATGTAAACTTATAAAACTATATATATATTTTATTGCGTATATTTCCAATATTTAAACGAAATCTTTAAACTATATAATAATAAACACATTAACAAATAACAAAATATATATACAATAATATAAAGAACAAATTTAATATACATAAAATCAAAATATATATATAAAAATTCTTTTAAACTCAATATTCATTTTAAATATTACTTTTTTTTTTAAAAAATATATTTTTAATTTTATTTATATTTTGCGATTATTGTATAAATAATATATCTTTGTAAAACCAATTATTTGATTTTTTTTTTCAATTTATAGATATATATAATTTATTTCATTTTGAAAATATATACGCATTTTATTTTTTATTTAATTAAGGTAAAAAAAATAAATACGTAACATATATAACAATTTAAAAGTTTTCTATTTTATATGCGATTAATTATCAACAAGAAATTTCAAAATAGTGGGTGATTTGAACAGAACTCGTAATAATCGCTTCTGCATAAATTTTCTATACGTATATTGGATATTTTTAATGCAGACTAACATTTAAAACATTAAATTTTAATTTTAAGTATTATCTGATTAAATTTTGGAGAAATTGAAAATCGAATCAAGATTCTTAACAAAACATACGTTACATTACTATAAACTATAAATGTAAATTGAGTAAATTGTAAGAAATATATGATAAAAAATTTAATTAAATTATTAATGTTTTTATGAGTTGTTTGAATAATTTTTGAAACTTTTGGAATAAGCGTGCCGTTTTTTAATATACACAAATATTTAATAATTTATTTAAGAAGTTTTAATGCATTACATTTTAATTTTTTTAAAAATTTCATAACAGCCATTAACAGAATATTACAACCGCTACAATTAATTCAGAGTAATCTTTTAAAATCGCATCGTAACATATTGATTTAAAATTGAAATCACTGATTATTACAGTAAAAGAAAATATTTAATTTGAACTGCAAACTTTTTACATTATTAACAATAAAAATAAAAATAAAAATAAAAATAAAAATAAAAATAAAAATAAAAATAAATAATGTATTATATTAATTTATGGGTATTTGGGCAATGATTTTTAATAATAAATTAATTCTTATTTAATTATTATATATTTAATAATAAATTTGAAATAGTACTTTAATGTTTTTGTCTGTTAAAATGTTTTAATAATTTGTATGTTAAATTATTTATTGGATAATTTATATAAAATATTGTTTTCTTATAATTATAAGTTCTGATGAAGTTTTAAATATAAAACGAAACGTTAACGATTAATTAAATAAGAATTAATTTATTATTAAAAATCATTGCCCGAATACCCATAAATTAATATAATACATTATAACATTCAACATCAAGGGCGCTATACTAAACCTATTAATAAATAAAAATAAAAATAAAAATAAAAATAAAAATAAAAATAGAAATAGAAATAGAAATAAAAATAGAAATAGAAATAAAAATAAAAACCAACTTACCAACATCAAAATTACCGTCATATAACCGAATTTACATTAAATGTGGATGCTTTGGAATTTAATTAAAATATCTATAGTATTAAAAAAAAAAAAAGAAGAAAATTGATATAAATAAAATATAAAATAAATCATTTGTTTATTTTATTTATTTGTATATATCTTTACTTTTTTTTTTTAAATTATATACATTTTTTCAATCGTTTTCGTATTTATTATTTATGTATTATATTTCTCACATTTTCACATACTTTTCACGCAATTGAACTTGTTCTTATACTTATAAATTATATATATACAATTCAACATCATCTTTCATTTATATAGTGTGAGATTATGTGTATAGTATATTTAATATATATATAATAACATATAACATATATGAAAAGAAATTAAAATAAAAGAAAAAAAATATATACTATTTTCCCGATTGCCACCAAAAACGCGATTTATTAGTGTTTTTTAATCTAATTCAGTTTGTTAAACAAAATAATAATAATAATAATAATATTGTTATAAAAATAAAATAAAAAAAAAAATCAAAGGCAAACATTTTCGATTGTTTTTCTTTGGTTTGTATTATAATATATTTATTTATTTATTTTTCAATATATACACGCATTCAATATATATTTTTTTTTATATTATTATAAATTACATATATCAAAAATTGTATTTTTATTTTTTGAATTTATTTTTTTTTTTTTTTCATCTTCTTGTTACTGCATTGATCTTTGAAAAAATGCCAAATATTTCATGTATATTATATATATATATATATATATATACAAAAAAATATAATATATAAAACAAAAAAAATAAAAATGTTTAAATATATATAAATGGGAAAATATCGATTTGATTATAGATATACTGGGTGTCTATAATCATGTAATAAATGTCAGGGTTTTTTTCTTGTAAATATAAAGAGAATATATGGAAAATATGGTATCAAAATGTGTAAAGTTTTTCGGGGGCCACGTGTATAATGATTCAATCATTTATGAAACCTATATATATATATATAGGTTAAAGATTTAAGGACCACTTTAACATTTTTTCAATTGGACATCTTATTTTTGAATACTGAATGTCAGATTAAGGAGGTAAAAATAAAAACATTTTGTTCTCGGTTATTCTTTTTTTTTATTGGTTAATTTAATTACCAAATTAAAAACAATTTTTTATTATAAATTTAAAGTAAATTAAATACTAATTAAAGTAAAATAGTTAAATAAAAGTAAAAGTATAAATATTCTTTATATGGAAAAAAATGTTTTTTATTTAAATTTTAATAATTAAATTTTAGCCATTAAAAAAAACAATACACCGAGCGAATAAAAAGTGTTTAATTTTTTGCTCATTATAATCTGATAATATGTATTCAAAAATATTGCGTTCTATTCTATAAATGTTAATTTGATCCTTAACTTCTTAACAAAAATATTTCACGATTCAAAGTTCTCGTCGCATTACACATCCGAAAACTTTACAGAGTTGATACTATAACAATTATTTCTTCTATCTATCTATCTTTGTTTGTACGGCAAAAAAAAACTAGCATTTATTTTAAACATTGTACATCCTGTATATATACATATATATATAGATTTAGACACATGATGATAGTATATAATAGTGTATATATATATAGTTGGATAGACGCTTATTTTTTCTCAAGTCTAGACAAAAAGGGAAACTTTTTGTCATTTTATTATATATATATATATTATAATTGTACGTATAGTATAGTATTTTTCTATTATTTGTTTGTTATTTTATTTTTTTTTTGATATCGTTTACAATTTGGCAATTGATCAAATAAAATAAATATTTATTATTAAAAAATGTATTGAATTGTTTATTTATTTTTATTATTTTTTTTATAAATATACAAAAACATATTTGAAATTGATTTTCAATTCGAATAAATATTCTGCATGTTTTAAATTGCAAAATATTATAAGGACATGTATGCAAATATAAAACAAATCATTGATTGATTGTGTTTTTTACAGAATTTGAATGTTTTCATGATAATTCTAGAACAATGAATTTACCAAATTCTTAAATTATTTAGAATTCTTAAATTACATAGATTGGAAAACTCTTAAATGAATTGCAGAAAGAAAAATAAGTATAATTCATTGAAAAGAATGTATTTTGATGTAATAAAAACAAATTGATACATGGTGATGATTGATGACAATCGAATTCAAAATGATATATATGATAAATGGAAAATTTCAAGACGAATTTTTATATAGAAATAGAACGAGATATCTCTAATCATCCCTTGGATTTGTATGGCAGCTCCTGATGGATGAGTTGGAATCAGAGAAAATTTTTGCATTTTTTATCAAATCCCCATAATTTACTAAAAGTACACGTTTAAAATGGCAAAATGCCTTTTATAATAATACGAGCATGAATATATAATAGAAATTATCAATTATGATATGGTTTTTTTCCATACACAATTTTACTATTATAGATATAATTTTCTATATAAATATGCATTTTGCATTCCTCACCAAAAATATTTATGTATATATGTATGTTTTTTTTATGGTTTAAGAGATTGAAATATATACGCATATTTCTATGGGTATAAATACAAATAATCATCAATAATCCATATATGCATTATGCATTTATAAATATAAATAAAAATCGTATATATAGTAATCGATTGCTGTTCTTATATACATATACAAAATAAACTTGGCCTACATTTTAATTTATTAAGTGCATGCATGCATCTATTTTATATATATATTGTGTATATATTGAAAATGCAAATAAAATTATACATATTTTAGATAAATACCAGGTGTGTCATTTAACCTGAAAAGATAGTAAATAATCATTTAACCTGAAACAGTGGAAAAGCTCGAAAATGAAGCTTATGTTTAAATAATGTTTTTCTTAAAAACGCTTCGTTTTCGAGTTATTCCACTCTGTCTCAGGTTAAATGAGTCACCTGGTACTAGATATATTTGTGTACTATACTAATATAACAGCTTAATATAATTTGTCACAATATTGATGTCAATAAAATAATTCAATATTCAATTATTATATACCTACTTATTATTTCAGTAATATACATTACACTATATATATCATATAAATAAAATTTATGCAAAATAATAAAATAACAATATAATTAAAAATAAAATTATAAATATATTTAAATTGGTTATTAATTTATAGTTTTTTTTTATTTTAAAATTATTTATATATATATAAATATGTAGGAATATGATGATTGGTTTGATTTGCATTATGAGAACCAATTTTCATCGTATTTATTCAATAATCATATGTAATTATATTATTTGATTGCCGTGCAGCAAATAAATACAGTTGCTACAATGGGTGGGAACTTCCTTCAAGACTTTAGGATGGATTTTTTAGGATGAATTTTACATTTTATTGTATCAATAACTATATATTGGGCTATTTCCTATCTTGTTTGATTTACTATAACTTTAATATTTACTATAATTTTAATGTCCTTTGTTATTTGGATTTTTTTATTTACCTTTGTTATTGATATTTTATTTATTTTTTTTTGATAATTTTCGTTATTTCCATTTAAATTTATTATTAAAATTTGATGTTTATTTTTAATTGAATTGTTCGTATATTTATTGTTTTATTTTTTAATAAATAATAATAATAATATCCGCATCGCATCTTTCATGATCAATCAATAAAATTTAACAGCAACGTATATATATATAGATTTTAATATCACATTCAGTATAGTTCAAAGACCAATGTCAATTTAATTATACAAATGTTAATTTTAAGCATATGTATGTAATGATAAACCTTTTTGAAAATAGTAAATTTTAATTAATAATTTATCATTCAATTGAAATTATATACACAAAAATATTTAATATAATCTCCCGTTGAAAATTATTATATGGATGTATTAATTATACTTATTATTTACGCATGTAATTATATAAATTGTTCATTTTTTTTTTCGTTTAATTCTATTACATAAATAAAAATATATATATTGAGTGTATTATCTATTATCGAAAAAAAAAAATATCATTGAATTTCATTTATATATTTAAAGGTAAAAATTTGCATATACAATTTTGCATATACAATTTTCTATATACACGTTTTTTTTAAATGTTGAAGTTTCCCTTTTTTTTTTGTATTTATAATTATTTTCACACATCTAAACTGTATATATATATATATATAAAAGTTTAATTATAATTTTTTTTTATTTAATATACTAGATTTACAAATTAAAAATTCTTTATAATACATTATTCTAGTATAAAGAAATAATAAACACACCGATATATATATATAAAACAACTCAGAAATTAATTTATTACATATACAGAACTATATTCACTATTGTTTTCACAGCAATATATACACTATTCTGCATATATTTTAACCAAAGTATATCGCATCCATATATACCAATCTCCATAATCCATATTTAAATATATGTGCGAATTTTTTATGCATAAAATCATACAGCAAAAAAGGCAAAAAAAAAAAGTGAAAACGGAACAAATGAAAATTGAGAAAAGAAAAAATAAAAAAAATTAATCAAAAATGAAAAAAAAAAACATAAAAAGAAGAAGTGTTCCATTATTATATATGTATATATATGAATATGTAATAATATTTAATTTGGTAACGTTTTGGAATGTTATATATTTAAATTATGGATTTGTTGCGTATATACATATTATAATATAAGAATTTTACACAATGGTTTAAATTGGCGCCTATATATTCAGTATAAAAATATTCATTTTAAAACACATATATATATATATGTTATATAATATATATATAAATCTATATAAAATATTGGCGGAATATTCATAAAGCGTTTTTAATTTATATATTCTTATTTGTACGTATATATGCATTTTTTTGGAACTTTTGTTAATGGATACACTCTATCGTTAACTATATCCATATACACGCAGTGTATTCACATTTGGATTTTGAGTTAGGTATCCCGCTTTTGAAATGAAATGATAGTGGCAAAATGCAAGACAAAACATCGAAAAATATATTTAAAAAAATACTATTATCATTTATGTATATACATACATATAAATAAATTCAAAATCCGAACCAATAAACAACATTTTTAAATGGAATTTCAATGGAATTTGGACTACAAACAAAAAATTAATTGGATGAAAAAGCTCACATATAAGAAGAGAACATTTATATTATATGTATTGTAATAAAATTAAAAAAACGTATATATGCATATTCATATATCGCGTTAATATATACAATATTTTAATTATAAAAAAAAATATTTCAAAATATATTTTCATAGATGCAAGAAACATCAAAAAAAAAAAAAAATATGATATACATATTTTTATTCATTAAAAATTATCCAATTATTATTTATTTTTATTTTTTATTAAAAAATTTCAATTTATATTTATACCTTTATATATTTTTTATTTAAAATTATAATATAATCCTTCTGCTTTTATTTTACTTGATAGTAGTTTAGTAGTATCAGCAGTATAGTATATAGTTTTACCGCAAAGAGTTAAACGCCATAATTTCATAATCCATTAGGATTATATACATATTAATATATGAACTTTCTTGATATATTTATTTAACTATTAAAACTAAATATTTAGCTTGAAGGTATATTTATTTTATTTTTTTTTTACAAAAATTTGTATATAAATGAATTCAAGAAAAATGCAATTAAACCTTATACCGTACCGTATATGCGGTAATTACGATAAGTCAAGATAACTTTACTTTTCTATATATAAAAAAGATTAAAAAGATAATCTTTATAGAGATTATAATTATAAAATTTTGCGGTGATCAATTAATTGATTGATTTGTTTTTCTCATAGCATAATCAAATCAAATATTACTTCTTATTAAATATTTCAATATTTATTATTAAAAACCAAAAGATAGATTGAAGAAAAGTATTTCAGAATCATTTGGAATTTGTTGAATTTTCTTGTAGACTCGATTTCTGATTACATTTTAATGCTTAAAATAAAATTTATCCAAAAAAAAAAAAAACCGATCAATCAATCAATCAAATTATAACGATTCTGAAAGGTATATTATTATTTAACAAATGGTCATGATTTGTATATATAACTTTTAAATTTAATTAAAAAATGTAAATATGTCATAATTTAGCTTTATATACACAGTAATATCCATTATAATATGTATCAAATAGATGCACTTGATTTTGCAAATATCCTGCAGCACTTTTTTTTTTTACCTACATATACTTAAAATGGATATGATTTAAAATATATTTTTATATTCATAGTTCAAAGCTATATAACATATATATGTTAAATATTGGTAAAAGATTATTATATATATTTGAAACAATCATCATATATTTATTATATGATAAAAATAATGAGTAATATTTCTTGTATTTTGTATATATATATATATATATATACATTTAATTTATAAATTGCAGTTGAACCAATAATTGTTATACATATCTCTTCATCATCATCACGATTTTCTCGCATATTATATATTACACATGCACATAGAAATAAAGGTAAAGAATTGTATATGAAATTATCAGTTCGTCATATAAAAAAACGTTGCCAGGCAAACATCAATTAATTGATATAAAAGTTTTATATTTTTTCATCAAATCTCTGCATACAAAAAACAAATAAGCTTATGTTGAAAATTTCAGCCAAATCAGTGGTAGAATAATATATAGAAAAGTTTCCTAGAAAATGTGAAGACAACTGCGGGAACACCCGAGCGAAAGATAATGGAATTTTTTTTAATTTGATTTTTCTCGATAAAAACATCCAATTCATGTAGAATTTTTTTGCCAAAACAATATCTCTAATGCACCTCACAGAAAGTAATATTTTGAGTAATAAAATTCAATCTGGTATTTATCTATAAATATTATAATCATTATGTATATATATAAGATACACACACATATTGCTAATTTGTTATTTTTTACGATTGTTTTACTTCTAGTATATATACAATTATAACAATTATATATACATCATTTTAAATATATTTTGTATAATTGAATGGATTTTAACATATAAATTTAAAATAAACAAAAAAAAAAAATTATATAGTCAATTACATCATATTTATGTTAAATTAAGGTGAAAGCACTTATGCTTGTTAAATTCCTTATATACGAACGTCTATATAATCTATATATTATAATAATATATAAAGTTATATTTTATTCTATATATTCATTATATTTATTTATAAAAATATTGTTAAAATAAATATATTAATTTTAATATATGTATATATTATATTTATGTAAATAAAAAAAAATAAATAAATATATATTCAAGTTATAAAAATAGAGTTATTACTAATCAATTCAATATATATATGAAAATATTTAAATAATGTATCAGAATTCAATTCAATTATATTTACGTATATATTATTTATATACAAATCGTTTATGCAAATTATATAGATAAAATTTGTTAAAAATTTTTTATTGAGATGTAAATTTCAAATTATAGAAACAATAATTATAATTTGATATACTAATATTGAATAATGTTTTGAATTATTCAGTTATATAGACATTTAAATGAACATTCCATATATAGTTATAGTGTGGCATTGCATGGAAAAATGTGTCCTGATGATCCAAACCATAGATTATATTTGGAAAGGTAATAAATAAAAATTAATCGTTGTACAAAACTATAATTATGAATGTTTCGCAAAATCAAATTTAAATTGTTTAAAATACCGTATAAAAGAACCGTAAGTTTTTTTGAGTGAATTTATCGATTGGCAAAAAAAAAAGTATACCAAAATATATATCATTATGGAAATATTTTTACCTTATCTTATCTTATCATTATACTTTAACGTCATAATGTAATTTTTTTCTTAACACGTCAATAAATGTATTATTATTTTTTTTATTTTTTTTTTGATATTTAAAATTTATTTTTGGATCAATTATTGCTGGAATTACCTTATATTATTATATACGAATATGATTTATATGAATATGATTTAATATTTTATGGAAACGTGCGTATATTTTCTGAATATAGAATATTAATGTAAATTTTTTCTTGAAACGGATGTGCGAATATGATATTATAAAATATATAAATATATAAAAATTCAAATATATTGCAAATATATGTATAGTAATAAATAATAATATTACAGAATGAGTTCTTGTTTATTTGATTTATTTATTTAATTAGAAAAATCAATTTCAATTTTACTGGTATCAGTAATAAAATATCGATTTGAACACCAAATTTAAAAAAAAGAAGCCATTGTCAAACAGGATATATAATTTAAAAATGTATACAGCACACATGTGTAATTGTAAATATAACGAATTTATTTCATAAATATATTCTTAAAGAAATGACAATATTTATATTTTTTTTTTCTGGGAATTTACGATTTTTTTTGTAATGAATGGCCGAACGGTTCTTAAAATCTGTATTTGTTCTGCTATTTACAAAAATAAAAAATGTTAGTTACCTTTTTATTTTTAATAACCCTAAAAAATATAATACAATAACAATTAAAAAGTGTAAAATGTTTTATTGCCAAATAAATATTATTTAGAAATAAAAACACTACATGATACTATTATACTATGTCAAGGACGAATCCTAGTATTGTTCAAAGTGTTCTAGAACGCCCTAGAAATCTCAAGAATAACGTCCAAAACATCCTAATAATATCCTAACATTTTAATTAAATCATTAATTCATCCATTCAATAAAAATATTAAAAGTGAACATGCATTTTCTCGGCATACTGTATAGATATATAGCAAATATTTGAGAATATACAATTGAATACTCTGATGTTCAAGAAACACAATGAACAATATAATATGTAAAAATTCTCCTTTAAACCATTAGAATTAAAAATAGAAGACGGGCTAAATACATTTAAAATACCAAATCATATGTATTTATATATACTGTGCCGATGTTCATAAATTTGCTTGAACAACACTTCTATATGCGTGCTTGACTGCCTGACTGTTTATATTTATATTTGGTTTCATTATGTACTACACTCGCATTCAGCATAAAAAAAAATCGTCAACAATTCCCCTTTCACTGTGTCGTCTTTCGTCTACTAATCTACTATGTACTATAATTTGTGTTCAATGAATTGTTTGAACAATCATCGTAGTGTCGCTGATTATATACTTTCATATATAGCACAGAAAATGCGAATATATGGAGGTATATAAGCGCGATATATGGGCCGGTATTGTTCAAATTTTATTTGAACAACATTATTATTTATTTCATTTCTCCTCCAAATTCATTCTTTCTATTCTATTCATTCAAACAGATGATGTGATTTTTTTATGCAAAATTAAAAATATAGTGTTGAATAAAAAATTCTATTTACATTTATTCATTTATTGTTAGACGTATTTTATTTTTTAGTTTCATAATTAATTATCGTCGCTCGTCCTATACTAAAATCATATTTTATTAGCTTTTTTTATCTTTTAAGTTATTACTTCAATTTTCATTTTGAATATTGAAATATTTAAAATCTAAGCCACAATTCCACAAAGCGGTCATAGACGAATTCGTTAAAACAACTCGAAAAATGGAATTGGTTTATAAATAATGTTTCTAAAATTACGAATTGATTTCTATTATTTAAAGAACACTGAAAACACTAATCGTAAGTAGTACATAATATTAACATATTTATTTATTACATTTGTTATACGAAACATATTTACCTCTTTTCACATATAAGAAAATTGAAAATTTATGTACAATATGTTAACACGAGTTTTGTGTAGCTATGACCTGATAATTTGTTACACATGCTAAATGTTTACATCGCATTGTTCCATCAGAACGAAACATACACCAATATAAGTATTTTTCTATCAACTATCTGTTAAAAATTGTTTCTTATAACAAATGTAATAAATACCAACAAGTTACTAAAAACTAGTAAAAAGGCCAGGAAAATCAGATTACAGCTTAACGTTGAACGTCCATCTATGCCTTCGTATTTTCGTGCATGTACTATGTATATAAAGAATTATATTTATATATATTTATAACAGGCAGAAAATATTATATAATGTGTGTATTATAAAAGATACAAACAAAATTGTCATTTCTGGTTCTGATTTAATTCAGAACCAGAAAAAAATCAAATCTTTTTATTAAATATATAACAATTGATTCGTTCTCACCTTTGTATGATCAAACAATGGTTAATTTATATAGTATAAAACATATGGTCGACAAATTTTTTTTTTTCAATCATGCATCATGCATGCATCTATCTATCTATGCATCTACCATTTTATCTATTCATTCAATTTTGCTGTATTTTTATCCTGATATATGTATCCTTACCTTGTTGAAAAATAATTTGTTTCTTGCTTAAAATGTTCTCGTTTTACTTTAATTTCGTCATCAAATTGTGCCAATTATGAACAATAACATTCAGTATTTATTGTATTTCCACTTGAAAGATACTCAACGAATACAATATACGATATGCATTCAAAAAAAACAGTGGCCAGAACCTTTTCTTCTAAAATTTTGATATTGCCATTAAAATGGTATTGATTTTCACTATATAATTTGTTCTACAACCTAATTGGATGGGTAAGGGAAAACAGTTTATTCCTTAATGACTCAATGAAGTACTCAATGAACTTTCCAAGTTATGATGTTTTTACTACTCACCTATATGATAAAAAAAATATTTTTGAATCTATAATTAGTAAAAATCATCCAATAATCATTAAGTTTTTGAGGATGAAATTTCAATGAAATTGATTTTAAGAGTGAATATTGAGTAAAATAAGCAGAATATTCCGAATTTACAATAATGAATCATACAAAAAGTAGGTTTAAATTGACAAATTTTCACATTTATTTAGATTTTTACCAATTCTTTTATATTTTTATTTTTTATATTTATATTTTAATTGTAAATATTTAGATGTATAGTGCATTCTGTGTCGTGTAATTTATAAAATGTAAACCTAAAATTCTTACAAATAGTAATTTATATATAGTTAAAAAATACCTTATATTAATGTAAAAGTTCAATATAAAAAAATACATTATGCATTTCCAACACATCGCATCCCTTATCATGTTGTAATTCATAGCATTTATATTTATATGTTATGTTTAATTATAATTATAATCGTGTGTGCATTTAAATTCTTTTATTATTATTTTTTTTTCTTCTTAATATATGATAAACAATTCCTTTTTTTTTTTTTAATTTTTAACTTAATTAACATATATATTACATATTTATATGTATATATATATATAGAAAAGGGGGGTGTTTCCATTGTACTTTTTATTATGATTATTTTTTATTTATAACATAATTTATTTTATATAATAATTATTATCAAAAACATAAAATAATAAAACTTTTGTTGCGTTGATTTAATTTCATTTGATTTTACAATTATTTTTGGGTGGTCTTTATACGGTCTCTTTTATATTTCCATATGCCAAAGTAAAAAATATAAATTTTCCTATATCAGTCAGACATTGATTAAAAATGCATAAAATATTAAATTGTTGTTAAGTAAAAATAATAATAATAATAATAATAAAAAAACAACATGTTGATGCGTAGGGGGAACAATATTATATTTTGTATGTAAAATATTAAAATATGTAGGTAAAGGTATATATGTTTTAATAACGTATTGTATATATATATCAAAGAATAATATATACAATATACATCATAATATGTTAAAAAACATAAAAAACAAAATACAATTTTTTTAATTTTATTTCAATGATAATGTATTATTTTATTTTTTTTTTAAATAAAAATAACTCTGAACTCTGATTTATTTATTATAATATAAAATAAAAAATAAATATTCACATGAAAATCGTTATTATAAATTTTATAGTTAACTATAATATATATTTTTATATTTATCGACACTAATATAAAAATTGTTAACCAACATTTAAAGGTATTCCACATAAATGGATTATACGGATTCAAAGCGCGCATTTTGCTCTTAGATGAACAAAATCCAATAAATAAAGTAAAATAAAAAAACAATGAAATTTTTAGAAAAATCCATATTGTACACACTAAAAAACCGGATTCAACCAAACAATATCAATTGTAACAATAGAAAAGAAATACGAAATACACTTTAGAAATCGGCATCAATAAAGTAAAGTAAATTTTTTTTCAATATGTTGCCTTCTAAGAAGGTCCTCCATCTCATATATTTTTATTGGGAAATCATAAACTTATACAATAAAATAATGTATCCATATATCAAAACTACAGATCATATAAAGAAAAAAAGTGACGATAAAGAATAAAATCTTTCATTTAAAAAAATATCCTGAAAATTATTTTGATTTAAAAAAAAAACGCAAACCATTAAATCTGTATCTAAATAATCTTATAAATAATTGTAATTGAATTTGTAAGACAATTAATTCTTAAGAATATACTCTTGTTAATATATTTTGTTGATATAACGACATTATTTAAATATGTATCATTCCAAAATGTATTGGAGAAACGCTTTATAAATTATATGAGGATTAACTTATTCTATATATATATATAATAAATGCAAATAATTATAACTATCTTCTTTATGTTGACCATTTTTTAAATACATAAGTGTATGTGGTGAGTATGAAAACAGAATATATATATATATATATATATTAACAGGAAATACCATACAATCCATCGTGACAATATATAAACAATTTGACAATAAAATGATATATCCCGGATATACTTATTCTCATCCATATATATATATATAAATTCATCATCTTATATTTATTTATATAAGCGCCTATATATCATGGATATTCTTCTTCATATCCATATATATATTGAATAATATATCGTATATATATGTAAATAATATTATTATTGTTATTACTGCGTGTATTTGTATATATATATATATATATATATATAATTCATTTCTACGAATTCAATTTAAAATTCCAATCATGCATCTATCCTTTAAACAGACGTGACTCACAACCGCATATACCAATAATTATTATTTACTTACATATATAGCTTAACTTGGTCTATCGGTATATGTATATATATTTATTATATGTTTTGATGCTTATTTATGGTTTATTCAATTCATTTATTATTTAACGCATTTATATTATTCATATACAACAGGGTATATTTGGAATATACATATCTAAAAAACATAAAACGCAGGTAGGTATATATATAAAACAGACATTAGATAATATAAAAGACATTTCAATGTTTTTGAATTAATTTATTTAAAAAAAAATTTATTTTATTCCATTTTTATGATGTATTTTATAATATTTTTATATACGAATATATAATAATACAGCTGTAATAATAATAAATGTTAAAAGAAAAAAAAAACAAATCCGATATGAAAATATCCGATCAGTCACTCTCACTCACTATATATTCCATATCCATATCCATATAAGTATAAATAGATACCTGTTGTAATTCATCATCATATATAGCATATAATATATATATATATATATATATATATATATATACACATTAAAAGCACGCGACTTTGATTCATTCATAATTTTATTATATGTATATATATATATATATATATATATATATATATTAATATTTGTATATATAAAGTGATTATATGGTATTTGTATAGCTATATACGTACGTACTAATATGAGATTTTTGAATGGGATTTTTTTTTCAGTATGTTTGTATACTTACAAACTTGAATTAAGTAGGTATATGTTTTTATAGGTTTATGAATATTTTATATTGAAAAATTCTTTATCGTACGATGATATAGTGTATTGTAAAATCTTATTTACATCAAGAGGAAGTTCATGTTTAACGATTGACAATCATATATGCATTATAAATCAGCAATATTTATGAAATAAAAACCAAATTTGGAAGTATTATAATTTATTTAAAAACCTAATTTAACTATAGATTAGTGGCGATTTCTGACTATTTCTTTAATCTTCAACGATTTGATGATTATATTCCTAACCCTTTTTAATAAATAAACGCAAATAAACAATTTGTTGACTTCTAAAAATATGTCTTTCATAGAAAATCATTATCTTAAAACATTAATTTATAAATGAAAAATGATGATAAATTATGATTAATAATGAAATTTTACTTCAATTTAAATACACGACCATCTTGGTTTATCATCAACTCTAAATCCTTAAGCCTTGTTTTTTAACAAAATCGGCGACGGAAAATACCACCGGAACGGAATTTATTTTAGGGCGAAAAATTTTCCGGCGCCGAAAAAGTGTTTTTTAAGAAATATTTTCTGGAAATTTTCCGTGATTTTTTTTTTTATTGAAATATAAAATAATTCTACATAATCACATCAAATGTTTGTTATTGTTTTTGTAAGTATCCAAACAATTTATTTTGAATAAATATTTGCTTTTTAATATATACAACCACACTTTTTCAATTTTCCGTCACCGAAATCGATCGACGGAACGTAAAATAATGAAACATTTCAATAAATTTTCTGTTGCGTTTTCCGTCGCACGAAAATAATTTCGGTGGCGAATTAAATTTTTCTTAAATAACATGTGTATTAAAATATATGCGTTCATTTTTGACAGCGACGGAAATTTTTCCGTTCCGGTGGTATTTTCCGTCGCCGATTTTGTTAAAAAACAAGGCTTTAGAAATCATGAAAATTAACTTAAAAAAATAATATAAAAATGGATTTTTTGCATGTGAAAAAATATAAATAAATTGCATAATTTTTATTAATAACTTTTTTGCCTTTTTTGCAAGTGAAATGAAATTTTAGTATTTTTCCAAATCTCGATGAAGCTTTCCGTAATGAGACGAGAGGCTCGAAATTTTAATTCTTTATTGCTGAAAAATATAGGTTTAACTTTTTGGTAAGTTTCAGATTATTAAGTGGTACAAATAAACAATTTTTTAATTCAAAAAATATGCCTTCCTTGCTGGTTTACCATAGAAAATCATCGTAAAATATTGTAATAAATCGATTGATAATACCATTAAAATTTTCAGAATGACAGAAATAATCAGAATGACCTAAAATCAATCAAATAAAATTCGCTATGAAAATTATACTGAAAAAATGTATATATAAAAAAAAATTGAATTAAATTTATAAAATTTTATGTAAATTTAATTGAGAAAAATATGTTGTATAATATAAATAATGTGATAAAAGAAAAAAAATTATAAATATCAAACAATATGTGATACAATTTACAGAGTGACATGTCTTTAAAATTTAAACATATATAAATAAATTGTATTTATTTAAAAGACACGATATATATAAATTTATATTGCATATATATAAGTTTGTTGTTACAACCAAAAAAAAAAAAAAAAATTATACAATTGATTTTTTTCCCTTTGTTTTTTTTTTTTTTTTTTATAAATATTTTTGAATTCTATATAATATTTATACCTTTACAAAAAAAAAGTTAACAAGACTATATATAAATACAAAACACAAAAAAAATTTAATAAAATATAAATAAATTTTTTTTTAAGTATATCTGAAAATATTTATATATGCATGGTATTTTAGAGTAAAATTTAAAAAATAAAAAAATTATATAACATGTAATATTTAAAGTTAAGTCGCGCGGGTCTGTTTTTTTTTCTGTGTTCTGTGTTCTGTGTGTGTTTGTGTCACAAGCGTGGGAATATATGTAAATGTGGGTAGGTGTCAAACAAAAGCAACAACTTTTAGATTTTATATTGCTTGCTTGAGGGAATTCCATTCCATACAAATTTTTGTTTTTAATTTTTTCAATATTAATTCTTTTTTTTTCTTCTTATTTTTTTTTTTTTTGGTTGCATTTTGTTTTTGTTGTGAATATTTTTATTTATTTTTTTTTTCTTCCTTTTATTTTAAATATTATATATATGTAAATAGTTTGTTTCATCATCATTTGGTTTCATCGAAAAGATCTTCTCACTTGCATTTTGTTTGTTTGTCGTCTATATACATATTTATAAATAAATAATAAATTATAAATATATAGTTCATTAAAATTCTATATATGAATAAATAAAATATATATGCATATATATGATGTTATATTACTTGTATATTATATTATATTATCAACATTTTATTATAATATAATGTTTATGTTTATATATTATGATGATTATATATGTTTTAAAATAAGCATATATATTATTAGAGCATGTAAATAATGCTTTGATCGTCAATAATATATATTGTAGTTAATAATAATGTTATATATATTTATATTAATGTATCTTTCACGAATTTAAATATATTATGGTAAAAAAGGGTTTACATTTTTTCTATTTTATGTTTATTATTATATTTACATTATTAAGACATTTTTATTGATGAACATTCATTCGTGTGTGTGCTTTTGTATTATTAATTTTCGGTGAATGCTTATATATGTTATGTGTAGAATTTGATACAGAGAATTCTATATATTCAGAAGTGTTTATATTAAATCAATAAGAAAAAAATAGACTCGTTATTTCTATTAACAAAAATAAATTACCATTTGATTAACTGCCCGGTTATATAATGGTCATTATATATTATTTATAAGATAACGATACCTTTTAAAATATTTAATTATATATGCACATTTGAATGATTTCTATTATTATTATTATGAGAATAATAAAGTTATATAATAATTATAAAAAAAAAATACAAACAAAATTTGATGTTCAAATTATATGATATAAAATTATCATAATTTGTTGTATATAGTATTAAATAATAAAATTTTGTTTTATTTTTAATGAATCAAATCATTTCTTAACATTGAATAATATATATATATATATATATATTTGTTTTAATGAGATACTTAATTTATTATAAATTTTTGCATTTGAATATCTATATCACATTTATTAATTGGTCATAATTTAATTTAATATATATTTTATATATTATTAATTAGCTGTTAAAGTTTTAATTATTACATTTAAATATGCTATCTATAACCAACCACACAGGAACTGATATTTTAACCTATAAATACATATCTCTATACTATATATAAAGACATAAAATATAAAGATTTTGAATTGACGAACGGGAATGAATATAAAATGGATTGAAAAAAAACCACAAGCACATAAATATTTTCTATAAGCTATATATGGGTCAGTTTTACTTGTTTCACATGTTCCATAAAATAATAGCATTCGAATTTGGTGATATTCATATTTTTCTAATTGTTATCATCATTATATTCATTATGATATACAAAATATATCATCAATTATAGGGTTAATCATTGATGTCTACATAATCGTATATGTAAAAATAAAACAAATAAGCAAAAGATGAATGGGTCATTTAACACAAAACGAATCATATATGCGCTATAATATACATATTAAAATTTATAATGTATATATAAGTAAATATATAATAATTTTATGACAAACAAAAGTAATTTATAATAAACCATGCGATGTGTGTTTATAATTTTCACAAATTATCATTAAAAAACAAAAAAAAAATTTTATTTTAATTACCTGTGGGAGATTAAAAATGTGTGCCATTTTCTTTTATTTTATATGTATATATATGAATTATGAAAATATATACAATAATATTTTTTAACCATTTAATTGTGCATTGTTCTGGTATATATTGTATATAAAATATGGTTAAAAAAATTAATAATATATAATGCGAATTTTCTTTATATACAATATAAAATACCTCTCTTTCTATATTCATTCACAGATTATTATTATATTATAATTATTTTAAGTAAAATTAAATTTATATACATTCAACATAAATTTATTATTATGTTGAATGAACGATTAAAATCTTGCAAAAAAATTATAATGTTCTTTAATTGTATGTGAGCAACTATCACGCATAAATATTTCGTATAAATATAATTATGATTATCATTTATAATTTTCACATTGTATATTTTTTTCGATTTGAACTTCTCGGCGTTTACCCTCGATATATTTAATAGATAATTAAAATAATATATAGGAAACATTTATTTTATATTTTTAATATTGCGTTAATGAATTTTTAATATATACAATTAAAAAACTCTTTTGATATACTTAAGAAAATATGATAATAGAGTAATTTATTTTTATAAATCTATCGAGCGAAAATGAAAAATAGTAAAATGTTATCAATTTTACTATATCATATATATACAGATAAAATTAGGTCAATTATATTTTACTACAATTTTAGGGTTCATTATAAAGGAAAAAATCCTTTTTCATTGGAAAGATAATAAAAAATAAAATAAATTTAAATATTCTTAGTCAAAATAACACAAAAAATTATTCAATAATATGATAAAATTTATAGATATAGCACCTGTTAACTTTTTCTGATGTCGTGAGTTCAATAATTTTGACTACATTTTGATTTTTGTTGGATTTGTGTGACATAAAAAAACTATAATGTCTGCTTCAGCTGCCGAACAAATACAAACAAATTAAAGAAAGAACAGTTAAAAAATAAAACTATTCGATATAGACTTTTGGTAAATTTTTCCTAATTACGCATAATTTAATTTCATTTTTGATAATTATTAATTTTTACTATTGATAAATTAAAATTAAAAATCATATAATCGCATTTTATATATAAACCGGTGACAAAAATATAATTGGTATAAATATTTAAAATATATGATATTAAAAAAAGAAAAAAAAAACACCGGATGCAAGTTGTTTATTCATTAATTGTGGGTAAATTTTTAATAAACCGCATATTTTATTTTGAAAATATATTATAATTATAATTTTCATTAAATTATTTCTTCTGTTAATTTTAACGCAGTGTATGATACTAAATATGATGATAATTGTTAATATAACTCGACATCCACCTACATTATATATTTTTAACGTCGTTTATGTACATTGCACAATGTACATATTTTTTTTTTTTATTTTTTTTTAGATAACATATGATAATGAATAACCTAATTAAACGGCACTTTTTTCATTGTGTTTTTATTTAAGATAAAGAATTTGTATATTAATATATCAGTGTGTAAAATTATAATTTTAAATATTATCATATATTACAGATAAATACTTTTTATTTGTTAATATATATTCAGAAAAATATTTTATATATATAAATTGAATTAAATTGTAAATGATATAATATTATATAGAAATCATATTATAGGTTTAATAACGATTAAATAATATATTTGAGGTTGTTTTATTGTGTGATATATGAATTAGATTTTTCTATATATCGAGGATTCATGTAATCGCATTGCATATATTAAATAAAATCAGCCACATAACAAAAAAACATTTTAAGTTAATGTTAAGTAGTTAAACGCACGAAGATGCATAATCTTTTTTAATTGAAATCGCACGGATATTAGAATATTCATTCACACTAAGTTGTGATTTCCGGTATAGCACATTCATCTTTACTATATGTATATAATGTGTTGCTCTATTGTTCATTTATAATAAACATATTAGCATATTTTCTTTGAAATTTAATATTTTATATGTATATATATTAATGAAATAATAACAAATTATATTATACTATTATAAGGAAAGTTAAGAAACCATTTAAAATATATGTTTATAAATATATATTTAATTGTTTTAACGATTGAATTTTGTAACAACAATTATAGAATTTTTATCATTTTTATATGGGTTTTGCAAAACAATTGTTTATATATGCATATAATATGAAATACTAGAATAATTATAATATTGAAATTTAATATATTAATAAGCGCCACGCATCTTCTCTATATTCTATATATAATAAAACGTATCTAAATAAAAATATAAATAGGTAATTTATAGTTTCGAAATGATCGTATGTCTTCTATATTTATTAATATATATCATCACATTTTGATAAAACACTTTTAGAAAACATTTATCATTATTGTATAAATGTTTGGCTAGAAAAAAAAATGTTTAAATTGTTTATATCGCAGGTATGCAAATCAAATTTTGTTGTTTCATATGGTTTTCATATGGTTTCGTCTTTGAATCCGATTTCGGTTCCAAAACTTTTGTATCCCTATAGTTTATATTCATATAAAATTATATATATATATACTCAAATATACTTTTGTGTATAGAAACGAATAGATATAATCATAACTTATATTAGCTTTATATTTAAAATACTAAAAATATCTTTAATATCAATTTATCGATATAAATAAAATCAATGAAAAAATATAGACCTCTCTCTGTAGATTGTGTTATTATTATTATTATTGTTATAATTGTATATAATAATAACATATTCCAAAAATATTAAAAAAAATCGTGTATGAAATGAACTACATTTCGTTCATATATATCTTTATATCTTTTTCGGATATATATAACTATAAAATAATAATAATAATACATAAATATTTTGCAAACCAGAGCATAAACAAAAACTTCTTAATAATTTTTTAATTTCATATTTCTTATTTTTTTTTTCTTATATTTCATTTTCATTTTTATTTAACCGCGCGTATTTATATGTATAATATCATTTATATTCGCATACATTTTACAATTTTTATATATACATACCACATACCGCATGCATATACATATATTCAATATGAATTATTTTGTTCTTTATAAAATGACTACTTAAAAATTGTTATATAGATATATATACTTATTTGTACTTTATATATTTATCTACATACAAATTTACCTTTAAGCTATATATTTGTATAATATTGCAAGACATATAGTATACGCTTGTAGACATGCAAAAAGTATTTTATCATTATGCCCTAAGGCAATTTATCAATTTATTTACAAAAAAAATGAAAATAAATACATAATATGATATATGCATTTGTGGTATTACTAATTTTATATAAATAAATACACTTTACTTATATTTACTGCGTTGTATATATACTGACTGATCCACCAATATAACTAAACTATTTTCAAGAAGTTCAAGATCTAATTTAATTTTTTAATTTTCTTAACATCTTTTTCTTTTTTTTTTAATTTTGTCAGTACGATTTCATTCAAATAATTAAAAAAAATATCATTTTAATATTTTAATCAATTATGAAAGATTTCCAATATAGATATAATTTTATTATGTAATACAAATTTTATAATATAAAATATTCCTTATTTTAAATATGTAATATAATCGCAGGACGACAATGTATATATTTACAATTCATCTTTTTATATTGGAAAGGAAAAAAGAACAAGTACATATAGAATACATGTATCAAAGGATTTTGTTTAATATATTTTGACATATAAGAAATTAGTAATTCTTACAATATATAATGGCATATATATTCCAAGTATTATATGTATATATAGTACTTATACCGTCTTAATATACGATCGTTATATTTCATATGCAAAATAAAAAATTGTAAATATATTTAACAAATTATATAAAATAAACTTTACATATTTGTTGTATTATATTCTTATATATGTTCTATATATATACACCTGTTATTTGAAAAGTATTTATTTTTATATACGCAAATATATAAATAAATAAATATATAAATAAATAAATATATATCTGTTAAGATTTTCATTTTCATTATATATATTACATATCCAGTTCACTTTTATTGTATAAATCGTACGTAAGTATAACAAAAAAAAAAAAAAAAAAAAAATCAAACGATTTTACTTTGAACTGGAGCGGTTACTTTATATATTATTTTAACGATATATATACCATTATAGTTTAACAAATTTCCAATTTAATTTTATTCTTTGCTGGTCTTATACGATATATAGTCAGTGAGGAAGACACAAAAAAAAACCAAATTAAATTTAACAAAAATAATAATTTCGATATAATCGTTTCAGTAACTAATTTATATGTATATATAATATGCATTTATATACAGAACAGAAGAAATGTATGTATATACTATTTTTGCGCAATCATCGATGGGTTTATTCTTTATATTCAGGTAAATTTCACAGGTAAGGTACATATTTCATATAAACAGTGATTAAAAAGCGAAATTATATATACACACACAAAAAAAAACATATAGTCGTAATTTTGTTCATATGGTATTTATATATAGAGATTGTGCGTAAAATATATATATATGATGTGATAGCCTAAGGGATAAAAGCTTCTAATTCTTTTACTGAAGTCATCGACTAAACAGACACTTACTTTATTTTTTTTTTCATTTTTACATTTAATTCTTTTACCAATTTATATATACACTTGTAAATCTTATATATAGGTATTTTATATATGCATATATAACTAAAATATCCATATGTATCAAAATCTTATGAGTAGTTAATTTATTAACTTTATATTTATTATATAGGAATATATAGATTATATATTTATTTCATTTTTTTTTTGAATATTGCAATAAGCCTTAGGGTATATTTGGAAGAACTAACAAAAATTTTCAATCTTTTAACTCGCTCAAATAATACACACATCCATATATAAATAAATACGATATTTAATGTACATTAACCTATGGAATATAAAGTTATATATAGAGTTACGTCGTTTTAAATGCTTTTTTTTAATACTATATCTGTCCTCATATATATATATATATATATATATATATATATATATACATATCTATCTACTGTAGGTATGTATTTAGACTATATAAATGCAACATATATATGCATGAGAACGATTGCATTTTTTTTTATTTTAACTTATATATGAATTAATTTTTGTTATTATTATTATAAATTAACATCTGTATTGATCCATATGTATATAGATAGATATATACATAACATATAATCGAATCGATCGATATATATTAAAATTTAAAGTTAATTATACACATAAATAATAACATTGCGTTTTTTAATTGACATACAAAAATGTATGTATGTTTGTTTATTTTTTTATATATACATATAATAACATTTCTTATACCACCTTATATATAATATTTATAATGATCAAATTCCTATATAGTAAAGTTATTTTTTAATTAATTTCCAATATTACCAATATATATTTTTCCCATTTGACCATATGAGTTTTTATTTTTATGTTTATGTTAAATTCGATTCATTTTTAAAAAATGTATATTATCTTAATATTTATAATTAAATATATAGTTTATATGCATGTTAATTAACGTTCAATACATCTATTAAAATTCATTTAAAAATTTAAACCATTATCATGTCTGAACCTATGAGATTTCGTTAGTATTTTAATTGGAAAAAATAGAATTTTGTATTACAGGATATTTTAATGATGTAATGAAGAACTTTTTTATGTGATCTATAGATCATTTATAACATTTACAATTTAATTTTTCGACCACGGTACATTTTGGCGAACTGTTTTAATATCTAACTTGTCGATATTCAACTGCGGATTTGACCATTATACGTAAAAAACCTACATTTACCTATATGCTGTCTTTCCATGTAGTTAAAATCGGATCAATCGGGGTTTTGTTTTGCTAATTTATCGATACCTAATTATAATACCGCATAGTTCAATCAAATTATATGCAATGCAAATAAGAATATATAATAACTTTTATTTTTTTTTTTGTAATTCATAATATAAGTTTTATTATATTGTTTTTTTTCAATTTCATTAAACTATTATGTATTCAATTTTTAAATCATATGACTTAATATCTTTTATATAATAATATAAGTTTTAGTTTTTCATTTCAATCGTCATAAAATTAATTTGAATATATTATAAATATAATAAATATATATAGAGATATATAGAACCAAGACGGAAATCACGTTTATAATCGGAAGAAATAAATATGTATTTATTTTATTTGATATTGTGAAACACATATAATAATAAATAACATTAAATTCATTCAATATAATTTTACATATTTTAAACTTTAATATATATACGTTTAAAAGAACTCAATTCATTGAACTTCATATATATATAATGAATATAAATAAAAACCCATCCTCTTTAATATTATTTATAATCGTATAAACAATAATTAATTAATTTTATATTAATCGTATTGCATTTTCAAGTATTCACCTCTATATACCATCTATATAAATAACGTAAAAAGTAACGTTGGTGTTATCAAAGTGTCGTGATGATGTATCGTTTTTGTTTGAGTGTGAATGTCTTTAAATTTTATAAAATGAACATAAATAACTGCTGACTCTATCCGTCAAGTTCAAGTTTGTTAATACAGTTGTGATTTCTTAACACTTACCTTTTTTATCCGAAAATAATGATGAATTGAAAAATAAAGAATTCATCAATATTGAAAATATGTTCCATTTTTACCCTATATATTCATTTACAGATCAATATTATATTATAAGAAAACGTTTCTTGGGGATGTTTTTTGTCTAACTCGAAAACTTCAAATTGAAATTGAACGTTATAAAAAATATCCATAAATTGTCCGGTATTTTTATTTTTATAAATGATAAGGATGATAAGATGTTTCCAAAAAAAACAAATAATAGGAAATTTGATTTATATAAAATAAATGAAAAAATTTTTATAGAGTTACTCTACAATGAAAAATTATCTGGTCGTTTGGAAATAGTTAGAATCAAATCAAACATTTTCCTTTCTATTAACAAAATTCTTTAAATAATTTTAATCTATACCGCACACAGTTTTTAATTTAATCAAATTCAATCGAATTGTGCGTATTAAATGCATATCTCATAAAATACCAAAATGATTTTATTAAGTACGGAAAAAATTCAAACATTTATGATTGTTGAAATGCATATATATATGCACTTATGCAGTATTATATGCAATTGTTAAATGTGCATAATTAAAATGTATATTAAAAGAAAAAAAAACAAAACAAAATTGTGCGTGCAAAAATTATTTACAGAATGTCAAGTATATAATAACTATTATTATTATTATTCGATTGATTTTGTAAATGAGAAAATTCGTGTATATTGCGATTCATGGGGAGATTTAATATTCCAAAATAATGTGAATGAATTTTATAATTAAACATAATAATGTAATGTTCTTTCATGTACGTATATCTGAAGAATGTGCTTATAATAAAAGTCCTGAATGGTTTGATCTCAAAGGGACAACCTGTATTATTGATGAATACCTATATATATATATATATATACATATTTATATATGTTTTATAAGAATTGAAAACAATTATGATAAATACATTTTTGTAAATATACCTACGTATTATAGTAATAATACAAATGTGTAATTATGTATTTATATTTAAATGAAATGTCGTATTCATATACCTATGTACATTTGTGTGCCATACCTTTTGTTTATTATTTACAAATATTTGTAATAAAATTATGAATGTTTTATATATAGATATTATATAAATATGAAATATTATAAATATATGTCCAATATAGTATGGCAAAAAATATACCACATATAACTATATGTACAATGCATATTCATATTCAAATACATTCATCCGCATGTACTTAAACTTATATATATGTACCGCATTTTATGTGAGAAAATTTAAATATATTTATACATTTATTTGATAAACTATTTTCCCATAAATTTGCCGGTTAAATAAATACCTATATATGTATGAATAATATATATAATATTTTGCAAACATATATATATTGATGTTAATTTACGATAATATTTCATTTGTGTTCAGATATTAAGCATGTATATACTTTTATGAAAGTTATATATACATATGTACTTTTATGAAAGTGCATTTCAGTTATAGTTTTTGAAAGCAACGCTAATGAATATTTTTTTAACACTTTTCTCCACGAATTCGCTTGGTCCATATCCTCCATTCCATTTTTTTGGAAACAACTAAATTTCGACTGACTTGACTGCAAATTTATTTTATTTTATATGCACATAAATATGAGAAGTTGATTGGTGATAAATTTAAGAAACCCTGGCCACCGATACTTACTACCTATATCAAATGCTTGCCTGGAAGCGTTTTATATTTTAATATATATATAGTTTTTGCAAACATTTGTTTTATGTACAATATGTATATTATTTATATTTACACTGTGATATTATCGTAAATAATGCCGCAATGAACTCACACACGCAGAAAATCATAAAGGTTAAGGTACTTTTTTTTTACTACTTACTTATTTTATAATATAAATATTCATATTCAAAAATATATTAATATTTATATTCGATTCATTTTTTTTTGTATTTTAATTATTCTGTGTTGATGCGATATTAAGTAATAAAAAACAAATGCATATAATATGAATTTTTTTATAGTTATATTTTTTTTTTTTGTTCATTTTTCTAAATATAATATATTTAAAAATGTTAATATAACATTTGTGTATGTATAATTTACAAATATAATACCCAACAGCAAAAGTAATTAAATTTTTATGAAATTTATCTATATACATACATATATGTATATAAAAATACAATAATATACGCAATATAATTAAATGCACGCGAAAAGATTCATTCATTAAATCATTTATAAATATCTTCTTTTCTTATTTTACTTCTTATATATTTGTTATATATATTTAACAAAAAAAAAACAAAAACTATAAAAATATTTTTATGTGTGTTCAAGTTTTGTGAACAATTATAAATGCAAACTTCATTAAAATAATAACAATATTTTTTTTTTTTTAACTTATATATTTATTCATTCATACATGGATGCATATGCATGCACAATTACAAGAGCTTGCAGGTGAGATGATCTTATATAAAAATTAACATACATAACTATATAAAAACGCGTATAAATATAAATTATGAATTATGATATATAAAATCATTTTTATTTTCTACGTATACATTTTTGCGGAATGCTATGGATGAATATGGGGTTTGAAATAGGGTACCAAAATGGGATGATTTATCAGTGCTTTGTTATATTTCGAATATATAGGTCATAATAAGCAAAAGGAATTTTAATGAATTTTATTAAAAGAATTTTTAATACTTTTCTATAAGTCCATTCGGATTAATCTGTTATTTCACTAAGTTTTCACATACAGAATATATGTTACATTCATATATATATTCATCACATCCGTCAAAATTTGTAAATCTGTATATAGGAAAAAAAAGAAAGAGAAACAACAAAATTATAAATACCAATCCAATAAATTTTTTGATGAAAGTTATACATTTATTTTTTTTATTTTTTTTTTTGGAAAATAATAACAATGAATAAAATAACATTATTTTATCATAATTATTATTAGCGTATTTATATTATATTACAATATATTGAGGATGGTGTTATATATAAACAATTTGAATGGAAACAATATAATACATATAGAATATGATAAATTATTTAATTTATTTCATTTTCTATTCCGTTGAAAATCATTTTTAATTACTTTTATATACATATATTAAACGTAAATTTCTACTTATGTGGCTTTACATTCGTATTATATATATTACATTTACAAAAAAAAAATGTTTTTTGTTTTGGTCTTTTCCTATTGTTTTACAGAAAATGTACAGAAAATTCAGTAGAGCATAAAATATTTGTAGTGAAAAAAAAATACAACGCGACCGACGACTTCATAATTATTATTAACTTTAATTTTAAATTTAACATACCTTTATACCTCTATCTATTTGCATCATCTAATAACTATATATGTAGATATATATATGTATAAATGAATGAATATATAAAATTTGTTGTTATATTACGGCAATATTCAACTTCAAGATAATCAAAAAAAAAAAAGTGTTTAAATAAGAATAAATTACATATTGTGTATACTTTTATATATTTGAAAAAATTAACTTTGATGAGAAAATTAACTTAAAAAAAAAATTATTACATTTAATATTTTGTCGATTGTTGAAATATAATGATATAAATTATAATAATTTTATTGTCTCTATATATACAAAATAATAATAATAAAGATAAATACATGACAATTACTTTTTCATTTTTGTTCTTTCGACAGGTATTTTATATTTATTTTGTGTTTATTTGATTGTATTTAAATTCTGTTTTATCTATACAGTATACAGGTAATTTTTTTGGTTATTTTTTACCTATATAAAATTCATTTTTTACCTTCGAACTTTCAACGATTATACTTTCAAAAAATTGACTTATTATTATATATATCATTTTTCCATAAATTGCACATTTTTATAGAAAAAAAAAAGAAAAAGGATTTTATTTTTATTGCACAATATATTTAATTTTTATTTGTTAATAAGCAATAATAATTTACATATTAGGCTTTATTTGTATGTTTTTATTTTATATATATTATGAATACAGAGTGCGGTATTTATAAACTTGTGCAATCAACATAAAAAAATAAATAAATATAGACTATAAAAATATTTATTTTAATATGTGCAGCAAGTGTATAATGAGGTTTGTTTGATTATTACATGTATTTTATGTGCACAAGTGCATAAAAAATATGTATTTTATTTTATTATTATTATTATTTATTTTTTATTTATGTTTATACACTATACAGTCTAATTAGCGGTAACGATGAATTAATTATTAATATTATATAGAATTATTATATTATAAGAAACGCTTTTACTTTGTATATATGAAAAAAAATTATCTTTTTCATATTATACATATGCATATGTATAAAAGATATGAATTTTTTTAATGAAAACGTATATTATTGCGAAACGAGCACCTGGAAGTTATTGTAAGTTTTGGTAGTTTTTGTAAGTTTTGGTAGTTTTTGTATATCTACTACAGTGATGTAGACAGAAGTGACGAATTATTCGAATTACAGGCGTAGATTTTCTCCAATTTTCATTTTCTTATAATAATGTAAAAATTCAATCAATTTCTAATATTTCATAGAAGGGAATTAAAAAATCGCTCAATTCGTTCAAGAAAAATAATCGATTTTCCCAAAAGTGTATGTAAAATTGGTTCCGAATTTTTAGTAGCAAAACAATTCTTTGAATTTTCACTTAAATCGAATGGAAAATCGGCTATAAGACTTGATTAAATTTTAGAAATTTAAATTAAGATGTATCGCTATGCAATTGCATTATTTAATAACGGCAAATGTTATATTAAGGAAATGCTCACTCACAATAGTTGAATCCAAAATTGTAGTTCATTTTAATTTAATTCTTGAAACATAAAATATGAATATATATTCTGTATAAAATGGATGCTTTTTTATTTATTATTTCGATCTAATATATTTAAAGGATATTTTATATTTTGTAAATCAGTTTTTTAACAAGTATAAATTCCATTTTATTTTATTAAATTCCATATTATTTGAATTTTTTTAACATATCAGTATTTTAATATTTTACATTATAAAAATCAACTTACCTTTTAATTTACCGTTTTCTATGTATAATGGATATATTTTCATAAATTCAATTCCGTCCGTTCGTTTCTATATCGTTGAAAAGGACAGCACACAATAAAACATATAGAATTAGAATGTTTTGTAAATGAGAACTGACCCTTTAAATAAAAATTGCCCATTCCATGCCCATTTTACGCACCGTATCCAGTAAACAATGGATTTTTCACCCAATTGAAGGAGTTTGTTCAATTAGAAATTCAGGATAATTCTCGTGAAAATTGATTTCTTACTCTCAGATATTATTATAGCACAAATGAAGAATAAAACGAAAAAATTTTATATTTTATTAATAAATTTTATTTTTTATTTTTTTCATTTTAAATCATTTAATTTTTTCCATTTCAATTTAATTTTGCTTAATTCCATTAACATTCCAATTTCAATTCAATTTATAAATATGAATAAAGACATTTTTATTTTAATTTATGTATTTTGCTAACTATATAGAATAATGTGATTTTTTTATTTGTTAATATATATAAAATTTGTATAAAATACCTAGATTGTGAATTTATCTTAATGCAATTCTTGTATTCCAAAACTTTTAATATTGTTTGTGATAAATAATTATTTTTGCTTTATTATTATTATTATTATTATAGGCTGCTTTTGTGTATTTTTATGCAATATTAATTTTTTAGTTTTTTATTCTTTTGTTCATTTAAGTAATAATATATATAAATAAATCTTTGGTATATTATATAAATATATATTTATATATATATTTAGAAATATATTTTTTATTATATACATTAAGTATATTTATGTATAAACAAATATATTTTTTTAAGGTAATTTATTTTCAATTATTTCTTTTAATATATTTTATTTTTTTTGAATATGGAATTAATTTTTATATTCATTATATATATTTTTATTATAAATTTTTAAATATATATCTTTGTGATTTGTGACTTGAATATGTTTTATTTTATTTATTTTTTTTTCATTTCAATTTTTATTTATTACAATTTATTTATATAAAATATTTTATTTTTATATATAAAAATTCAATTTTTTTTATCATTAGTTTTATCAAATAGGAAATTTAAACACAAAAGTTATTTTTTTTTTATTAGAGAAAATCCAAAAATCATAATATAGTTTTAAAAGTTTTCTGTTTTATTTTAAACTTACGATTTTGTGTTTTTTTTGTGTTGTTAAATTTATGAGATTTGACTAGGAAATATTTAAATCCAATAAAAAAAATTATTTATTTATTTTTTTTTTTGTAATATAAATTATCGTTTGTATTTCAATTTCATGAGAAAAAATTTAAACAATTTTGATATACAAAAAAAAAAATAAATAAATAATATTATATAATGGATTTAATATTTTATGATATCTAATATATATAAATGCAAATATTTATTCATGTAAAAATTGTAAAATTGAGTTTTTTTTTTTTTATTTAAAAATAACTTAATTTTGTTATTGGAAAAATCTGTAATGTGATTATTGAAAAAAAATTCGAACAATTACGGTGGTGGACTGATGTTTTATATATTCATGTGAAGAAGACGGAATAAATTTGTTTATATTTTATTTGATTATTTTTCTCAATTTTACAAATTTTGATATTTTCTTAATTTTACACATTTTTATGTAATTGAATTAATTTTTACTTATTTAATAGTGGTTTTTTTTTAATTATTATATATATTGGGGGTTTTTTTTGTTGTCAAATAAATACCTTAAAGTCTATTACGTGCTTTCAGTCTTTGGTTACTTAAACGATAATGTAATAATAATAATAATAGTTTTAATAATGCAGTAATTTTATAATAATTCTAATAAATAATTGTTATAAACTATTTATTTATCTAAATTAAAAAAGAATTCACTCGCATTTATGGAATATATAATATAAAAATAAAATAATAAAGAATTCATATCAAATTTACATCTATATTTTGGTTATTGTTTTTTTTTTATTTTGATAAAGAAAAGAAAAATAACTGGTAATGATATTAAAAATAAATTAAATGAAAAACAGATGAATAATAATTTTTTTGTCCAAAAAATAAAATTATAAAATGTTTTTTTTTATGTAAATAAATCAAATTTTTTAACCGATTTAAGAGTATAAGATAATTTTTAAGATCAATAAAATAAAAATTTAAAATAATACAAAGATGTTGTAAATTTAAAAATTAAAAATTAAAAAAAAAAAGAAATTGGAATTAAAAAAAAAAAAAATAAAGAAGACTTATAATTATTAATAATATTAGATAAAAAAAAAATCAAATTCATTATTACTATGAAATAATTTTGGTGTTAAGCATTTTTTTTTATTTTTAGTTTTCTAAATAGTATACTAAATTTTTATATATATAGGTATTTAAATAATTAATAAAAATCTTTCATATACAGAGAGTAGTAATAATAAAATTAATTAAAATTAGTTTTAGTTTGATCAAACTAATTTATTTTATACATATATATTGTATTTATGTTTATAATTAATTTTCAAGTAAATTAAATTATTCACATATAAATTGTTTCCTTATTGTTTATTTGTGATTATTATTATTATTATTATTATTCTATATGTACATTTGATTACATTTAAAATTTGTAAAATTAATAATTTTCCACTACATTAATTACTAATCATGTATAAAATTTAACATTTTATTGTTTTGGTTTTTCAATTATATTTATACCTATATAAATATATATTTATTTTTATATATAGATTAGTTATTTGTTCATTTTTCTTTAAGTGTTATTATGGTGTGTATTTGTGTATTTTGTTTAAGTATATTTTTATTAATATATACATCATTAAATGTGAATGCGTGTAAAAATGTATATGTAAATTAATTATATATATATAGAAATTATTTTATCACTAAGCCTTTATTTATTTATAAAAAAAAAACGTAAATAACAAAAATTGGTTTTTAAAATGTTAATTACTCACACGCTATCGATTGTACCGCCGCCTTTTTTTTTCATCATCGGTTGTATATATTTTTTTTTCTTGGTGTATAAAACAATAACGCAGCGATCTTGACTTGACTATATTTGTGGTGTGGTGATTTACATTCCTAAATCATGAAACATTTGTCGTTTTATAACTTCTTCTGTTACACCAAGTGTTCGTTGAGCCGTTACTGTATTTAATAAATTATATGTGATTGCGAATAGTGTACAGGCGGCATACACCCCTAATGCTACCCACCACAATAATTGTTCATGTAATTTTTGTTCGAAATTCTTTAATACCAGTAAACCAATTGTAAGACCTGCTAACGCACCAGTTAAATGCGCAACATATGAAACAGACGGTGCGGTTGTTGATTCAACTGCATACCGTGAATATATTGCAAATCCAACATCACACGATGCTATATATTATTTAATTGAAAATAAACCAAAAATTTAACTATTAATAATTTTACCAAAATAAAATTTTGTTTTTTTTAATATTATCAATCGGAAACAGATAATTTAAAAACAATTTTTAATAAAAGATTTAATCAAACCAAAAATAATTTAAATTTAATTTGGAATATTATGTATTTATCTAAAAATTTGCAACATTTATCAAAATAAAACGATGACAAAAAAAAAAAATAATTACCAAATATCAGTATAGCTGCCAATCGAATGATGCCATACTGCATATTATTATAATTTAACATTACATTAGCCAAATGTGCGGCTAATAATGCATAAACTCCACCACTTGCACCAACCAAATACACTTCTGGATCAAATACGCTTGTACCCAATGAACCAGCTAAAACACCTGCTATATACACACATCCAATTCTCGCTGAACCATGTACCATTTCTAAAGGTAAACCCACT
Source organism: Dilophus febrilis (assembly GCA_958336335.1). Taxonomy (NCBI): domain Eukaryota; kingdom Metazoa; phylum Arthropoda; class Insecta; order Diptera; family Bibionidae; genus Dilophus; species Dilophus febrilis. The sequence goes on along the minus strand of OY284469.1, from coordinate 28,929,639 downwards.
AATACTTGTACTATTAAATTGAATAGTAAATGAAACCATCTGCAAAATAATTAAGACACGATTATGAGTAATTTAATATCATAATATCTTTATAAAGATTAATACTTATAAAGTTATATTCAAAAATGATATTTATTCAATGATAAATAATTTATTATATTCATTTATTCTTTTAACTTAAATAAGAGAGATATTTTGTCATATGAAAACAAAAAAAATATAATATTATAAATACATACCCAGCATGAAGTACCATATAGAATACAAATCGCCAAACTTCTTGTCTTTTATCGGGTCGATATATAAATAATGAATTTATAGGTACCGGACCGGCCGGATCCGCTTGACCAGATGTAAGTGTATGATAAGCAAAAAAACTCAGCTAATCAAAAGGAATAAATAAAAAAAAATTGAAATAATTAATTATCAAAATTCTGTGTGTGTGTGCGTTTTTTTATATCTATCAAATATTTATATAACTAATTCTATATAATAAATTCAAATAACCTCATAAAACATAACATTCATGATTTAAAAAATGATAAAATTTAATTATTTATTACTACATTACATATGTATAACATTTTCTATTGTTTGCAAATTTTATCATAAAATTTATAATAATAAAAATTGTAGACAAAAAAACAAATAAAATAATTGGATTCTTTTTTCTATCATATTGTTTACTCATAAAATCGCATAAAAATATAGGTTTATTTTATTATTATATAAATATTTATGTATTTACTGCGAATGCATTTAATATATAAATATCAAGACAACACTTTTTTATTTTACAAAAAAAAAAAAATTTGTGTTTTAAATATACATAATAATTTAATTAATAATTATATTTTTATGATTGTACATAGACTTTTATATAGTTTTTACTATATATAATAATTATAATTAAAATTTTGTTATATTTTTACGTTATGCTTGCATGAATTTGATAATATTTATATAATAACATCCCGTATATGGTATATATATATATGAATAAATAAAATAAAATAAATGACAATAATAAAAAATGTTAACAAAAACCGGGTACTATTTAAAATGATATCTAATTTATTATTTAATTTTTTTTTTGTTTGTATAATATAACAAATTATTTAACAATAAACATATGTATATTCATTAAAAAATTCGTTTTAATACTTATTATTCAGATATAGAGAATATAGAGATTGTTTGTATACCTATTATATATATGTATATGTATTTTGAGATGACGGGCGACAAACATGTTTTATAAATAAAAAATGTTTAACAACATGTTTAACACAATTATTATGAATAATGTTGTGTTATAGTATGTGAGTTATTTTAATGATTTACTTTACAAACAAAAAAAAAATCATTACCATAATTGTTTAAATTTTATATTAATATTTTAAATTTAAAATAATTCATAAAACAAACATTTAAAGATACTTCTTATAAATTTATAACGATAAATTTTATAAATTAATTAATTAATTAAATTAATTAATTTTTCGCTATACAACCAACAATCTGGTTTTAGCGTCCAACAACAGCCTTCTGTTGTTATTTTCTTAATTTGTGGCTTTTACGGTGTCGGTAATTAGCCGTACGACCAACCGCAAGCGGAATATACAACTCTGTGTTAAAATTCAGATTCGAAAAATAACCGAAAACACAAAACATATTTTATGCATTCAGTAGGATTCGAACCCACGACTCCAAAATTTCGTTAGAATTGATTCGTTTATAAATTGAATATCGTAAATTCAAAGAATACACAAAAATTAAGGAACAATAAAATTATGATATGTGTAAATGAAATCTTCGCTTCATTAAACAAAAAGGATATACCTTTTATGTGGAATTTCTAATTTCTTACATTAATTTTAATAATTGATTAATAAATAAACACATCAACTTTTATAAATTATAGGTATAAACGAATATATATATGTTGATTGACACGAGATTCATATCCTTATGCGTATGTAAATATAACACCCAACCAATCTAATTACCATCATATAAAATGTATTTAATTTTATAAAGCCGAACTTATATATAAACATTTTTTTTTTTATTTTACAATAATCGTGATTCATCCAACCGTTTGCTTTGTTAAACAATTTACCAATCATAAATATATATATATATATATATATATATATATATATATATATATATATATATTAAATATAAAATAAAACCTACTTATGATTAAGTAAGCAGTAGGTACACACAAAATATAAGAAAACAAAAACAAAAAAAATTAAGTGTACATTTTGTTCTGTACAATAAATCACGGCGTGAAGCACGCGTATTTTATTTTATTTTTAAATTTATGTTACAATCCATTTAAGATAATAATGATTACGTTTTTTTTTTCATATAAATATTGCATGATGTTCATGATATATTTATTGAGGAAAATGTGATGATCAAAATGATCATATACAAATAATAATATATATGTATAATAAATAAAAAAAACTATATTATAATAACGGCAGTCACTATCATTATAATAACTATAGACCATTCGCAGGATCATTCAGGTAAGGTGGTATAAGGTATAAATATAAGATGACGATGCAAAGCATACAGAAAAAAATATATATACTTTGTTGTTATTTTTATACATCCATATTTGAAATTTAAACAAATTTATATATACATATAGACATTCCACGGTGGCGCTTGCAATTTTCTCTTATTTTCTTTTATTATATATAGTTGCTTATTATGCTTATGGCTTGCTTACTTCTTATACTTATCTTTTATTTTTTATATGTTATATATATATATATTATATTCAATATAGTCCGTCGTAGACTCTATCACTATTTATATTTATATATATATTTAAGTTTGCCTTATAAACTCTTTTCTTTTTTTTTTTTTTAATTTCAACATTATGGTATTTCTTTTCATATTGCATTTGTTAAAAAAAATCCATATGTTTTTTTTTGTTTAAAGCATATTCATAGACTGTTATTTATATTTTATACTATATACATAACACGTTTTTAATATACGTATACAATATAAGTAACCATATAGATATATATATATATATATATATATATATATATATATATATATTATAATTTACGTTATTGCCTCATGCAATATTATTATTATGTGTATTTTTTTTTAGTTTTCAAACACTTGTAACATTTAACACTATTGCGAATTGTACTGCATTCTATGTCTAAAATACATACATATTTTAACTTTGCATTTATTTTTATATATACAAATCCGACTGAACATTTTACACATATAAGGTGTGTTTATGTTATTTATAATATTAATATATATACGCGCCGTCAGTCAACTAATATAATTTATATATATATATTCATATACAGACGAAATTTTCATTGGACGCAAAGGTTTTTTAAATTTTCATAGTTAGAAAAAATTGTATGAAAAAATGAAATAAAACATATTGAACATTAACTATATTTATATGGACCACAAAATTGATTTCTTATAGTCTTTTTTGTATTAATTTGAGTATTTTAATAAACGATATTTTCGATAAAAGATAATGTAGTTAAATATTGAGGGTTTTTTGTTTCATAACCATTTGATAACAAAAACTCAATTAAAAATCTATATAGTATCTATATTATTTACTAATATTTGCATGAACATTTTCATAATCTTGTTTGAGGTATAAATTACTAACGAAATGAAAATACCATAAAAAATAGTTTTTTGAGATTATAAAAGAAAATCCATTCATCATTAAAAAAATATATCTTTAGATTATTGCAACAATTTAATTTATCTCTGAAGGATTTATTGAATTTTTTTAGCTAGAAAATTGTTTCTATATTTGTAAATTCATCACAAAACCACCCGAAACAACATTTACCAAAAAAAAAAAAATCATCACAATATGTAGTATAATTTCCATTGGATCTCTCGGAAATCTACAGAATACATGTTGACATATTAGCATTACACGCAATAATACACAAATTATTATTGTATTCAAACACACCAATTATTATTTTATCATATTGTTAAATTTTTTTTTAATTTTATTTAAAAAAAAAATACACAATATATAATACTATATACTATAGATTATTATATAAAATATATATAATATTTCATAAATGTCAAAGCTTCTTATAACTATTGTTTTTTTTTTAATATGGAAAATTATTATAAACCACAATATAGCATATATATATATATATATACAATTTCAGGTCAATGCTCTCTAATATTCTTCATATATAAATATATATGTATTGAAAACATTTGAAAAGAAAAATAAAAATAAAAATACAGAATATATAATTGAAATTGAAATTATCTTGTTAATTCCCACATAAATTTTGTAGTAAAACAAAATATAACAAAAAAAATTGTTGAAAGGTGAAAAATATATACGCGTATATTTTCTACTTGGATAGTATATACAATACACATATTCGATGAGTGTCTGTATTGTTGGATATAATAATGTATTTAAAAAAGAATATATTTTGTTCTAAATACTAGATATAAACAATTATTGTGTATATCTTTATAAATGTAATTTTGGAGTTTATTATATTGTTGATGTGATGTGTTTTAAAAAAAAATTAATAAAAATCAAAAGAATCACATAATTTTCATTGCAATTACAACAATGAAAATAATTGGTAATTATTATAACGAACAAAAAAAACGTGTACATTTTTATATTAACCCTATATATATAAAAGTTTTTCACATCATGCATCAAAAATTACAAATTTTATAAATTCTAAAATTATAAAATTATTTTTTTAAACTCAATATATTTGTTTATAATAATAATTAAAAAAAAAAATAAATAGAATATCCGTTTTTTATTTTGTTTGTCATTTATTTATATACGTGTTTGTGTTTGTGTTTGATTCATATTTATTTATGACTTTAAAAAAAATATGTTTGAATATATTTAAAAAAAAAAATACCTGAGTGAGAAAGGTAAATTAATAATATAGCATTTATATATCTCATAAAACACAACATATACATATCGTATACAATAACAAACAATATATATAGATTGAACAACCAACACACCACAATCATATATTCATAATATAAATATATATAGTTATGTTATTTGAATTTTTTTTATATTTACCTCAACTAAAGTAATTAATATCACGAATAAAGGTGGCGGACAACATGAATAATTGTCTGCATAATATTTCCGGTCCCGTTCCTCCGGAAGCACTTCCATAGCAATTACGTGAACCATTCTATAAATATCATAAAAATATATAAAATTTATATTAAATTATATACAAAAAAGAATGTCTATATATAGAATATATTTTGCACGATATAATGCAATTTTTTTTTTTGGAATTTTTAATATTAATGTTATTATTAATTTTAATATTTACCTGTTAAATAATGGTGAATATTCAAATATAATATGAAAATCGTTTTCTGAACAAATTTCTCGATCACGATGATGGACGGCACACTTGAAACTTCGCGACCTTTTGCCGCTCATCTATAAAAAGACAAAATATATTCATATAATTAATATATTTCATGATTTTTTTCACAAAAAAAAAAAATATTGTGTGAAAATGTAACAATTTTATAGACAAATTGCCAATATACAATTTAGATAAAATATTGTCTTCCTATATATATAAAATTTTTTTATATATTTCCATTTTATTATTATTATTATTATTATTTAACAACTAATGATGTATGTAAAATGCCAACATTAGTTTTTAATAAGCACTATGGCTGCTAGGGCCTTTGGCTTTTACCGGAATTAGAAATCATTAATATTATAATTATTAATGTAATTTTTAATAATGATGATGAGTATTTGTTATATACTTTCATATATAATTGCGAGTATGTGTGTGTAGTAGACTTTGTAAATCTTTGGCTGCGTCCGACACAATATACCAAAGATATTCATTAATTTGATCCCAATGAATAAATGGTGACTTAGTTCATGAATTCAAATCATAAAAAGCACAGAAAAAATTTTCCGGCCAGGATTTGAACTCGTGACCACCCGCAATTGGGTTGGATGCTTTATCAACGGCACCACCAAGTCGTTTTATATTTCCATTTTAATATATGTATGTTTATATATAACAAAAAACAATTTATTTACGTTATAGATATATTATAATGAATGGATGGCATAGACTAAACAAAATATATATTTAATTTCGATCAATTTTAGGGAAATTATTTATGTTTTTAAAAGAGAAAATTCTTCTTAACTTTACATACATATAAAGTGATGAGTTTTATTAATGTAAAAGATTTAATAAAAATCTATTCGAAAGGTGTATTATAAATAAACGAATTCTATATACATATAAATCTATTATAATATAAAGATAAATGTTTATAATATATATATAAAAATGTCTATACACGATATATGTTTCGAATAACAATAATAAACGTATATAAGGAAGCATACATAAAATATTAAGATATAAGTACAACAATATATTTATAGTGCATGGGTTCTAAATGTGTATATATATAAATCAAATTCAAATGAAATGTAATGTATCATATATAATTAATATTTTATATATACAATTATAGTGTCTTAAAAATTTTTATTAACTATAGATAGACGGATAATAAAGAATTTATGGTTCTTTTTGAATATTTTCCTATTACATATTAACTATTTTATATTAATTTTATTTTTGTTATGTATACAAAAAACGTATCCGTTTATTTATTTAAATTAATATATACATAAACATTGTATATTTTATATCTTAATTAACATGTGATAAATTTCGAATGAAATGAATATGCATTGAACGACGTTTAAAAATAATAGACTATATTCATAACTATTATACAATAACATAAGAATACAAAACAACTTTATATATATGAAAAATTTAACTATTTCATTAAACCATTCGTTTATATAGTATTATTATGTGCATATAGGAAGTAAAAATCTATGCTATATATTATTATGTAAATATTTAAATTGATTTCTATACTATATATATATTATATACGTATACATTTAAAGTTGACCTAAACGAAATAGGTAAATATATCTATCTATATATGTATAGATAAAGAAATGTTGAATAAAACTAATAAATCTCGATATTGTAAAGAAGAGGAAAATGATATACAAATGGAACAAATATTTGTATTAATTTTTTTCATCATTTATATAATTGTTGTATGGAATAAAATTTATGTAAAAAAATATTCAATGCCAAATGAATATATATGAATAATAAAAGCTTAACCCATGGATATTTCAACGTAATTGATAAAATAAACAATTTTTGTAGAAAATTGTATTTATTTGTATAATTTATGAAAAAAAAAATTGTATTCCAAATTACAAAAAAGGGTTAATACGTTTTCTCTGTGACGACCTAAATTAATATAGAGATTTTTCTTTTTTGGAATCACATCAAGTAGGTGTTTTTTTTATATAATCAACATATACATTTTTCTGATCGCATTAAATTAAACACTTATCTGTCAGAGTATTATCAAATATACATTTATCATTGGCATATTACCAATATTGAATACAATTTTTTTTTCTCTAGTATATACATTAATAGAATATAGACGGATTTACCCCTACTGATAGAGGAACTATACTCAACATGTGATTTGAACTTTTTTATAAAATTTAAATTTTCTATATTTATTTTTTGTGTATTTTGTTCTAAATATATTAATTCATCCATATATTACACAGATCAGCATCATCATCATCATCATCGTATCATTACACAATATATTTTAAATTGAATTTATCAGAATAACTCAATAAATTTTTTTTTAAGATAAACCTTCAAATATTTAAAATTTATAATTTTTTGAATTATTTTTTAGTAGATCAAAATTGTTTTATAGTGAATTTGATATTAAAAATTTTTTTTGTTTATTATACTGATTGATTTAGAAAATTTTCATTTTCATTTTTTCTTTTCTTAATAAACAAAACAAAATGATTAACAAATTGTATTGATATCCTATATTTAGTACAGTACCTACCATTTAGTACCTATGTTTAGTCCTATATTTAGTGTATATAAAAATTCAACATATTTAAAACATTTTATATATTAGTAAAATAATTTTTTTTTTTGTTAAATTATATTTTTGTTTATTTAACAAAAGAATACAATAATAAACTGAATCAATTTTAAGTATATACAATATAAAATTGATAGAATATTATCTTCCATATTGTTTTCTATGTATTCCGCAAATATTACGATTATAGAAATATAGAAATCGACAAGTTTGTACTTCCAATAGTTGGTCAATTATTGTGAAAGTGATTTATTTATAGTAAACGTAGTAAGATTTCAACAATACCACGCATTTATAGATTCATAGTTGAAACATTTCTTTGTAAACGGTAATAAACGGTAGCAAAAAGTTCGAAATTTTGCGAAAATTGCTTTAGATATCACATATACTTTTACATATTAAATTACATATTAAAAATTTTACCCTTATCATTTCGATCTGCGGAATCGTACAAAATTGCAACATTATTTTAATAACTATATAAGTTATTCTTAATTTTTTATAGAATATTACCATAAAGATATATGAAGGAAAATTGAAAATATACATATACACATATGAAAATTTTCTTATAATATTTACATTAAAAAAAAATAACTTCAATGTTGGGCGCCCGCAGTTTTCGCATATGTACATTATATTGGACATTTATATACGTTATGTTATACATTTGAATCGCGATAGTGCATATTATATCATCATACATAAATTTCTATCAATGAGAATGAATATAAATATACAAATAAAATTGAAAAAGTAATATTGTCTTTAAAGAATTCGCACATATAAAAATGTATTTTGTTTTGTATATCAATTTTATACATACATATAAATATTTATTTTGTATGTAAGAAAAAAATGTATATTTACATATGTATAATAAATAAATATAAGATGGCAAAGGATTTGTATATATAATAATATACGCAAAATAAATATGTTATATACCAATGTATATGTAAAAATGTAATATATATTTCATGTAAAAAATTATTATATTCAATATGTAAATATAAATATAAAGAAAACACAACGAGTAGGTTCAAAAAAAAACAACTATATAGATAAATGTATAACAGCAGAATACAAAAATGAATTTTTTTGTTTTTTGATCTTTAAAATGTGTGTAGGTTTCATATATACATTTTTATATACTTTACGATTTAAAATTATTATTATTATTATTATTTCTATATGTATTTATTTGCTATTCAAATATTATGTGATTTAAAATTAATGTTCTCTATGGATTATATAAAAAAAAAATAAAAAATAATGTCTGTATATACAGTGAAATATAAACATAGTTATTTTTCAATAAAAATTTATAGAAAATTATCATTTCATTTGTACACGGAAAATGTATTGAAGAATTTGAATTCCATTCATTGAATAAGAAAAAAAACATAAGGTCTTTAACACGTTTTGTTCTAAACTTATGTAGGTTAATTAAGAAAAATTCTACAATATTTTGAAATGACATTTTGATATACAAAATTATTTGGCATGAGTATTTTAAATCATCTTTTTTTACTTATATGCATGATATACTTTAATTTTACGGTATTTATATATATTTAAGTATGCATATTTTAAGATGAATTTTTTTTTATTCGTAACATTCAAAAACATTTATACAATATATACACTATACAATTGCTATAAATGTATTTTTGTTTCGCATGTCATTTTAATCAAACATAAATTATCGAAATGTAATAATAAACAAATTATAATAAAACATAATTTGTTTTTTTTCTTTTTATTATTCCATTAACGATAAAACAAAAACTCTAATATTATAATATATTTTGAATAAAATTGTAGTACAGTGAAATATATCAATTGAATTATGTAATGTTTATTTTAATTTTTTCCCATAAATTCTTCATTTTACATAAAATTTTATGATTTAAAAAAAAAGTATTGATTAAATTCATTTAATCGCACTTTAAATATGAATATAATCAATAATGGACATGATAATATTCAAACTTCTTTTATTATTATAAAAAAAATCTATTAATTATAAAATTTTAATTTATTTCTATATTTGTCTTCTATTCTATTATATAATAATCGATAATTTCTAATGTTTATCTATATATTTATGATTATACCCTATCTTTGTTTTAAAAAAAACATATTTAATACATTTAATTAAAATCACTGAAATACTAAAATCCATTAAAAAAAGGTAATCGATTTAAAATTCTTAAAAGAAAAAATTAATATATATTGACATTGTCAAAAAAAAAAAAACAATCGCATTTGGTATATAATAATGTATAGAATGCAATGCGTAATGCAAATAATGATTTATTATATTTCTATAATTCACATGTATTTCGATTTAATATTGTTTAAATATATGCATTTTTTTTGTGTATTCAATAACCACGATAAGGTGTATTATATACATAATACTAAATGAAGCATTCGGTATTTTTACAAAACCACATATATATATATATATATAAAGTAAACATTACATAAAGTACAATTTAAAGGTATTAAATATTTTTAATTATGTAAATAAACACTTAAAATTTTATATAAGCTTAAGATAAAATAAAATCCCTATATATATATATATAAATTGTCAAAATATATAATATTAATATAAAAAATAAAACCTATTATAATCTCAATGTAAATATAATTAAATAAAATAGAATGAATAAAGAATTATATTGTATATAAGTATGTATTTTTAGTTTTTTTTTCAAAAAAAAAAATAAATAAAATATCTGTACATATATAAATATATATTTGTTTAATTAACTACATATTATATATATGGCATTTTCAAAAAAAAAAAAAATAAAACAATTTTCACATATCAATAATTTGTGTGGGTATATATTTTACAATTATGATAAAACAATTTTTTTTTTAAATTCAATATATCAAAAGAAGAAACAAATAAATAAAAAAAAATTTTATATTATAAGTAATTTTCAATTCTGTTTTATATATACTATACACATATTTTGTATACATTATTCAGGTATATCTAATAAAAAAAATGCATGTACAATAAATTCTTTCCCACTTTTTTATTCTTTCGGTAATTGAATATAAAAATTATAACGAAAAAAATAAAAAATCAACAATATGAACTTTAGAAAAATTTTTAGGTTAATTAAATAGACATAAATATTTTTATATACATTAACATAAAAAATTTATTATTAAAAACAAAAAAAAAGAATTTTTATTTATAAAAATTAAAAGAAAAACAACTTTCCTTATATGCGAGAATGTATTAGATATGTATATGGATGAAAAATATCTATCATATGTTGAAATGAACGACCCGTGTGAGATGATGCGATGATAGTTTGTTATAAACAAAAACCAACACAGGTTTTATCTATATATATATATATATATATATATATATATATATATATATATATATGCATATTAAAAAGTACGATATTCATAATTTTTTACTACAAAAAAGACAAAACTTATGTTGTATATTATTATACATGTGCTTGGATTAGTTGTATTATATATGCATAATAATAGTAAGAAAGAAATTCGTAAAATAAAGAATTATATAAATGGTTTTAATATTAAAATATTTTTGTTAAATAAATAACATAAATTCATTATCAAAAAAAATAATATTTATTTAAGATTATTATATTTTTCTATATAATATATAAATATTCTTAATGCTTCTCTCATTGATGCCAAAAATGTATGCATATATGGGCAGAATAAAATAGAATTTAATGTTAAGAAATTATCAAAAATTTAAAATGTTTAATTATTGTATTCGTACTAAATAAGAGATCTATATATTGATAATGATATTTTATTAAACAAGTAAACAAGTAAATATATTAAAACTCAAAAAAAATTTTTTTTTCAACGAAATAACAATACCATAATTATTATCAATTTTCGTCGATTTTCCTTAAATTCCATGATAAAAACTTGAATATTATATTCAAATACACTTATATAAGTATATAATTTTATTTGTATATATAAACGGAATATAAATAAACATATATTAAAAAAAATTTTTTTTTTTTGGATTACCGACCATGAACTAAGAAAAGAAGAGCAAAAGCGAAAAAAAATGTTATAAAAAAAAAAGTCACTAAACAAAAAAGAAGAAATAATACAAAAAAAACAACATATGAAACAAAAAAAAATAAACAATCGATTCGCGTTTTAAGCGTGGGAATAAATGGAGGTGTCAAAAAAAAAAAACAGCGGTCGTAGCGCCTAGGTGGTATTATGTGGTATATATTCTGCATTCTGTATTATTTCTTTTATTATTATTATTTTTATATTATTATTATTATAATATTATTATTATTATTATTATTATTATTATAATATTATTATTATTATTATTATATAGTTTTCTTTTGGGTTCATATATACAATTCTTTAGACACAATACGAGTTTGCATACATCATGATAAACATATATGCATTATATGGAAATGATTTCAGTTTGCACTGTACCAATTGTTCGTTTGAATATATATAATTACATGAATATATATAACGTAATTCCACATCTTTTGTCACAATCGTATATATCTCACACTCATCATATACCAAAATGTTGATAAAACATCTTATGTAATGATAACAATAAAAAAAAATTATAATTTTTATAATATTTCATTATACAAAAATTTTTCATTCTCAACTGATTCTCATCGCTTTTTTTTATTGCATTCAATCGTCGGGATAATTAAAAATATTTTATAATTGTACATTGGAATATCCGCGTAAATATTCGCAGTCAATCGGAATCGTATTCATTGTTGCTTTATAGCATAAGTTTATAAACATTTTTATAATGTCACATCATCAATATCAACAACAACGTATTCATATGTAATATATAAATAATAAAAAAAATATCCGCATATAAATATTAATAAAACAAAGAAAAATCCCACCATGTATTTCATTATTTTCTGCTGTGTATATGAATATAGATTTATCAGGTATCTAAACTAAAACATTTTATATTATTATTATTATAGACCGTAACGTGCTTTTTGCATATGATTTTACATTTTTATTTGTATACGTGAATTCAAACCTTTACAGAAATATAAACAAATGGTAATTTCGTCACATAATGACAATAAAATTTTTGTATAATTTATGATTAATTATTTCTACAGTTTCAAGATTTATCTTAATGGCTTGGTTTAATTTTATCACAAAAATATCTATCAACATTTTTAAATATTGTTAAATTATGGAATTGAATGAAAATTGGCAAATTTACTATACTTAAGTTATACAATCACATTTACAAGCTTCTCTTGCTAAATGGAATATCAATATTTTTTTTTTTTATAAATATTCTGAATATGATTATATTATATATTATTGATATATAAAAGAAAAAATAAATAAATAACATAATAAAATAATGATTATTTTATATCGATTGTGTTATAATATCTTCTTATATAGAAATATATAGAAATAAAAATAATCAAAACAATAAAAATCAGAATTTATATATTGTTTTTTTTTTCTTCTTATGTTTATTTTAAATAATAATAAAAGTTGTTGCAACTGTGGATGTTGGTGGTAAAATTATATATTTTTATTTGATGCAATTCAATATCTGCTTTTTTTCTACATATGAATATTGATTTTTTTAAAAATATTTTTATGGTAAAATTGTATTGAAATTTACTAATTCATATATATTAAACTAATTACATTTTTGGGAAATTTATCCATTATTCATATCAATATCAATAAATTATACTTATCCAATGACATTAATAATTATTATTAAATATATAGAGGATGATATACAATTCATATATAGTAAATGAAAATCGTGTACTTAACATTTATATATATATTAATTATATATTTAATATGATGATAATATATGATTTGATTATTGTTATACATATGCATACATATGTATATTTGATATATAAACGTGTGCAATAAAAAAAAATTGGTATATAATTGCGGTACGATAATGATGCGAAGGACCACGTTGAGATAACATGCTGTTTTATTAATATATTCTCATAAAAAAGAAAAAAAATTGAACAATAATATCATATAATAACAATTTATATATGAATATGAACATATAACTACTGAACAAATCAACAGGTAAAAATAAAAATCCAATATAATATTTGTTTGTACAATTCTTGTATACATATGCCGCCACATCATAAATACATCACACAATCATTTTTCATTTATATACAAATGTCAGAGATGCAAACAGGTAAATATATATGTAAATATTGTTATGTTCTTAATTTCATCTATAAAGACTTTATATGTTTAACAATTATTATGAGATGAAAATGAATCAGAATTTTTTTTCAATTCAAATATATAATTATATATTTATATATTTAAAAATTTTTAAATAAAAAAACAAACATATAGTTTTCAATAATTACAAAAAATTGGAACTGTAGTAATAATTGTGTACTTTTAAAGATTAATATATGATATGATTCCATTCTGTAACATATATTTTTCAATGCTACACAATACAGATTGTATCAGAATTAGCTTATTATACAAACGCAGCTCTGTATATCAGAATGTACATACAGGTACAACAAATATAATAATAAATAATTACGTGAGCGTAAATAAAATTAAAAAAAAAAACATTTCTATATCGATATGTATTATATATTATATAATAATGCAGTTGTATAAATAATACGTATATAAAAAATAAAAAAACAAAATAAGATTTTTAAATTAATTAATTCGTTGAATATTTTAAGTATAATTAAATATGTAAATTCGATTTGTTATCATTAAATAAAGATGTTGTTTTCAATTTCATTTTGAATCGCTATTCATTGTATATTCATTCGTATGTATATAAAAAGAAGTTAAATTGGTTAAATTAAGTATAGATATAATACCTACTTATTTTTTAAATATTCATCTCTTAAAAGAGTATATATGAAATACGAATGAATTTGAATTGATATAAAATCACCATATAAGATGTTGGTTTAAACTTTATAGTATATATAATATTAATATTATATATATATAGTTGATGTCTACCGCACAGGTAGAGAATTTATATTTTTTTAAGTTTAAATGAAATTTTTTTTATGTTTTGCTTTAGTTTCAATTGATTTTTTTTATATATATATTGGTTTAACAAAAAAAAATGTTGTTTTTAAAAAGTGTTTAGGTGTTTTTTTTTTCTTTCTCACATTTATTGTTATTTATTTATATATAATAAAGGATATTTAAATGTTTGATAATAACAAAAATCTAACAAAATTCTTTTAAATTTAATGGAAAATTATTAATTTCAATGCATAATGTACAAAAAATCTTTTGTGTATGATGGAATGATTAATGATTTTTAACATATATTCTATATTAATTATAAATATATACACATTTAATTTATACATTAGGATATTAGATAGACGACGACGCATAAGTAAAAATATATATTTAATAATAATAAAATGTTTGTTTTTTTTTAAATATTGATTTAATATCATTTGTGCGGTTGATCATTTTGATCTGTTGTTCTATATAGAAACATCATAATAAAAAAATAAATATGCAAATTAATTATAGAGAAATAAATTATTTTATATTGGATTTGGTGTTTGAATTTTATACTTATTCGATTGTGTATTCGTATAATAATAATTCGATTGTATTTATAAGTGGTAAAATATTTATTTGATATTCAAATAAATGAATTAATTATAGATATATTCATTCAATCATTTATTCAATCACTATATTTATGGTTATGCATATGTAAATATATTTGATTCATTAATATTTAATTTATTAAAATTTAATTAATATATAATATAATGATGACAAATTTTTTGATGATTTCATTATACATATTTTTCAATCAAATGACAAAAAAATGTCTAGAAAAAAGAAATAGCAATGAGTCTTTCAAAATCAATTATATTTCAAAGGAAGTAATATATCAAAAAATGTTATAAAGAATATTCCTATTACATAATCATTGCTTTTATTCTTTCCCATTTTGATAAAAATTAATTTTGATATTATTATTATCTATATATGCATCTCTATATATAATTATACTTATAAAAATTTTATTAATTTGAATGTTGTGTAATAAATTTTCTTTTTTTTTATATAAATAATTCATATATCTATCTATTATATAGTAATAATTACATATAGAGTGTAAAAATATGGTAATCAAAATCAATAAATAACTTTCTGAAGGTAACTATTAAATTTGTATATACATGATTTTTATATGGTTTATATATATAATGATATACATATATATAATGATATAGAAAAAAAAGTTGAATATATTTTATAAACACTATATACATAGAGGGTACATTTTCATTAAGGTGTCTCATAATTCAATTTATTCAATTGAAATGTGGATGTATTTGTATGGTTTTTATGTTAGAAATTAATTGAAAAAACATAAAAACGTGTCAAAATCGTATGGTGTCAAAATGAAATGAAAACTGTCAAAGAAAATATTTTTTAGTAGATCATTACGATCTTGAAATCATTGTAAACTTTACGAACGAACATTTCTCGCCGTCAGGTTCATTAAATTATGATACGAACATTCACAGAAGCCTTAACGATGGACGATCGATGGTATAAGTAAAGTATTTTATTTTATTTTTTATCCTATTGATGTAATCATATAATAATTCGTATTTATATTTAAATATATACCGCACAATGTTGCAATATACAATATAATTGTATTTATATATACATCACAGGTGTAGTATATAACAATAAATATTTCTATATTAAGGGTTAGGGGTTGAAATAATATATTTACATACTTGACGGTTGAATGATTTTTTTTCTTGTATATACAAAATATTGATTTTTCATATTAGAGGGATTAGTTTGGTTTGTGGTAAATTTTATATGAGTAGTAGAGTGTCTATTTACATAGTATAATATTAATTAAAAAAAAAACAATTTTTTTTTCATTTCTTTTGCAAAACTGAACACTAAAAATATTCTACAATATAGAATATTATACAGCCAACGAAAGGTATATTATAATAAATATTTATAATATGGGTATATATAAAATTATTGCATGACTAACATATTATATACTATACTATATACTTGAAAGTTTTAGAATAAAATTAATAGTTCATGGTGTTATTATCGTCATTATAATGTTGAATATAATATACAAATATGTCTTATCTATATATACTCGGTAAAATGTAGGCTATTTACACACACACACACACACACATTCATTTTTTTTAATATACTGAGGTGTGTTCAGTTTTGTTTGCAGGTAAATTATTAAATTTTAGTATAATTTGAATGAACAAAAAAAAACCTTTAACTATAACAATAAACTTTTAAATTTATTCATTCCTTTGGATAAAATGGATATATTATCATTAAAATTATTGAAATTAATAATATTGGAACTAAATATTTAAGAAAAAATAAGGGATTGCATACAAATTATAATCCCCCAATGAATATACATAAATAATTGAATTTTAATATTATAATTCACATTAATTTATTTAGATATGGAGGATAAACGGTTTAAAAATAAATATATTTGATTGTTTTGTTATTTTTATGTTAATGTTCAAATGTAAAATCAATTTATAATATATAAAAATCAATATATTTTGTTGAGCATTGTAAAAACACCTTTTTTTAATTTATTTATATTTATAAATCTCTTCATTAGACTATAAAATTGTATATATGCTCACAAATTATTATAAAAGATTGAAATCAATTAAAAAAATCTCAAAGAATTCTTGAGAAACATATCTGGTCATCAATATTTAATTCATGAATATGAGAGATGACATCACTTTGAAATAAAAAAACAATTAATTCATACTATTTTGTATGGACATAAACATAATAAATAGCATTGTATATATGCATTATTTTATTACTTTCTTCATCGTGTATCTAACTATATCACATTGACTGTATCAAAAACTTTAGTTGAAAAAACTAATCTAGAAACAAAACAAAAAAAAATTGTACATTAAAAATATTTTAATTTGTTTACGGGTGGATTTTTAAATTACTCATAAAAATGTGAAACTATTTGTGATATATCGAGATAAACAATATATTATAACCTGTGTGTGCTTTTTTTTTAATATTTAGACAAAAAAAAAGCGAAATAAAACAACAGTATATAGAATTAAATTTAAGAAATAACAAGAGCTTAAACAAAAATGTTTTATGCAAATTTCGTTGTTGTTGTTGTGTATCTTCCCGCATTATAATGACGCAAACATACAAATATTTTCCATATTTGGTAAAAGAAATAGTTTTATTTTATTTTATTAACTTTTTTTTTTTGTTGGTTTTGTTTATTATAATATATGTTTGGACTGATAAATTAAGTATTTTTTTCACTTTTTTTTATTATTATTTTTTTTCTTTTGATTACTCTCAACAATAGAAAATGTGTATGATTTTTTGTTATTGTCATCTTTCATAAAAAGGTTTTTATTTTTTGCATATATACTAACAAACATATATATTCATTCGGCTTTGAATTGCGGTATGCGGTAAAAACTTATTGTATTTTGACACGAAATCATTACATTATTATATGAATGTTGAATACTAATTTTGTTATAGATTATTTTTTTTCCATATAGTATTTTTGAATAAAAAATTAATAAAATATACATATAAGATATATATATAGAAAATACAATAAAAAAAAGTTAATTTGCCGTTTTTATTTAGGATTTCATGAACGTATAACAAAAAAAAATTGTACTATATATTTTTTTTTATATAAATAAATCATGGTTATAAAAAAAAATTCGTGCATGTGATAATATAATTATATATTGTGCATTCCAAAACGATGAGAATAATCATGAATATACAATTCAATGACAAAATACCAGAAAGAACAAGAAAAATAAAAAGGTTTTAAATAATCAAATAAATAAAAAATTAATTTTTTTTAATTATATAGTAATTTTAATATTTATTTATACGAATTTATACTATGTTTATGTTATAAGAATTTTGGTTAAATTCTCATTGTACTCGGTTTCCTAATCTGTTAATTTATTTATATTATATTGTTTTTTATATTATATTGTATTTTTGTAAAATTTTCATGAACCTTTTCAGATTTTTTTTATTGCTTTTTAACAAGAATTTTGGATAAATATCGCGATAATACATAATTCATTTGAAATTAATTTAAATCCTATATATACATATAATATTTTGTGCGGTATAAATACTTATGTAAAATTGACCACAAAAATTATGCACATCAATTCATATAATAAAAATAAAAACAAAAAATAAACATATGATATACGATTACAAATTACAAAAATATCGAATAAGAAAAAAAAGCATTATATTAATGAATGAAAGATATATTTGATTTTGGTTTTGGTCATATAAGAACGACAAATACAAGAAATTATATCAATATTACTCATATCTTGTTTACTTTCCATATATAGAGTTTACTTTATTTTTCTTATAAATAATATTTTTTCTGGATATTGTTTTACTATAATTATTTACACGTATATAGTTTAATTTTTATGCTGTTATTTGAAATGTAATTTTTATAAACTAGATATTTGTGGTAATATCATTATATCGCATTATATCACTTGATATGACCACATATATTTATTTATCAACATTTTGTCGTTTTTCCTTTTTAGCTGATCAAATCAGATGATGGTGATGATAGGGTATTTGTGTATAAAGTTTTTTCATATATATGTAAAATCATATTATTGTTATATTATATATGTCTATTGGTCGCGTCTAGTGACGTCATTGTTGATTATGTTGTGTATCATCGTACCAAATATGATATAAATAAATACATATCCATAAATGAATGAATATCCGAAAGCATTGTAATATTTTCTATTCATGTATATATAAATGCGGCGATTCAATGGTGAATGAATCGATCGAAGTTCATAGAAACATTACATATAAACTATATATACACAACGACACATTGTCTGCAAAAACGTTGGTTTTTTTTTGTTTGGTTGTACATCATATAACTAAACTGTTATATACTGTATAAAATAACATATATATTTCATTTTATTGGTTTTTATTCATATCTTTTATATACAAAATGTATATATATAGTAGTTGTTTTGCTTCCATTCTCGTATTGAATATACTAATATAGAGAATAATAACTATATATATATATATTCATTTTTTTTGCTGAGATATTATGTTTCAGATATAAATAAATTCAGATATTCTTTTATTATTTTTATAATATATAGGATTTTGAGTTACATATGAAAAATGTATCATAGATTTTTCTATCTATGTTGGCAATTTGAAATTACAATAAAACATTTTTAAGAATCATAATTTTCACAAAACAAATAAAAAATTACTAAAATTCATTATAAAAGAAAATATCCCAAAAATGATCGAAACATTTTTCATATCAAATATTCATATACGTTATTTATATAACAACTATAATTAATTGTACCATTTTTTGTATATCAAACAAAAAAAATAGTTGTTTGAATTAAGGTGTATTATTACGTACGTATATACCTTAATTTTTTATATTATTTATACGAATATTATATATATATATGTACCTGCGGTGTTGTATAAATAATTTATAAACGACAAAAATTAAAAAAAAAATGTGTATCAAAAGCAAATTCTATATTTTTGTCGTTTGGTCGCGTTTCTTTATAATAAAGTGCGATTCTGTCTATTTTGTATATATGTACGTACATATATATTTCTTCACATTGGTGAATTTACAGCGAGCCTTTTGTACCTATGTACATATATATACAATATACATATCTAAAAATTGACTTATAATGAAATTCTTCGATATACACGAGCAAGCATATAATAAGATAAAATGTTAATATATATAAATATTTATACATATAAATATGTATACCTATATATATATATTTATATAAATTGAACTTTAAAACAAGTTTTGTTATAATTTTATTAAAACATCTGTCGTTCAATTATTATTGTTATTTTTATTATCTCTTCTCGCATATACATATATATAATACAGAAAACAGAAATAATATATATATAGATGTGTTGTTTTAAAAACGCATTTTGCGTTCTTGCAACCTGTGCAGAATTTTTTTTCTTTTCCTTTTTTTCATGAACAATGAATTATTCTTATAACACGTTCATACGTTTGAATGTAGTACACATTTTTAATTTATAAAAACATGTTCGAAAAGGAGACATAAAGGAAGACTGACTATGTGGGTATTACTACGGCTAATCAATGTTACGCGTTATATATAAAAATATTCATGTCAAATGTATATGGCAATTCTTAATAACGAGAGGATATTTCTGCAAAAGTATTCAAAAGTAATAAAAAGTTATTGTATACAGTTTTTTTTTGTTTATTCTATTTTTAAAATATAAACTGAAAATTTGGTAATTTGAGTTCATATTAACATATATATATATAGTAAAATATATAGTGTTAAAGGGCGTTGACATGTGTTAAAATAAAAAAAAAAAAGAAACAAACCATATTATAAATGTGTTATAATTAAAAACAAAAAATTAACAGGTTGTATATAAAACAATATTTCATATATATAGAATATGCACATTTTCTTCGTTATTGTTTTATTTTTTACTTTTGTTATAATCCTCTTTATACACAGATCGTCTGCTAATGCGGTGATCCTTATATGCACGTGCTTATTTATTTTTTTTTGTTTGTAAATGTATTTGAATGATGATTCATAAACGTTCATAATATATATGGCCGTAAGGTAATTCAATAAGGGTTATATACCTTATAGAAAATCTATACCTTATACACATTTAATAATTTAATCATATAACAAAACGAACAACAAAAAAAATTGTATAATATGGCTAATATTTTATTATCATATTGGAGTTCAATAGTCTATATATACTAATTATTTAAATGCACATCACGCTTCATGTCAGTTACATGTTATATATATATATATACATATAAAGAACAAAAATATATAATATTTAAAATTTAGTTATTAAAATAATATAAGATAAATTTAAATAAATTAAACAGATGTATAAATAATATATTATTATAAATATTCGTATGTCATATATACATATACGAACAATCATTAAAAGATTAACAAAACACACGAAAAACAAAATTTTTACATATATATAAATATATTGTTTGTAAACAAAAACAAAAATTGAATGAATATTTAAGATCAAATAAAAAGAAAAAAAAGGAAGCAAAAAAATCCATAACCTGCTCAATAAATCTTAACAAATAAACAGAAACGTATATGTTTTTAAATAAATATATGAATATAAAAAAAAAAAAATACAATATATATACTATTTTAAAAAATACATCAAATACTATAAATTTTATATATATGTTTACATATTATAAGATGCTATATAGTATTTAAAAGTAATAAACTAACAGAAGAAAAAAAAAATAACCAAAATATGCATTAGACAAGAGACAAGTATTTCCGTTTTAAAATATACAAATATACTTTTCTTCTTTATAATATGTGCACATTAACTATAACAAAAGATATATATATATATATGTAATGTATATATATAGTTATAGATAAATAGATATATATATATATATAGAAATAAGAAGAATGATCATGATCGTATATATATCCAAAATGATCATATAGATATAAATTCAACAAACAACAATTATATATTGATCATGATGATCATGATCGTTGTGATGCTGCGATCTTATAAGCAAGGTCGTTTTGCTTTCATTTTAATCTTTATACCAATATAAGTATATGTATTTTATAATTTTATTTAATATATATATACATATAGATTTTTGCTCTCGCAAATCGTATATATATATTATAAAATATAATTTCATTCATATGATACAATAATATGAAATACCAAATACAATGGCATAAACATGATAGAACATGTTAAAATTATTGTTAATAATACGTATGGTATGGAGTACGTGTGTGGTATACCGATTCTATACCTAACCGATTCTATTCTATACTTAGAATAAGTTCATATCTTGAATAATAATGAATTAGTGGGGGAAGAAAAATATTTACATTTATTAAAATGGATTGTTTATTTATCAATGAATGGCTTCATACAGCTGAATGGTTCATTTTAAGCTTCTAAAATTAAAATAAAAATACACGAAAAATGTATTGTCATTGATATGTTATCAATCTTATCTTTTGTGAAATCAATATCATATATAGATATCGAATACCTCATTTATTTCTCATATCAAATACATATATATTTTACCAATCAAATAAAAATGAATATTATTATGAAAATTTAAAGCATAAATACAAACTAATGTAATTATAACGTTTAATCCATTACGCAGAAAACAGATAGTTTATTTTTAAATTGTGTACTTATGATCTACCAACACGTATATTAATTACGCACATAATTTGATAAATCAAAAATATTAAAAATACATTATACAATATATCAAATCCCCAGGTATTTGCATACTATATTATATAAATAAATATAAATTACTAATAATACATATGATATGTTACGTTCATATCGACGTTATCTATATGTGGGGAGAGATATACAAATAATATAAATGTATATTATACGTGATTAATTGTAATTAATTTCGTCACATTTGTTATTCATCGTATATGTGTGAATACATTAACTTTTTTTTAATAAAATTGAGTCATTGTGCGGTAAATTGTATATATAAAAATACCTATTTAATATTTTAATAAAAACTATTATTAAAATTAATCATATATTAATATTAATATGGTATTAACTTCCACGTACATAACATACTTTTAATTACAAATTTTTATTTTAACATATCTTGAATCATACATTTCCATTGGGTTTTTTACATTTACTTTTATTATGTATAGTTGCTAAACATAAGTAAGGAAAAATTTCTCTTAATAATACAGAAATTGCATCAATTACAAATAATAATAGAAAACAAATAGAATTGCGAAAATGTCAAGGGCAAAATATTTGTATATATTTGTTTATTTATTATGTGTTAAAGTCTTTTTCCGTGTGTAAAAGAAGAATTCATTCATTTAAAAAAAAATATTTTAAAATCATGCCAATCTAATACATATATTTATATATATAATATAAGAAAGTATTTTAAAAATAAATAAATCAAATATATGTATATAATATATAATATACGTACAAACATTTATAGACTTATAAAATTCATTCATCATTAAAAGAATGCATATATTTGCATAAAACCGATTTAACATATTTTTGGCGACGTCGAGAATATTTTATTTTTATTTTTTTTTGCTGTATATCTACACAGAATGATTCAATTGTTATAGACATTGAAAATTTTCAGTATAGTAGGTATATATGATTAAACAAATAATAATTATCGCACGTAATAAATTCTTATATAGATATGAAAACTTGTACTTATTATATCGTTAATTAATGCTTTAAAGTTGTTTTAGATTCAGGTTGAATTGATATAATTACAAATCTAAATTTGATTGAATCATATAAAAATTGTATTACGTTTTTCGAATATATTCAATTACACTATAAATTCAATATGCAATTGAATCATTCTGTACACGTTTAATATTGAATTGAAATGCACAAAAAAGAAAGGATGTCAATTAAACAAATATGTGTTAGGATTATTTATATATATATATTATCATATATAGAGATTATTCATATATTCCCGTATAACTATATATATAACTATATATAATATACGATTATACTTATACATATGTTTTAAAATTGTGTGTCTACATTTTAATTCTTGCAAAATTGTTAAATACGTTTTGTCAATTTTATTTATAGCCGAAAGAATGAACTATATAGAATATATACACACATGTATTGCCATATTTTGGGAGACTTTGTACTTTTACATTATATTATATTATAGCTATATAGGGATGTTCTTTGTGTACCTATTTATTATATTTTAAAGCATTCTTTATTGGAATTTTCTATCTGTTCGCCTAACGTTGATTTTATTGGTAATTCTAGGACAATAGACCTTTTCAATATTACTAAAAAATTATAGTTTTCTTTTACAAGAATAACATCATAAGTTTTTTTTGGTTTTAAATGGGAACCCTGTTGTAATACTGCATATATAAATACATATTCTGTATCTAAATATATCAAGAACAACTGCTGAATGAACTAATTCTTATTTTAGAAAATTTTCTTTCATTCTATATTTAAGAATTGTATATATATTTGGATGTAACTATACGTTTATGATTATTTTTAGCAAATATATATGACAGAATTGTACAATATATATTTT
Source organism: Dilophus febrilis (assembly GCA_958336335.1). Taxonomy (NCBI): domain Eukaryota; kingdom Metazoa; phylum Arthropoda; class Insecta; order Diptera; family Bibionidae; genus Dilophus; species Dilophus febrilis. The sequence goes on along the minus strand of OY284469.1, from coordinate 28,904,192 downwards.
AGGATATATAGATAATGAAAATTAATTGTGTATTTATAAATATAACATAAATTATTTTAATATTACATTATCTTTTCATATATACATTATATAGGCATATAGTAGAGTAAATAAATATATATGCGAGATATAGGTAATTTTATAAATTAGACGAGACAACAAATAGACTTTTATGTTTTAATTTTTAAACATTATCGTAAATTATATTTTCTTTATTGTGAAATCATTCGATCGTTTTAGTTTTTACTACAATCATTAACTTTGTCGTAAAATCCTGTCGCAATTATATGCGATTATAAGGATATTAAAATCGTTTTTATATATATTTAAGAGGACAAAATTAATAAAATATCGTTGCAATTAAACACATAATATAAATTCCATTTTCCATTTTTATAATAAAATCTGTTTAAAGAGAATGTCTATAAAATACATTATTATCGTTTTGCATTAAACTTGAGTATTTTATTGATCGTTTATTAATCTTTATAATATTTCAATACCTGAAATTACCAATTATAAATTTAATCTTTAACATAAAATGTAATTAAAATCAAATTGGAAAATATAAAAATAAATATAGAACATAATTGCTTATAATTATTAATTGTAATTCCTATATTTTTAAATACATTTTATAATATTTCGAGCTTTAAATGGAATAAGGTAATTTTGAATTTTTACATCAGATACGATATAATAACCAATTATAGTGATTTTTTCGTATTTAGAATTTTTTCTTATTTAGAAAATTATTTCAGACAGTTTTTTGTTTTTTTGATTTCTATATGGATAATATATAGAAAAAATGGTTAATTTAATGAATTACTAATAGTATTTTTTTAAAGGATTGAATAATAGTAAAATATGAAATCAATATGTATATTAAAAAATATAGTTTTCAAATAAATATAAAATATATATGTTATTTATTAAAATAAAATATTAATATTAAAACTTACACATTAACTATATATAATTTTAGTTTATTTTTTGTTTGTTTTCGTTTTAAATAAATTGATTGTTGAATAAATTAATTAATTGATTTAACAATAAAAAAATTCTGTTTTTTTATATATATATATTTAAATATTAAATCAAAACAAAAATAGAAAACAATCACCACAAAATCATACGCAGCAGCGTCAATGATAAACGAAATAAATTCACAAAATAATGAAAAATTTTACTTGTATATGTAAACTGAATTAGGAATCGTTATACCGTTATTATATTTATTACGAATAAAGAAATAACAATGTTTTTTTTTCTTTTTGGATTTTTTTTTTTTATATTTTTACACAATCAATATATATATATAAAACACCAACTCTTCTTGTTGAAAGAACAAAAAGCAAAAAATCACACACAAAACTAAAAACAAAAAAACTTATAAATTTTATCCAAAATAGAAAAAACGCCTTCGCCAAAAAAAAAAAATAATATAAATAAAAATATTTTTTATTAAATTATTGTTATTTAAAAAATGTTTGTCATTTTTATTTTAATTTTTTTTTTTTTTCGTATTTTATTTTATTTCTTCTCTAGGATATTAAGTTTTTTTTTGTGCAAAATCAAGAAAAAAAATTTAACAATACTTTGCAATATAGAGATTAATTAATTTTTTTTAATAAATAAATTTTTACTTTTTTATTGATTTTATTAAATTTAAAAAAAAAATAATATTTATTTTCACAATAAATCACTTTGGTTTTTGTATTGATTTTTTGTATTTTGCATTTATTTATTATAATAATTTTTAAATTTATTATTATACGGAAAATATACGGTTGATTTTTTATATTTATTTTTAATCACAAAAATAAAAACTTACAAAATTTAATGCAATAATATTTAATGCAAACCGACAAGTTATATTTAATATCTACCAAAAACAGACGACAACCAACCTCTCTGACTAACAAAAGAGAACTAGGAAAATTTTTACCAAATAAATTGTTTATATATTTTTTCCAAAATTTCTTGTTTAACTTTTCATCATCACCATCATCAAAAAACAATCATCAACAAACAATCATCAATAAATAATCATCGATATCATCATCACTTCTTCTTCATCATCATCATCATCAGATTCATCGTCTCACTCAAATAAAATAAAATAAAAAATAATAATAATATACTGGAAATGATTTTATATAGGCAAAGAAAGAATTACAAAAAACCGCACCGCATCGCATACGAAAAAAACAAATTCACTCTCTCACACAATTTATATATTATTTAATTTTTTATATAAAATAATCATCATTGAAAACGAAGAACTTATTTGTGTGTGCGATAAAAAGGTAAAATAAATAAATGCTACACAACAAAAAAAACCATAAGAAAAAAACCAAACGAAGTGTAGCATTTGAGCGTTGACGTACTCTTTCTGCATCCCATATATATATATAGATTAAATATATATATATATATATATATTAATAAATATTTTATATATAATATTAACAGATCAGCAGAATATTCATTAAATTCTTCTAAATAATCATCAACAAAATGCATTTTTTTTATATATTGATACTTTCTCTCCACCTATGCAGATTGCAGAAATATCCATATACTAAAACGTAAGAAAAATGTGTTTTTTTTATCGGTTTTCTAACACACATAAACACAATTCAAAATGCATTCAAAATAATGCACCTGAGAATTGAGAAAAAGATTTAAATTTAATTTAAAGAATGCACACACACAATTAATTTTTCCTATAAATTATAATATATTTCAAAAAAATATATGAAATTCTAATTAACAATAATCGATTTCAAAAAAACAATTATTTTAAGAATATTTTCTCAAATCTATATGTTAAAGGAATAAAGGACATTGCACATTGCATTTATTGAATTGCATTATTATTTAATCTTAAATAAATAAGTGGGGAAAAATTGAGAAAATCATTTATAGCTCCACCCAAATTTGTTTATTTATAAATTTTTTTTATATACAAATACACAATATACTTATAAGAAGTTATATATCCCATTGTAAACACATTTTTTTAAAGAACATTACAACTACAAGTTTTCCATATATAGTTATATGAGTTTTCCATATATAAATATAGGTATATACATTATAATGACTATAAATACGCATAGGTTTCCTAGTGCATTTATAATTGTATTATTATTATGTTTTATATGTATATAAGCACGTTTTATATGTAAGAACCGGCATTCATGATTGTAAAAATATGTACGATATTATTTTCTTTATCGTTAAACACTATCTATAATGATAATTTTGTATACTATTTTCTTATATAAGAAATCTTCATCATAAAATGCATATTGTTTTTTAGTTGTTTGGGAAATGTCTTTTTTTTGGTAATAATATCCAGATCCATCATATATAGTTTATAGTTTCAATTTAATATTTCGTATTTATCATTATGATTTTTCCATCATCTTCAAAGGGAATATTTGATATAAGATTTTAAGGTACTAAAGTAAATTATGATTGTATAAATTTCACATTATATTATAACAAAATATTGATATAATATTGATATCCTTAATTTATGGAAATTGTGAATATCCTTTTTGGAAAATATGTTTTATCTTTGGAAAAAATTAATAGATATTAAAATGTTCTTCTATAGAAGGATTCAAAATTCATCTCATTTTTAAATTATATGAATAAAATAAATTGAATTTTCCGGAAAATTCGGTTCGGATTTTGTTCTATACATTCATAATTTATTTTTAGACATTTACCTTTAAGAATATTTTATATATACGTAGTTCTCATTTGGACCTATTTTTTCAATTACCACAAGTATGATTATAAAAGTCAAAGTATAAGCGTTAAAGTATAAAGATTAATCACATTATAATAACAACGATTTTATTACTGCTGCTGCTAAATGTATTTATTTATCTAAATAAATATACCGAACAAAAATTTTACCTGAATCTGTGTAAATAATACAGTGTTTGCTGAACAGAACCACAAAACGAACGACGATAAAATTTAATTAACATAAACAGTATATATTTAAAAAAAATATATAGAATCAGAAACATTTTTAATTATGTATAATAGGTATATAAAGAAAGTATAACAATAAATATATATATTAATATAATTATGTTAATTTATTTATTTATATATGTGAAATGGATTTTTAATGATTAATTATGTTAACTTTTTTTATTTATAGGTTATATATATATTTATGCATCATAATAACGATCAAAATAAAAAAAAAATTATGTTTATATTAAGTATAAAAAATATATGGAATTATAACTGAAGTTTTCATTAAAATTTTATTAATATACATTTTCTGAACATTGACTGCTGACTTAACTTTTAAATATTATATATACAAAACTATATATTATTTATATATTTAAATATTTAATGGATTTTATGGTTTTATGTATCATATATATATATGAAAAAAAAAATTATGTTAAAAATGGGCACGCGACGCTCTATAAATTTAACATTTTATCTGTATAAAATAAAATATATTTTTATGATTATATTATAATTTATAAATTTTTATGCATTTTTATATAAAGTTTTTATTTTTATATACAATTTATTTGTTTATCTTTATTTATATATAGTTTATTCTTAATTTCTATTTTATATATTTCGTTTCTTATATATATGGTTTTCATCTATATATTTTAGAATTTTTAAATTTAATTTTCTCTTTAAATTCTTTGGATAATTACTTACATTATATTTCATAAAAGAAAATTTTAAAATCGCTTCATATATATTTAAAATGCCGAAATTAATTTTTTGAGTATATCCCCAATGAAAAGATTGGAAACCATTTTGTTCTATGAAACATCAGAAATTTAATTGATGCGAACGAGGTAAATTGATATTAAAGAAAATTTGCATAACAATAATTCAAAAATTTAAATTAATGTTCAAATAAAAAAAACAGTTTTTTTTTGTTCAATATATAGTATATAACTAATTTTTTAATATAGATTTTATTTAACAATAATATTATTGTAAATATAATTTGATTTTTATATAATGAATATAAATAGTAATTAATGAATTGGTTGAATATTTCAATAAATTTACGAAGTAATGTTTTATACAAAATAAAATTCACTTTGATATATTGAAATACTATATAAAATGATAGCATATATGCATATACATTTTTATCCAAATCAAACGAATTATTTCAAATTATTCCGAAAAAATTAAATATACATTATTTTGAAATTACTCGGTTTAAAGAATGTAACAATAAAAAAGTTCATATATAACAGTTTATTCAATATAATGTTATGAATATGATATAATGGAAGAAAATTTACAAACTTTAAACTAAATTCTGAATATATAAACTTGCGTCCACCATATATACATTATGATTATAATATAATATATATATATAAATATAAGATCACGCATTATTATATGAAAATACTTAAATTTATCTTGATTAACATCTAAAATTTATATATATATATATATATATATATTTAATTAATGTATAAAAGATAAATATAACGAGATAATGATAATAAGGCGCGATAGTAATCATCAATTCATCAAAATGTTTTATTGTTTTTTTGTGTGCACTTGTTCGTATATCATAAATTCTCTTCTTGTTTTGCTGTATATATATATACTGGATACTGAACATTTGTACATATAATAATTTTATGAATTAATATAAATATTTGTTTTTGTATAAATAAATAATTTATAAATTTTTATTCCATAATAATGTTTTTCTTTATAACGTGCTTATCTTATATACATTTATATATATGTATGTATGTATTATTATTAATAACAGGTTGCGATAAACAAAATGCGAAACAAATAAATTAAATTTATATGTGCATTTTTATAATATAATAACAAAAATAATATTATATTAATAATAATATTGAAACATATTATTTATATATAAATATATATTAAGATAGAGCAGGTATATGATGTTATTGGTACATATGCCACAAGAAACATGCGACGAGCGTCGTGCGCTCAAAACTTTTTTTTTTTTTATTCTGTGACAAATGAAATGGAATTTCGTATATTATTATTAATCTGACGTGAACAGAATTATTGTTTTTTTTTCTTCATTTGTTGTATATATACTATATATATATATTTTATTATTTCTCCTTTATCTTCATTTTTTTTTTTTTAAATTTGATTTCATCTTATAAATTATAATTATTATTAATATTATTAGCCATTCTGTAATAATATTTGTATATACACATGTATATACTATATATAAATGAATGCAATGTATAAATGTATAAATATATATATATATATATAACTATATATAATCATATAAACCACAAAATGTATTGCAGCCGCAGTTACCACATCAATGTAACAGCAGCCAGCATCCCAACTGTGTATAACATTGGAATAGCACCTGCAAAACAGATTGATATGATGTTCATATAATATTAAGCTTCCATGTATATATATATATATATATATATATATATATACCTTTAAAATATTACTGATGAATGCATCATGTGCTGTTGCATTTCTTTTCTATAACTTATTTCTTTTAAAAAATATGTGCATTAAATATATATATAGATATAAAAATTCATATATTGATATCAGGTTTTTGTTGCATTTTTGCAAACATATAATAATACTTTTAATTTTCGCTATAATATAAAGGTGTATATTATCAGTATTATAAAAATATATAAAACGAATTTTTTTTATTCACTGTATTTTTTTTTCGGTATATGATGTACTAATATAATAATAATATAATAAATAATTACAAACTATATAACATTATTATATATATATATTGAAATAAATAAAGAATTATATTTAATAAATTATATTCAAAAAAATATATAATAAGAAGGCATTCAAACATTGCATGCAGTCCGTCATTCGTGCAGATGGAATGCATAATACATGTTCAATATAAAAAGAATGATTTTTATTTTACTTTTACAATTAAATGTATTAAATAATCATTATAAATGCCATGCTATGAATATGAATATGTACTAATATGGATTTAAAATTAAACATTTTTAACACTAGTAATGGTATATTACTATATATCGCTACCATATAATAAAATATTTATCATATATGTTACCATATTATCAATATATCATATCGTATCATATATACGACGCGTATCATAAATGTATGATGACTCGCGCGATCGACATTTTTTTTATACTTTTTCAAAGTTGTACAACATCTTTGATTATTTTTTATATATAATATAGATCAATTTTTATTTATATATTATATTATTTTAATTAAAAAAAAAACATTTTTAATTTATCAAAACCAATATATATATTATGCTTATTTTATATATATACATTTAGCATGAGGACAAATATGCACCTGTGTAATGCACCGGCCATTAAATTATTAATTTTTACATTCATTTTATATTAATATGAAATTTTTTTTTTTAATTTTCTTATTTATTTACAGTATTAAATAATATAATAAAAAGATGTGCTTCATCGATTATTATTGATATATATAATAGTAATATAACATAATAATAATAATATGGAGTCAACATTCCATGAAATTAAATAACAAATGGAAATATTTATAATAATTATAAAATGTAATTGATTTTATTTTATATATACGTATACGTTTATTTTTAAATATTTAAATAGAAAAACTATAATATTCCTCTTTTAGGTGTGTTGTTATGTGATGATTGATATATATATACATATTTAATGTACCAAAATAATTGATTTTTTTCAATAATAATTTTGATGAAAAATTATATTAATTTCTGATCATAAAAAGTGTAAGAACTCATCACAGGGAATTACCCATTCAGATTTACAATCATTTATACGTTTTTTATACCATATATAATTTTCTATTATAATATAATCAATAATTAAATTGCTATTCGAATTAGAACAGTAATATGGAATTTCTATGCTCATCTGTCCTGTGAATTATTAGTAATTTTTTTTTCATCCTGTTGAACCACAACCTATTTAAAATAGTAATAATAAATAATTCGTAAATGATATATATGTATGTAAAAGAGAAGAGATATAAAAATACAAATTGATGATTACCCATTACATTTCTTTTTCAAATTCGTATAAATATAGACAGAATATAAATTTTACAATAAATTTCTTTTCTTTTATTATATTTTAAAAATTTCCTGATCTTTAAATTATTTGTATTTCTATTTATAAACACAATAACAAAATAATTAGTTTATATTTATAAATCGCAAACTTTTAAATAAACAATTTAAGCTTAAAAATCAATTATATTTATACATAGATCATAATTTAATTATATTTGTATTTGGAAAAATAAATAAATTATTTGTATATAAAATTCGAATTTGTATAAAAAATTGTATATAAAATTCAAATTTTATAAAAGAAAAATAATAATAATAAAAATAAACGTGCCATAGTAAAGTAAGAATTTTGCTAAACATTCATTTGCTCAACATTCAAATATTAGTAAATTGTAAATAAATATATATATATATATAAGTACTTATTATATGTACATCTGCCAAAGTATACAGGAGTAAATAATTTATTCTATATGTTTTGTATTTACCATACAAATTTTTATATTTATTTATAACAAATAACTGTACTGTTTGGACAATAGATATAATAAAATATATATACATACAATATATGTTTATACCACCCTTTGTGCTTTAAAATTATATATTTATTTACATAAATTGTTTATAGAAAAAAATCCACACACAAAAAATTAATTTATTTGTGGGTAAAATTTTGAAAACAAATTATGTATAGTATTTTATTATAAAAAATAAAAAAATACATTCATTGATATTTTATATTTTTTGCAATATTTTGCATATAATAAATATTAAAGTTTAATTTTGTTATTTGTTTTTGAAAGTATGAAAGATATACGTTTAAGTCTATTCATGATTTTGCATCGTTATAAAAATTTGATTTATTTCAAAAGCAGAAAAATTGTAATATTAAAATCAATGGTTTAATCCTCAATTAGTTCAGAATTGACACCATTTTGTAAATAGATTAGATATATAGAATTGAAAGTACTAACTTGAGGTTTCATAACATTTATATCGGGAAATTTAAAATAGTTTTTCAATTTATTTGCTATATATAAAAATAAATGACTTTTTCCCTTTTCATAAAGTTCATTTCGATTCTATATTATAATAATAAATTTGAAGAAAATTTATCTCTATATATCGAACCGATAGAAATGAAAATTAATTTAAATTCTTATATTTTGATACATTTGTTTTTAAATAATTTGTTAAACAATTTCAATGAACTCATCTTGCTGAACATATCTTAATTGTATATCTTACACTCTCACAGTAATATATAGACATATTTATATATATATGTTACAGGTAACGCAGTATCTATAGATGGATATTGTGAATGAAAAATTGAATATTAATTCATAAATTTTGCAATGTTTAAATAAGGTGATTTAAAAGAAAAAAAAATATACGTAGAAACATTCTTCAAATTCTACGTGTAAACACGATAAATTATTTTAATGATTATTTCAGAAATCATTTCTTGGAAAAACAATTTATAGTATATACACACATTGAGATGTATATAAATTTATTTTTATCGATATATTTATGTTATTATATATAATTTCTATCTATATATATAATATACGTTTACATTCATTTACCATTTCAAATTACTATGTATATGTATATAAAATACGTAAACATATTCAATGATAATTTATATATAGTATATATAGTATACATAAAGAAATAAATTAATATGCGGTTAAGTTCATATAATTTTTAGATTTATTATCAAAACATAAATAAATTGTACGTTTATTTCTATATTCATATATAGAATAAATTTATTCATTTATAAAAAAAAAAAAAACAAAAAATAACCATCATTTTTTGTTGTTATATTCTTGTGAGTAATTAAAAATAAATTTATTATCACACTGACAAAATTATTATATATCCAAATATAGTGAGTGAAATTATTTATAGATTTTATTTGATTTTTCCTTATTTTAAAACTATATATGTACTAATATAAAAATATCAACAATATTACATATAAATGTACTGCACTGTACACATAGGCATGGATATGAATTAACAAATATAAGAATGATAAATAATTATATAATAAAAGATTAACATATACATATATTTGTATTGTCTTTTGCATATATTTATTCTCACCTGTATATTAAATAAAATGATAAATAAATAATACAGGTTGTATTAATATTCATTGGACACTGGTTTTTTTTTGTGAGGGCGAATCTATAAAGTAAAAAATTCATCGACCATCGACTATGAAAATTTTAAAGTATATTTGATTATATTTGTTTATCATTTTATTAGAATATTATTAATTTTATATTTTCAGATATAAATTAATAATTGTTTGACATGGTTTTGAAAATCATTTTGGTATCGACACAACATCTTAATCGTTTTCCGCAATTAAACAAAAATATAATTAACGCATATACAACAGAATAGCGACACCCATAACATTTATTTGTATGTAACTATGTAATATGTAGGTAAAAAATGTTGGAATTTATGCGGACAAACATTTTTATATGTATTTCTATATAGTAAATATATGTTATGTGTATAATTAGAATTTCACATAAGGTGATAAATAACATTTGTGTATATATTTTTAAGTACAAATATAAATTACATATAAAAAAAAACACAAGGGAAACATTTCTACTTATATATATGAAACATATTTTAAATAGATTTTCTCATGCATATATTAGGTATGGTATATAAGAAAAATTGTATTGTTATAAATATAATATCAGTAGAAAACAGAAAAATATATGTTGTACATTTATAAATTGAGGGAAGATATTAATCACATAAAGTAAATATAAAAAAAAAACAGAAACATTTCATATAATATATTGTTCTATATATAATAAATTATTACATTTATGTAATTTATATATAAATATACTATAGTTTATATACAAAACACAATCAATTTTAAAACAATATTTTACTATATATATAGTATAGTGGTGTCTTATACATTTATTTATTTATAAAACTTTTATAAAGATATATATTTGTGAAAATGTAATTAAGTTGTTGCGGTAATTTATATTTTCACAAATATATAGATATATATAGAAATACTATAATTATTTTACATCACAATTAATATGCGAGAATTGTATATGACAATGATATATTTTAAAACGTTAATATCTTTATTATATTTATTGTAATGCATTGGACATAGAAAAATATATCAAAGCGAAAATTAATTAAATAATTTATATATATTATATATATATATATATATATATATCATATTTTAATCTGTATATGAAAAATGTATATGAAAGATGAAATTAAATAATTCCCATTATTAACACATTAATTAAAATAAATTTTTAATTAAATATACTTTAAAATAACTTTATTATATGTATCACCTCGTTTTAACCATTTCCTGAAAATTTTTCACCGCCTTTTCACCACTGGAAGAAATCTATTTCTGGACATAAAAATATTATAATCGATATTTTAAATTTACCCTTATTTACTGGCATAAGTAAATCAATTATGAAAACTGTATTCTATATACAATAGTATATATTGATTGAAAGACATATGCATTTTAACATGCAAATTTACATATATTTGGAAAACTTTTAAAATTATTAAAACCATTTCCAAAATTTAAAACTATATATATATTTTTAAAAATCAAAATAATAATTTTAAAATATTTAAATAATATCCAACTGTTCCGAAATTTAATATTCATAAATATGTATATCTGCGTATAAAGTTTAGAATGAATGAAACCATTTGGTTTTCATTTAAAATCTATATAATACAAACATATATATATATATTTAGTATTTTAATTATATATAAATATTTGGTATATTCACCCCATAAAAAGCAAAAAGATAAAAAAAATCTATATAACCAAAAAAACCAAACTCTTTAACATGCATTTTTTTTTTATTTATAAATGTGTTGTTATTTTTTTTTCACTTACTATTCATATTTGTCTATATATATTATTTGAACTATATATAAATATATATATAATTGATCTTAAATAGGTTATAGATAAAAATATTCAATTCTATATATTGATGATGATGTATTTGTTGTAAAATGCGTTGGAGTGAATATAACATTTTTTTTTTCATAACAACCAAAGAACCAAGAAAAAAAACCCGAAAATAATCAAATGTACGTGCTATTGACATTATATATACGCGTAGGCAGATGTTTCACGTTTGATAACCTTTTTAAGAAGTTATATTATACGTATTTTTAATACAATATAATAGAGAGAGGTGCATTCAATTTTATTTCGGCTGCAGATTTTTTATTTTACTACTACTATATGTCTATGTATTCCTTCCTTGCCTATACAAATAAAACAAATTTGAACTAAATTTTCATAAAGTATTTATATTATTCTATACATAAACATGTCTATTTCAACTGTATATTTGAATTTTAGTTTATTGCATGGGCGAAGTTGTAAAATTTGTTAGGCTATTTGATTGGAAATTTGTTAGGATATTTTAAAATCCCATGCCGAATTAGTTAATTTATAGTAAAAAATTTGATTGTGCAGTTTATTAAATTTTTCAGCAATTCGAATATTATATTTCAATTTTTTTAATTACAACTCTCTGGTTTTTCATAAATTTTTGTTTTTCTTCGCACGATTTTAAAAATTAAATCATTCTTAATATTTCATAGAAGACCACTTCAAAATCTCCCCATTTGTTCAACCTAAGATATAGCCGGTTTTCCATTCGAGTTCAGAATGGGACAAATTTTTACGAACACTTTTTTGGAAAATCGTCTTTATATTTGGAACTATTTTGGGCGATTTTCTTCTATGAAATATTAGGAATTGATTGAATTTTTCAAGGAAAATATCGATAGAAAAAAAAAACCAAAAAAAATTGAAAATTTATAGAAAAATCGATTTTCTCGTAAAAATTTAATAAACTGCACACAGTTTTTCTACATTTTTACAAATTAAAAATGTTTTTTAAATCAACCATATAATTAAATAGACGCATAAGGCCTTTCGCAATATCCTATTTTTTCTGTGATGTGATGACAAACAAATTTCCAGCTTTGCGTCTGATTTGTTGAATCTATATCTAAATGTATATACACAGACATATAAATGTTATATACATTATAAATATTTCAATAATTTGATCCCTTTTTCCATCTATTTTAAATCAATGCACAAGTAAATAAAAACAAAAACATAAAAGAATAAACTTATATATTTGAGTTTTTAGTAATTTATGTTACACATTTCAATTTTTTTTCGGGTTTGTATATGGGTATGTATCATAATTTGGTGCAAAAGGTATATATATGATTTTTTTAATAACATTTTATGCGTATTCATTTTAAATTGTTCTTATAGCATCAGATGATTAATATTTATAATATATAGAATTTTTTTAATAAAATATAACACCATAGCATTTATATACCATATATACAATAAGAAAAATGATGTTTAAAATGAATATATTATAAAATAAGATAGCCAAAATGCACACGCACGCATAAGGCATTTAAAAAAAAAAAATTAACCATATGTGCATAATCTTCTTTTTTTTTTGTATAAAAATCATGCATCGATTATTTTTTTTGCTACCGAACTATACAGGAAAAAAAGTTTAAAGTAACAATAACCGCGCACAATATCAAATATAATAATTATAGTTTTATAAAGTTGAAGTTGATGTTAAAAAAGTGCGTCTATCGCGTATATAACAGCATATGTACCGAAAAATGTATAATAAAATCATTTATAAAAGGAGTTGGGAATTCTTTATTAATAGTATATAACAGTTTATAATAGTTTATTGTGTTTTTATAAAATTAAATTCATCCTTTATGCAATTTGTTTTCAAAATAATACGTTTCCAAATACATATAAATGTTATATACAAAATACGTCTTCAATTTGAATTTGGTGGATTCAGCTATTGATATTTTATCTATATTTGTGCAATTATGATTCAAACCAATATATAAGGGTTAATAATTTTAATTTTAATAAATTCGTATATGAAATAAAATATCCTATATATACATATTTATATTTTCAGACAGAATAATCGTCTATATAGGGATATTATATACGAAAATATTTATATATGATGGATACAAGGAATACAAAAAAGAAATAAATAATAAATACTATATTAAAACTTATTAGTTTTTTTTTTATAAGTTCATTGTATCTTCTTCTTATAAGTTTTCTTTATATATTTATATTTTTTTTAAACATTTTTTTTTTTTAATTTTGCTTTTTTTTTTTTGAATAATATACTTTACGCACATGTATGTTTGCCTTTGCCTTATATAAAAGTAAAAAAAAAACCATTTTTTTTATATTTCGAATAAAATTATGTCTGGCACGAGCCGACAGGTCAAAGGTAAAACCTGTTAAATATACACCATATATAAGAAATGAACATACATTATAAAAAAAAAAATTAAAACAAATTTTTAAAGACTTTATAAAAAAATATATAATTTTTATGATATGGTTGATTTTAAAATATGGTACACTTGCTCTGGATGATTTTATGAAAATTATTTATGTACATGGTGGCAAGTGTGAATGAATGTATATATTGATGTATAAAAGAAATAGTATATTTTTTTAAAACATTTACATTTCTATTCAAATCGTTTTATTTTTTTTTTGTCAAATGGAGTTTATATATAACTTTCTTACGGTTGAAAGATTGTGATGTATGTCTGCGATTTATATTAATATTAATGGTTATATTTTCTTTATACAAAAAAAAATAAGGTTAATTATTGAATGTAGATATGTGTGATAAATTAAGTTTTTAAAAATATTAATTATAAATAAATGAGGAATCTGAATTTGATTATGAGATTTCTTAAACAATTGTGCAATAAAAATTTTAGGTATATCAATAATTCAGAAACAGCTGATAGCATAATTACATTGGTTTTTTTTAACTGTTTATTAATAAATACTGAATTTGCTTTTTAAAATCATAAATTTGATTATTAAAATGAAGAGTTTGAAATGGCAAATGGTGAATTTGAAGTTAAACCATAAACTATTAAAACTTGTACGATTCATAACTTTCATAATATGAAAGTCTTTCGATAGATTTTTTAAAAAATTTATATAATATCCTAATAATTGTTAAATAATTGATAAAATTTACTTCATGCGGTTTACTAAACATATTAAAATCCAATTTATAAAAGAACCCAAAAAAGAAATGTTATTATAAATAGAAATTGTTGTATAACATTTTTATATGTATTAGTAAGTGCTATTGATAATAATAAGGAAAATTGCGTACGTAATTAGTAAACCATTATTATTTAAATATGTATATATACACTTCATAATATAATTATTAAGCGGTGAGTTTTCTATATATAAACATATGTATTCTTGTTGACCACCCGCAGAAAAGCTATAGATTTATGTTTATTTTTATTTTTTTTATATATAGTATTATAATTACTTATTGTGTATATAGACAATGATATATTTGTGTATAAGAACATTTATATATAATTTAATAATTTTATATCTATATAATATACAACTATAATAAATTTATTTATACACACACACACACATTAAGCATAAACATCAAAGAAATTTTAAAATTTCTGCGAATCGAATATTTCGTTTCATATATTTTTCCCTAAATTAAAAATAAAAATCAACAAATTTATTTATTTTTTTTTCTTCATTCATATATATATATATATTTATTTATATAATTTCTTATACTGAAATATTATATACGCGTACATAACAAGTATTTATTATTGTGTCAAGAGGTACAACCTATATAATGATTTTTGTAATATATCAAAATAATCATATTATATATACCTCATTTATATTATTTATTATTATGTGTGTTTATTGTGTATATATGCATATGAGAGTAGTTAATATGAAAAAAAAAAGAAAACAACAAAAAAAACATTTTGTATACTTAAATGCAAAATTAGGCACGAAACCTGTGTAAATAAATCAAACCATTCAGACCATATTGTGGTTTAAATATAAATATACAAACAAAAAAAAAACGAAACTATATTATAAATATTATGTAAAAAGATGCTAAAGATGAAAATAACAAAAAAAAAATAAAATCCAAACAACAAATATATAATAAATTTATTTTATATATTTATATGCAATAATATAATAAAGTATATATATTTATATTAAAAAAAATAAATCGGTATGGTCTTTGAAGTGATATTTAATTGGATCAGACAAAAAATTCACTAACAACAACAACAAAATCACTTTACTGTATATAAATAAATACAATATATATATATATATATATATAACTATAAATGTTCATATATGTGTATATACAAAAAAATATTTACGTGTAATAACATAACAATAATGATAACAACCCGAATGCCAATATCATACCACAGCAGCTTTTTTTTTTGCTTACTTGCATTCAATGAAATATAAAACGCATCATAAATGTAAGTTATATTCTCTGATATCGCAATTTAAAATGTTGTTACATAAACTTTTTTTTTTTTGATCGATTTTCTTCACAAAGAGATATATGAACGCAAAAACTTCAATAAAACAAAAAGCGTTAATAGATGTTTATTGTTATACATTATAGTTTTAACTTCTTATTATATACAAAAAATTATTATTGAAAATCTTATCGATATATTTATTGAATATTATATTCGGTATATATCATCAAAATCATATATATATATATATATATATATAATGATGATATAAGCCGACAACAATCATACATTGAGAGTTTTATACAATAAAATATAAAATATCTCGTATATACATAAAATAGGTAAAAATTAATATATAATTAGGTGTCCTTAATGACAGGGTTTTGTTTTTTTTTTTGATTTTACTTTTTCTTTCATCATCAAACACTATTGGGAAATACTTTTTTTTTATATTGAAAATATATAAAAAAAAACAGAAATCTGAAAGTTGTCGAAATGTATTTATTTTTTATTTCTATATATATATATATATTAGATTATTTATTATGTCTCTGCAATATGGGGCGATATTTACCGCATAGCAAACAACAAAAAAAATTCAAAAAACAATTCCGACCACCCAAATCCCAACCTTTATTATAATTCTTCTTTTTGTTTTTTGCTTCACATTTGTATTTTGTTTTTTTTTTTTGTTTCTAAATATTGTAGTGTTGTTAATATCTGTTATAATGTACACGTTTTTTATTTAATCTATCTGTTATTCTGTATTCTCAAATATATTATATATATATTTTATTTTATTTACTAATTATATTGTTATAAAAATTGATATAAAAAAAATATGGGTATAAATAAGATTTAATAAGGATATAAAAGTGATTATGGTTTTTTTTTATGTTATAAACAAAAATATATATATTGTTTTTTGATGAAATGTTAAATCATATTTTTATCTTCTAACATATAAGTCATATATATATTAACTTGAATATCTTTTTTTTTTATTGTACCTTTTATATAAAAAATAACAAATTGACCTTTATTTTGCAATTCCATTTGTTTTTTTTTTCTTCAAATATTATATTAAATAGGTGTTTGTTTTTAGTGATTTATAATTTTTTTTTTGTTTATTCCTTTAAGAATAAAAACCGACTGACTGCGGATAATCATTGCATGTCTCAAGTGGAGATATTTTTTCTTTATATATAATAAACATAATTATTAAATAAATATTTATATCTGTATGAATGGTTATAGTTTGAGAAAAAATATTTTATTTTATCCAAATGGTAATTTTTTTTTTGTTATATGTATTTTTATATATGCGGTAAATTATTGCAATTAATTGAAATGATTTATCGAAAAAAAAATAAATAAATAAATATAAATATCCAATTTGATTCAATATAAAATTCTTTATTATATTCACATAATGATATATATATATATATATTTTTTTGTTATTATTAAAAATGTATCATATAAGTTATGATTCATAATAATTTATATCTGTATGATTATGTATATAGTATAATCTAAAAGATACGTGTATAAATGGAATATACCATATATAGTATTTTTTAAATTGAAAATATTTTATTGTTTAATATATTATTTATGAATATGTAACATCATGAGATGGGATATCACAAATATCCATACAATATTATTATTGATATATTAATATATGTGCTGGATCATAATGTCATTATTAATAATTTTTTTTTAATTTCAATTATTATTATATATAGTATATGAAGCATAACTTTGTATAGAATAAAATGAATTTGTTGAGAAAAAATATAAATTGTATAATAAAACATTCCTTTTATTTTTCATTAATATTTCATTAAATTTTTATTTAAATTTTTTTTGTTCCTTACTACGGAAGAGAACAGGTTGGGCATTCGTAAAGCCTTGGAATTCTATTGTCTATATGCATTTAAGTGATTTTGGGTGGCGAAACTATTATAATATGTAATGTGGATTAATTTATGAAATTTGTGAAAATATATGATCGTTTCGAGAGAAAACTGAAAAGTAGTAAGAAAAAATAACTAATATGTCTTCAAACAATTGTTCAAGTTTCATTTTAGGTGAGAGTTTAGATAGGAAAAAAATGTTTAATTTAAACGATTGTTACTAAAACATAAAAGAAAGAGGAAATACTAATCCAGGAGAATTTTCCATAGTCTTGATGTTCTTGCAAAAAACATTAATTTGCAATCAATAAATTGAATTTTAAAATTATCACCTATACAGCATTCCAGCTATTCGTCTACATATTAATTTATTATCACCACCATTATTAGAAAATTGAAAAATTTTTAACAAACCTGCGGTTAACATATGGAATTTTCAATAAAAATTATATTGCTTCATTTTTTTAACAACATCTTCATAGAGATTATTACAGATATACATATAAGTACATTCTGTGATATTAGTAGAGTATATTTAACTATTTTATTTTTTCATAAACTTATTGGCGAACACTGCACAATAATAAAAATTTCATAATTTAAGAATATAGTATATGAATTTCCACTATATAAATTTTATCGTAAACAATAAATGATAAGAGTTATACAAATGTTTACCTTAAAATAAAATTATAATAAACATTTATGATGTGTGAATTTCTTAACTTTTATATAAGATCTGCTTAAGATCAAAGTTATATAATAAATATATTATTATACACATATATATGTGTATATGAGTTTCGGTTTTATTTTTGTAAATATATAATTTGATTATTGGTAAACAAAATAAAAAATTACCATTCATATTAAATAACAAATATAATATATCTGTATATGTATATATATTTTACAAAAGTATGTAAATATAAAATATATAATTATATTTTTAAACCATAGAAATATATATATTTGTATCTTTTATTTTAACACCATATATATGTATATAAGATATTGCCAAAATTTAATCTTATTTATATATCAGTTGATGAAAAAATAATGAGTAATAATAAACATATATTATAGTTATAAAGGAAAAAAATAAATGCAAAACGCGATTATTTAAAGAATAAACAAAAAACAATATATATATATATATATATATAAATATTATATTGTTTAGGACTTATTGTTATTATATAAATCGTCCTTTTTCAATATTTATTTTTTGATAATTTTTATATATATATATTTACCGAATATATCAGGAAAATCTGCTTATAATATATATGAGTAATAAGTATGTATATTCAAAACAACAGATTTTTATTTCAATTTAAAAATCTTTTTTATTATATTGTTATATTACATGTTAAAAAAACATCCTATATGTACTTAATATGTATAAAAGGTAATTTTTTTTATGTTAGGAAAATAATGAAAAAAAAAATTCATTATTTATATAGAAATATATATATGTGTCGGCAAGGATATATAGTATTTTTTTTTTCATATTTTATTTGTTCAATGACACACAATCTTTTGAATGCGTAAAATATTGTACAGAATATAAATACAATATATATATATATATATATATATATATATATACGATGTGGCACACATTACATCCGTCGTTCAAATAGCTCGTGCCTATACATATAAAATTATATAGTTTATATATATATGAATTAATGAATAAAAAAAAAAGTGTTTATATCAAAAAAATTTATAAAAATTATTTTATATGTGTAATAAAAACATCTTGTTCCGGTAGCAAATTTAATGAATACAACTCTATTCATATATGTTAAATCACAGTTAATATACGCGTATATATTAACTACATATATAGCAATGATATATATATTTTTATTTAATATTTTTATACGAATGAATGGATATATCTATATATATATATGAAATCTAATATCACGTAAAGGGGATCAAATGTCATTGGTATATATTTTTGTATAAAAAGCCGAGACAATCGCACATACATCCGGATAATGAATTTTTGAACACACAATTCATTTTACTTTAAAGGACTTTTTTACTTTTTTTTTTATAAATTCAAATAAAATTATTTTATTCCATATAATTTATTGTTTTCATATATAAAATTTTATTTGAATACGGTATAAAAATTGGAATTGAACAATCAATATAGATATAAATAATAACCGTCTAAATACGATAGTTTTATTGAGGATTGTAGAGTTGGAGCCGAGATAATTGAACCGAATCCTCGTTTTTCACCTTAATTATCAATTACATTTTGGTTTGCTTGTAAATATTATCCTTATTTTCGTTTATATGTTTTTTTAAGACTTTTATTAACAGGATAACACTGTCTTTAAAATTATCCATCATGTTACTATGCTCCCCAATATTTTATTAAATTTGTCTTTACCACGGGGAAATCGGTGTACCGGTGTTTGTAGAAGTGAAAATGTGATTGTGTTAATCGAAAATATATAGAATATGGTATATTAACGCATTCACATATATTTCACTTCCACTATTATAAAGTTTTGTTTTATTGGAAGGTACAATCGTAGTCACAATCGATGGGTCAACTGCAGTCCACACCCCTGATTTTATCACAATATTTATAATTTTTAGCCTTTGAATTAACATTTTGAGATCTAACTAAATGTAGTTATAGTATTAGAGCTTTAAAAATCCATGATAATAAAATAATACTGCTTAATCGCTTAAGATTTAATTTAATAATTTGGTTATATATAAAAAATACATATGAAATAATATATGATACATATAGTTTTAAAATATAGTGTTATTCGACTACACTATATTATAATTAAATTTAATTATAATTAATACTATTAAATTATTATAATATAAGTATATTTACAAATAAAATCACCTAAAGAAAATTACCCTATATAAATAAATTAAAAAAAAATTATATAGTTAATTATTCAATTTGTTTAAAATATAGATATTTTAATTTATTAAGCATATTAACCATCAATATACGGGTTTTATTTGATATAAATCAGTCTACAATGAAACACACATGAATGAATATTATTTTTTAAACGAATATATATAGTAGATAAATATAGATATAGGATATATATTGGTATAAATTGAAAGGCTTCTGTTCGTAATCCAAATATATATATATGCGCATATCTAGCAGTAAGTGAGGCACGTTCCATTCTATCTTTATATATTAAATTTCATATATTGTGTATAACATATATAGACAAGATACAAAATACAACAATGTACACTTTTTTTACATTAAAACTCAAATATTATATAATATTTTTCTTTTTCCTTATATATATAGTTGACACAATACGCGTATAAATATATTAAAAATAATATTAAAAACAAAATATCGTATTTCATTAGCCATATCCTTATTTATTTATATCCATAAATTTATATCATAATCGCATATATATCTTTTAACATCATATCATATATATATTTTTAGATACTCTATGATGGATATTTTTATGGGTATTATAGATGTTCTTACAATATATACATAAAATTATATAAGCATAAATGTTTTTTTTT